>OZ038394.1:0-449202 GCA_964036045.1 Eutreptiella sp. 'Long Island Sound 2002'
TCTCTCTCTCTCCCTCTCTCTCCATCTGTTTCGAACAAGGAGTTGCTCCCAGACGGATGGCAACAGGAGAGCCGCAATATTGGAGTTTCATTTGCCCTGGGCAATGTGACAAAGTTGTGATGTTGTTTTGTCTGGGGCTGGGGTGATCTTGTAGTGGGTAACCTTGGGGCTGCAGCACGGAGATGTAATCCAGCTCATGCTCTACACAAAAATCTGCGTCCCTTGTGCAGGCACCTTTGCTTTGTTCTGGTATTCTTGACGGAGAAAATTTTCAGTGGTTAGGGTTAGGGTTAGGGTTAGGGTTAGGGTTAGGGTTAGGGTTAGGGTTAGGGTTAGGGTTAGGGTTAGGGTTAGGGTTAGGGTTAGGGTTAGGGTTAGGGTTAGGGTTAGGGTTAGGGTTAGGGTTAGGGTTAGGGTTAGGGTTAGGGTTAGGGTTAGGGTTAGGGTTAGGGTTAGGGTTAGGGTTAGGGTTAGGGTTAGGGTTAGGGTTAGGGTTAGGGTTAGGGTTAGGGTTAGGGTTAGGGTTAGGGTTAGGGTTAGGGTTAGGGTTAGGGTTAGGGTTAGGGTTAGGGTTAGGGTTAGGGTTAGGGTTAGGGTTAGGGTTAGGGTTAGGGTTAGGGTTAGGGTTAGGGTTAGGGTTAGGGTTAGGGTTAGGGTTAGGGTTAGGGTTAGGGTTAGGGTTAGGGTTAGGGTTAGGGTTAGGGTTAGGGTTAGGGTTAGGGTTAGGGTTAGGGTTAGGGTTAGGGTTAGGGTTAGGGTTAGGGTTAGGGTTAGGGTTAGGGTTAGGGTTAGGGTTAGGGTTAGGGTTAGGGTTAGGGTTAGGGTTAGGGTTAGGGTTAGGGTTAGGGTTAGGGTTAGGGTTAGGGTTAGGGTTAGGGTTAGGGTTAGGGTTAGGGTTAGGGTTAGGGTTAGGGTTAGGGTTAGGGTTAGGGTTAGGGTTAGGGTTAGGGTTAGGGTTAGGGTTAGGGTTAGGGTTAGGGTTAGGGTTAGGGTTAGGGTTAGGGTTAGGGTTAGGGTTAGGGTTAGGGTTAGGGTTAGGGTTAGGGTTAGGGTTAGGGTTAGGGTTAGGGTTAGGGTTAGGGTTAGGGTTAGGGTTAGGGTTAGGGTTAGGGTTAGGGTTAGGGTTAGGGTTAGGGTTAGGGTTAGGGTTAGGGTTAGGGTTAGGGTTAGGGTTAGGGTTAGGGTTAGGGTTAGGGTTAGGGTTAGGGTTAGGGTTAGGGTTAGGGTTAGGGTTAGGGTTAGGGTTAGGGTTAGGGTTAGGGTTAGGGTTAGGGTTAGGGTTAGGGTTAGGGTTAGGGTTAGGGTTAGGGTTAGGGTTAGGGTTAGGGTTAGGGTTAGGGTTAGGGTTAGGGTTAGGGTTAGGGTTAGGGTTAGGGTTAGGGTTAGGGTTAGGGTTAGGGTTAGGGTTAGGGTTAGGGTTAGGGTTAGGGTTAGGGTTAGGGTTAGGGTTAGGGTTAGGGTTAGGGTTAGGGTTAGGGTTAGGGTTAGGGTTAGGGTTAGGGTTAGGGTTAGGGTTAGGGTTAGGGTTAGGGTTAGGGTTAGGGTTAGGGTTAGGGTTAGGGTTAGGGTTAGGGTTAGGGTTAGGGTTAGGGTTAGGGTTAGGGTTAGGGTTAGGGTTAGGGTTAGGGTTAGGGTTAGGGTTAGGGTTAGGGTTAGGGTTAGGGTTAGGGTTAGGGTTAGGGTTAGGGTTAGGGTTAGGGTTAGGGTTAGGGTTAGGGTTAGGGTTAGGGTTAGGGTTAGGGTTAGGGTTAGGGTTAGGGTTAGGGTTAGGGTTAGGGTTAGGGTTAGGGTTAGGGTTAGGGTTAGGGTTAGGGTTAGGGTTAGGGTTAGGGTTAGGGTTAGGGTTAGGGTTAGGGTTAGGGTTAGGGTTAGGGTTAGGGTTAGGGTTAGGGTTAGGGTTAGGGTTAGGGTTAGGGTTAGGGTTAGGGTTAGGGTTAGGGTTAGGGTTAGGGTTAGGGTTAGGGTTAGGGTTAGGGTTAGGGTTAGGGTTAGGGTTAGGGTTAGGGTTAGGGTTAGGGTTAGGGTTAGGGTTAGGGTTAGGGTTAGGGTTAGGGTTAGGGTTAGGGTTAGGGTTAGGGTTAGGGTTAGGGTTAGGGTTAGGGTTAGGGTTAGGGTTAGGGTTAGGGTTAGGGTTAGGGTTAGGGTTAGGGTTAGGGTTAGGGTTAGGGTTAGGGTTAGGGTTAGGGTTAGGGTTAGGGTTAGGGTTAGGGTTAGGGTTAGGGTTAGGGTTAGGGTTAGGGTTAGGGTTAGGGTTAGGGTTAGGGTTAGGGTTAGGGTTAGGGTTAGGGTTAGGGTTAGGGTTAGGGTTAGGGTTAGGGTTAGGGTTAGGGTTAGGGTTAGGGTTAGGGTTAGGGTTAGGGTTAGGGTTAGGGTTAGGGTTAGGGTTAGGGTTAGGGTTAGGGTTAGGGTTAGGGTTAGGGTTAGGGTTAGGGTTAGGGTTAGGGTTAGGGTTAGGGTTAGGGTTAGGGTTAGGGTTAGGGTTAGGGTTAGGGTTAGGGTTAGGGTTAGGGTTAGGGTTAGGGTTAGGGTTAGGGTTAGGGTTAGGGTTAGGGTTAGGGTTAGGGTTAGGGTTAGGGTTAGGGTTAGGGTTAGGGTTAGGGTTAGGGTTAGGGTTAGGGTTAGGGTTAGGGTTAGGGTTAGGGTTAGGGTTAGGGTTAGGGTTAGGGTTAGGGTTAGGGTTAGGGTTAGGGTTAGGGTTAGGGTTAGGGTTAGGGTTAGGGTTAGGGTTAGGGTTAGGGTTAGGGTTAGGGTTAGGGTTAGGGTTAGGGTTAGGGTTAGGGTTAGGGTTAGGGTTAGGGTTAGGGTTAGGGTTAGGGTTAGGGTTAGGGTTAGGGTTAGGGTTAGGGTTAGGGTTAGGGTTAGGGTTAGGGTTAGGGTTAGGGTTAGGGTTAGGGTTAGGGTTAGGGTTAGGGTTAGGGTTAGGGTTAGGGTTAGGGTTAGGGTTAGGGTTAGGGTTAGGGTTAGGGTTAGGGTTAGGGTTAGGGTTAGGGTTAGGGTTAGGGTTAGGGTTAGGGTTAGGGTTAGGGTTAGGGTTAGGGTTAGGGTTAGGGTTAGGGTTAGGGTTAGGGTTAGGGTTAGGGTTAGGGTTAGGGTTAGGGTTAGGGTTAGGGTTAGGGTTAGGGTTAGGGTTAGGGTTAGGGTTAGGGTTAGGGTTAGGGTTAGGGTTAGGGTTAGGGTTAGGGTTAGGGTTAGGGTTAGGGTTAGGGTTAGGGTTAGGGTTAGGGTTAGGGTTAGGGTTAGGGTTAGGGTTAGGGTTAGGGTTAGGGTTAGGGTTAGGGTTAGGGTTAGGGTTAGGGTTAGGGTTAGGGTTAGGGTTAGGGTTAGGGTTAGGGTTAGGGTTAGGGTTAGGGTTAGGGTTAGGGTTAGGGTTAGGGTTAGGGTTAGGGTTAGGGTTAGGGTTAGGGTTAGGGTTAGGGTTAGGGTTAGGGTTAGGGTTAGGGTTAGGGTTAGGGTTAGGGTTAGGGTTAGGGTTAGGGTTAGGGTTAGGGTTAGGGTTAGGGTTAGGGTTAGGGTTAGGGTTAGGGTTAGGGTTAGGGTTAGGGTTAGGGTTAGGGTTAGGGTTAGGGTTAGGGTTAGGGTTAGGGTTAGGGTTAGGGTTAGGGTTAGGGTTAGGGTTAGGGTTAGGGTTAGGGTTAGGGTTAGGGTTAGGGTTAGGGTTAGGGTTAGGGTTAGGGTTAGGGTTAGGGTTAGGGTTAGGGTTAGGGTTAGGGTTAGGGTTAGGGTTAGGGTTAGGGTTAGGGTTAGGGTTAGGGTTAGGGTTAGGGTTAGGGTTAGGGTTAGGGTTAGGGTTAGGGTTAGGGTTAGGGTTAGGGTTAGGGTTAGGGTTAGGGTTAGGGTTAGGGTTAGGGTTAGGGTTAGGGTTAGGGTTAGGGTTAGGGTTAGGGTTAGGGTTAGGGTTAGGGTTAGGGTTAGGGTTAGGGTTAGGGTTAGGGTTAGGGTTAGGGTTAGGGTTAGGGTTAGGGTTAGGGTTAGGGTTAGGGTTAGGGTTAGGGTTAGGGTTAGGGTTAGGGTTAGGGTTAGGGTTAGGGTTAGGGTTAGGGTTAGGGTTAGGGTTAGGGTTAGGGTTAGGGTTAGGGTTAGGGTTAGGGTTAGGGTTAGGGTTAGGGTTAGGGTTAGGGTTAGGGTTAGGGTTAGGGTTAGGGTTAGGGTTAGGGTTAGGGTTAGGGTTAGGGTTAGGGTTAGGGTTAGGGTTAGGGTTAGGGTTAGGGTTAGGGTTAGGGTTAGGGTTAGGGTTAGGGTTAGGGTTAGGGTTAGGGTTAGGGTTAGGGTTAGGGTTAGGGTTAGGGTTAGGGTTAGGGTTAGGGTTAGGGTTAGGGTTAGGGTTAGGGTTAGGGTTAGGGTTAGGGTTAGGGTTAGGGTTAGGGTTAGGGTTAGGGTTAGGGTTAGGGTTAGGGTTAGGGTTAGGGTTAGGGTTAGGGTTAGGGTTAGGGTTAGGGTTAGGGTTAGGGTTAGGGTTAGGGTTAGGGTTAGGGTTAGGGTTAGGGTTAGGGTTAGGGTTAGGGTTAGGGTTAGGGTTAGGGTTAGGGTTAGGGTTAGGGTTAGGGTTAGGGTTAGGGTTAGGGTTAGGGTTAGGGTTAGGGTTAGGGTTAGGGTTAGGGTTAGGGTTAGGGTTAGGGTTAGGGTTAGGGTTAGGGTTAGGGTTAGGGTTAGGGTTAGGGTTAGGGTTAGGGTTAGGGTTAGGGTTAGGGTTAGGGTTAGGGTTAGGGTTAGGGTTAGGGTTAGGGTTAGGGTTAGGGTTAGGGTTAGGGTTAGGGTTAGGGTTAGGGTTAGGGTTAGGGTTAGGGTTAGGGTTAGGGTTAGGGTTAGGGTTAGGGTTAGGGTTAGGGTTAGGGTTAGGGTTCGGGTTAGGGTTAGGGTTAGGGTTAGGGTTAGGGTTAGGGTTAGGGTTAGGGTTAGGGTTAGGGTTAGGGTTAGGGTTAGGGTTAGGGTTAGGGTTAGGGTTAGGGTTAGGGTTAGGGTTAGGGTTAGGGTTAGGGTTAGGGTTAGGGTTAGGGTTAGGGTTAGGGTTAGGGTTAGGGTTAGGGTTAGGGTTAGGGTTAGGGTTAGGGTTAGGGTTAGGGTTAGGGTTAGGGTTAGGGTTAGGGTTAGGGTTAGGGTTAGGGTTAGGGTTAGGGTTAGGGTTAGGGTTAGGGTTAGGGTTAGGGTTAGGGTTAGGGTTAGGGTTAGGGTTAGGGTTAGGGTTAGGGTTAGGGTTAGGGTTAGGGTTAGGGTTAGGGTTAGGGTTAGGGTTAGGGTTAGGGTTAGGGTTAGGGTTAGGGTTAGGGTTAGGGTTAGGGTTAGGGTTAGGGTTAGGGTTAGGGTTAGGGTTAGGGTTAGGGTTAGGGTTAGGGTTAGGGTTAGGGTTAGGGTTAGGGTTAGGGTTAGGGTTAGGGTTAGGGTTAGGGTTAGGGTTAGGGTTAGGGTTAGGGTTAGGGTTAGGGTTAGGGTTAGGGTTAGGGTTAGGGTTAGGGTTAGGGTTAGGGTTAGGGTTAGGGTTAGGGTTAGGGTTAGGGTTAGGGTTAGGGTTAGGGTTAGGGTTAGGGTTAGGGTTAGGGTTAGGGTTAGGGTTAGGGTTAGGGTTAGGGTTAGGGTTAGGGTTAGGGTTAGGGTTAGGGTTAGGGTTAGGGTTAGGGTTAGGGTTAGGGTTAGGGTTAGGGTTAGGGTTAGGGTTAGGGTTAGGGTTAGGGTTAGGGTTAGGGTTAGGGTTAGGGTTAGGGTTAGGGTTAGGGTTAGGGTTAGGGTTAGGGTTAGGGTTAGGGTTAGGGTTAGGGTTAGGGTTAGGGTTAGGGTTAGGGTTAGGGTTAGGGTTAGGGTTAGGGTTAGGGTTAGGGTTAGGGTTAGGGTTAGGGTTAGGGTTAGGGTTAGGGTTAGGGTTAGGGTTAGGGTTAGGGTTAGGGTTAGGGTTAGGGTTAGGGTTAGGGTTAGGGTTAGGGTTAGGGTTAGGGTTAGGGTTAGGGTTAGGGTTAGGGTTAGGGTTAGGGTTAGGGTTAGGGTTAGGGTTAGGGTTAGGGTTAGGGTTAGGGTTAGGGTTAGGGTTAGGGTTAGGGTTAGGGTTAGGGTTAGGGTTAGGGTTAGGGTTAGGGTTAGGGTTAGGGTTAGGGTTAGGGTTAGGGTTAGGGTTAGGGTTAGGGTTAGGGTTAGGGTTAGGGTTAGGGTTAGGGTTAGGGTTAGGGTTAGGGTTAGGGTTAGGGTTAGGGTTAGGGTTAGGGTTAGGGTTAGGGTTAGGGTTAGGGTTAGGGTTAGGGTTAGGGTTAGGGTTAGGGTTAGGGTTAGGGTTAGGGTTAGGGTTAGGGTTAGGGTTAGGGTTAGGGTTAGGGTTAGGGTTAGGGTTAGGGTTAGGGTTAGGGTTAGGGTTAGGGTTAGGGTTAGGGTTAGGGTTAGGGTTAGGGTTAGGGTTAGGGTTAGGGTTAGGGTTAGGGTTAGGGTTAGGGTTAGGGTTAGGGTTAGGGTTAGGGTTAGGGTTAGGGTTAGGGTTAGGGTTAGGGTTAGGGTTAGGGTTAGGGTTAGGGTTAGGGTTAGGGTTAGGGTTAGGGTTAGGGTTAGGGTTAGGGTTAGGGTTAGGGTTAGGGTTAGGGTTAGGGTTAGGGTTAGGGTTAGGGTTAGGGTTAGGGTTAGGGTTAGGGTTAGGGTTAGGGTTAGGGTTAGGGTTAGGGTTAGGGTTAGGGTTAGGGTTAGGGTTAGGGTTAGGGTTAGGGTTAGGGTTAGGGTTAGGGTTAGGGTTAGGGTTAGGGTTAGGGTTAGGGTTAGGGTTAGGGTTAGGGTTAGGGTTAGGGTTAGGGTTAGGGTTAGGGTTAGGGTTAGGGTTAGGGTTAGGGTTAGGGTTAGGGTTAGGGTTAGGGTTAGGGTTAGGGTTAGGGTTAGGGTTAGGGTTAGGGTTAGGGTTAGGGTTAGGGTTAGGGTTAGGGTTAGGGTTAGGGTTAGGGTTAGGGTTAGGGTTAGGGTTAGGGTTAGGGTTAGGGTTAGGGTTAGGGTTAGGGTTAGGGTTAGGGTTAGGGTTAGGGTTAGGGTTAGGGTTAGGGTTAGGGTTAGGGTTAGGGTTAGGGTTAGGGTTAGGGTTAGGGTTAGGGTTAGGGTTAGGGTTAGGGTTAGGGTTAGGGTTAGGGTTAGGGTTAGGGTTAGGGTTAGGGTTAGGGTTAGGGTTAGGGTTAGGGTTAGGGTTAGGGTTAGGGTTAGGGTTAGGGTTAGGGTTAGGGTTAGGGTTAGGGTTAGGGTTAGGGTTAGGGTTAGGGTTAGGGTTAGGGTTAGGGTTAGGGTTAGGGTTAGGGTTAGGGTTAGGGTTAGGGTTAGGGTTAGGGTTAGGGTTAGGGTTAGGGTTAGGGTTAGGGTTAGGGTTAGGGTTAGGGTTAGGGTTAGGGTTAGGGTTAGGGTTAGGGTTAGGGTTAGGGTTAGGGTTAGGGTTAGGGTTAGGGTTAGGGTTAGGGTTAGGGTTAGGGTTAGGGTTAGGGTTAGGGTTAGGGTTAGGGTTAGGGTTAGGGTTAGGGTTAGGGTTAGGGTTAGGGTTAGGGTTAGGGTTAGGGTTAGGGTTAGGGTTAGGGTTAGGGTTAGGGTTAGGGTTAGGGTTAGGGTTAGGGTTAGGGTTAGGGTTAGGGTTAGGGTTAGGGTTAGGGTTAGGGTTAGGGTTAGGGTTAGGGTTAGGGTTAGGGTTAGGGTTAGGGTTAGGGTTAGGGTTAGGGTTAGGGTTAGGGTTAGGGTTAGGGTTAGGGTTAGGGTTAGGGTTAGGGTTAGGGTTAGGGTTAGGGTTAGGGTTAGGGTTAGGGTTGTTAGGGTTAGGGTTAGGGTTAGGGTTAGGGTTAGGGTTAGGGTTAGGGTTAGGGTTAGGGTTAGGGTTAGGGTTAGGGTTAGGGTTAGGGTTAGGGTTAGGGTTAGGGTTAGGGTTAGGGTTAGGGTTAGGGTTAGGGTTAGGGTTAGGGTTAGGGTTAGGGTTAGGGTTAGGGTTAGGTTAGGGTTAGGGTTAGGGTTAGGGTTGGGTTAGGTTGGGTTAGGGTGGGTAGGTTAGGGTTAGGGTTGGGTAGGGGGTGGGGTTAGGGTTAGGGTTGGGGGTGGGGTGGGGTGGGGTGGGTGGGGTGGGTGGGTGGGGGTGGTACCTAACCCTAACCCTAACCCGAACCCTAACCCTAACCCTAACCCTAACCCTAACCTAACCCTAACCCTAACCCTAACCCTAACCCTAACCCTAACCCTAACCCTAACCCTAACCCTAACCCTAACCCTAACCCTAACCCTAACCCTAACCCTAACCCTAACCCTAACCCTAACCCTAACCCTAACCCTAACCCTAACCCTAACCCTAACCCTAACCCTAACCCTAACCCTAACCCTAACCCTAACCCTAACCCTAACCCTAACCCTAACCCTAACCCTAACCCTAACCCTAACCCTAACCCTAACCCTAACCCTAACCCTAACCCTAACCCTAACCCTAACCCTAACCCTAACCCTAACCCTAACCCTAACCCTAACCCTAACCCTAACCCTAACCCTAACCCTAACCCTAACCCTAACCCTAACCCTAACCCTAACCCTAACCCTAACCCTAACCCTAACCCTAACCCTAACCCTAACCCTAACCCTAACCCTAACCCTAACCCTAACCCTAACCCTAACCCTAACCCTAACCCTAACCCTAACCCTAACCCTAACCCTAACCCTAACCCTAACCCTAACCCTAACCCTAACCCTAACCCTAACCCTAACCCTAACCCTAACCCTAACCCTAACCCTAACCCTAACCCTAACCCTAACCCTAACCCTAACCCTAACCCTAACCCTAACCCTAACCCTAACCCTAACCCTAACCCTAACCCTAACCCTAACCCTAACCCTAACCCTAACCCTAACCCTAACCCTAACCCTAACCATAACCCTAACCCTAACCCTAACCCTAACCCTAACCCTAACCCTAACCCTAACCCTAACCCTAACCCTAACCCTAACCCTAACCCTAACCCTAACCCTAACCCTAACCCTAACCCTAACCCTAACCCTAACCCTAACCCTAACCCTAACCCTAACCCTAACCCTAACCCTAACCCTAACCCTAACCCTAACCCTAACCCTAACCCTAACCCTAACCCTAACCCTAACCCTAACCCTAACCCTAACCCTAACCCTAACCCTAACCCTAACCCTAACCCTAACCCTAACCCTAACCCTAACCCTAACCCTAACCCTAACCCTAACCCTAACCCTAACCCTAACCCTAACCCTAACCCTAACCCTAACCCTAACCCTAACCCTAACCCTAACCCTAACCCTAACCCTAACCCTAACCCTAACCCTAACCCTAACCCTAACCCTAACCCTAACCCTAACCCTAACCCTAACCCTAACCCTAACCCTAACCCTAACCCTAACCCTAACCCTAACCCTAACCCTAACCCTAACCCTAACCCTAACCCTAACCCTAACCCTAACCCTAACCCTAACCCTAACCCTAACCCTAACCCTAACCCTAACCCTAACCCTAACCCTAACCCTAACCCTAACCCTAACCCTAACCCTAACCCTAACCCTAACCCTAACCCTAACCCTAACCCTAACCCTAACCCTAACCCTAACCCTAACCCTAACCCTAACCCTAACCCTAACCCTAACCCTAACCCTAACCCTAACCCTAACCCTAACCCTAACCCTAACCCTAACCCTAACCCTAACCCTAACCCTAACCCTAACCCTAACCCTAACCCTAACCCTAACCCTAACCCTAACCCTAACCCTAACCCTAACCCTAACCCTAACCCTAACCCTAACCCTAACCCTAACCCTAACCCTAACCCTAACCCTAACCCTAACCCTAACCCTAACCCTAACCCTAACCCTAACCCTAACCCTAACCCTAACCCTAACCCTAACCCTAACCCTAACCCTAACCCTAACCCTAACCCTAACCCTAACCCTAACCCTAACCCTAACCCTAACCCTAACCCTAACCCTAACCCTAACCCTAACCCTAACCCTAACCCTAACCCTAACCCTAACCCTAACCCTAACCCTAACCCTAACCCTAACCCTAACCCTAACCCTAACCCTAACCCTAACCCTAACCCTAACCCTAACCCTAACCCTAACCCTAACCCTAACCCTAACCCTAACCCTAACCCTAACCCTAACCCTAACCCTAACCCTAACCCTAACCCTAACCCTAACCCTAACCCTAACCCTAACCCTAACCCTAACCCTAACCCTAACCCTAACCCTAACCCTAACCCTAACCCTAACCCTAACCCTAACCCTAACCCTAACCCTAACCCTAACCCTAACCCTAACCCTAACCCTAACCCTAACCCTAACCCTAACCCTAACCCTAACCCTAACCCTAACCCTAACCCTAACCCTAACCCTAACCCTAACCCTAACCCTAACCCTAACCCTAACCCTAACCCTAACCCTAACCCTAACCCTAACCCTAACCCTAACCCTAACCTCCTAACCCTAACCCTAACCCTAACCCTAACCCTAACCCTAACCCTAACCCTAACCCTAACCCTAACCCTAACCCTAACCCTAACCCTAACCCTAACCCTAACCCTAACCCTAACCCTAACCCTAACCCTAACCCTAACCCTAACCCTAACCCTAACCCTAACCCTAACCCTAACCCTAACCCTAACCCTAACCCTAACCCTAACCCTAACCCTAACCCTAACCCTAACCCTAACCCTAACCCTAACCCTAACCCTAACCCTAACCCTAACCCTAACCCTAACCCTAACCCTAACCCTAACCCTAACCCTAACCCTAACCCTAACCCTAACCCTAACCCTAACCCTAACCCTAACCCTAACCCTAACCCTAACCCTAACCCTAACCCTAACCCTAACCCTAACCCTAACCCTAACCCTAACCCTAACCCTAACCCTAACCCTAACCCTAACCCTAACCCTAACCCTAACCCTAACCCTAACCCTAACCCTAACCCTAACCCTAACCCTAACCCTAACCCTAACCCTAACCCTAACCCTAACCCTAACCCTAACCCTAACCCTAACCCTAACCCTAACCCTAACCCTAACCCTAACCCTAACCCTAACCCTAACCCTAACCCTAACCCTAACCCTAACCCTAACCCTAACCCTAACCCTAACCCTAACCCTAACCCTAACCCTAACCCTAACCCTAACCCTAACCCTAACCCTAACCCTAACCCTAACCCTAACCCTAACCCTAACCCTAACCCTAACCCTAACCCTAACCCTAACCCTAACCCTAACCCTAACCCTAACCCTAACCCTAACCCTAACCCTAACCCTAACCCTAACCCTAACCCTAACCCTAACCCTAACCCTAACCCTAACCCTAACCCTAACCCTAACCCTAACCCTAACCCTAACCCTAACCCTAACCCTAACCCTAACCCTAACCCTAACCCTAACCCTAACCCTAACCCTAACCCTAACCCTAACCCTAACCCTAACCCTAACCCTAACCCTAACCCTAACCCTAACCCTAACCCTAACCCTAACCCTAACCCTAACCCTAACCCTAACCCTAACCCTAACCCTAACCCTAACCCTAACCCTAACCCTAACCCTAACCCTAACCCTAACCCTAACCCTAACCCTAACCCTAACCCTAACCCTAACCCTAACCCTAACCCTAACCCTAACCCTAACCCTAACCCTAACCCTAACCCTAACCCTAACCCTAACCCTAACCCTAACCCTAACCCTAACCCTAACCCTAACCCTAACCCTAACCCTAACCCTAACCCTAACCCTAACCCTAACCCTAACCCTAACCCTAACCCTAACCCTAACCCTAACCCTAACCCTAACCCTAACCCTAACCCTAACCCTAACCCTAACCCTAACCCTAACCCTAACCCTAACCCTAACCCTAACCCTAACCCTAACCCTAACCCTAACCCTAACCCTAACCCTAACCCTAACCCTAACCCTAACCCTAACCCTAACCCTAACCCTAACCCTAACCCTAACCCTAACCCTAACCCTAACCCTAACCCTAACCCTAACCCTAACCCTAACCCTAACCCTAACCCTAACCCTAACCCTAACCCTAACCCTAACCCTAACCCTAACCCTAACCCTAACCCTAACCCTAACCCTAACCCTAACCCTAACCCTAACCCTAACCCTAACCCTAACCCTAACCCTAACCCTAACCCTAACCCTAACCCTAACCCTAACCCTAACCCTAACCCTAACCCTAACCCTAACCCTAACCCTAACCCTAACCCTAACCCTAACCCTAACCCTAACCCTAACCCTAACCCTAACCCTAACCCTAACCCTAACCCTAACCCTAACCCTAACCCTAACCCTAACCCTAACCCTAACCCTAACCCTAACCCTAACCCTAACCCTAACCCTAACCCTAACCCTAACCCTAACCCTAACCCTAACCCTAACCCTAACCCTAACCCTAACCCTAACCCTAACCCTAACCCTAACCCTAACCCTAACCCTAACCCTAACCCTAACCCTAACCCTAACCCTAACCCTAACCCTAACCCTAACCCTAACCCTAACCCTAACCCTAACCCTAACCCTAACCCTAACCCTAACCCTAACCCTAACCCTAACCCTAACCCTAACCCTAACCCTAACCCTAACCCTAACCCTAACCCTAACCCTAACCCTAACCCTAACCCTAACCCTAACCCTAACCCTAACCCTAACCCTAACCCTAACCCTAACCCTAACCCTAACCCTAACCCTAACCCTAACCCTAACCCTAACCCTAACCCTAACCCTAACCCTAACCCTAACCCTAACCCTAACCCTAACCCTAACCCTAACCCTAACCCTAACCCTAACCCTAACCCTAACCCTAACCCTAACCCTAACCCTAACCCTAACCCTAACCCTAACCCTAACCCTAACCCTAACCCTAACCCTAACCCTAACCCTAACCCTAACCCTAACCCTAACCCTAACCCTAACCCTAACCCTAACCCTAACCCTAACCCTAACCCTAACCCTAACCCTAACCCTAACCCTAACCCTAACCCTAACCCTAACCCTAACCCTAACCCTAACCCTAACCCTAACCCTAACCCTAACCCTAACCCTAACCCTAACCCTAACCCTAACCCTAACCCTAACCCTAACCCTAACCCTAACCCTAACCCTAACCCTAACCCTAACCCTAACCCTAACCCTAACCCTAACCCTAACCCTAACCCTAACCCTAACCCTAACCCTAACCCTAACCCTAACCCTAACCCTAACCCTAACCCTAACCCTAACCCTAACCCTAACCCTAACCCTAACCCTAACCCTAACCCTAACCCTAACCCTAACCCTAACCCTAACCCTAACCCTAACCCTAACCCTAACCCTAACCCTAACCCTAACCCTAACCCTAACCCTAACCCTAACCCTAACCCTAACCCTAACCCTAACCCTAACCCTAACCCTAACCCTAACCCTAACCCTAACCCTAACCCTAACCCTAACCCTAACCCTAACCCTAACCCTAACCCTAACCCTAACCCTAACCCTAACCCTAACCCTAACCCTAACCCTAACCCTAACCCTAACCCTAACCCTAACCCTAACCCTAACCCTAACCCTAACCCTAACCCTAACCCTAACCCTAACCCTAACCCTAACCCTAACCCTAACCCTAACCCTAACCCTAACCCTAACCCTAACCCTAACCCTAACCCTAACCCTAACCCTAACCCTAACCCTAACCCTAACCCTAACCCTAACCCTAACCCTAACCCTAACCCTAACCCTAACCCTAACCCTAACCCTAACCCTAACCCTAACCCTAACCCTAACCCTAACCCTAACCCTAACCCTAACCCTAACCCTAACCCTAACCCTAACCCTAACCCTAACCCTAACCCTAACCCTAACCCTAACCCTAACCCTAACCCTAACCCTAACCCTAACCCTAACCCTAACCCTAACCCTAACCCTAACCCTAACCCTAACCCTAACCCTAACCCTAACCCTAACCCTAACCCTAACCCTAACCCTAACCCTAACCCTAACCCTAACCCTAACCCTAACCCTAACCCTAACCCTAACCCTAACCCTAACCCTAACCCTAACCCTAACCCTAACCCTAACCCTAACCCTAACCCTAACCCTAACCCTAACCCTAACCCTAACCCTAACCCTAACCCTAACCCTAACCCTAACCCTAACCCTAACCCTAACCCTAACCCTAACCCTAACCCTAACCCTAACCCTAACCCTAACCCTAACCCTAACCCTAACCCTAACCCTAACCCTAACCCTAACCCTAACCCTAACCCTAACCCTAACCCTAACCCTAACCCTAACCCTAACCCTAACCCTAACCCTAACCCTAACCCTAACCCTAACCCTAACCCTAACCCTAACCCTAACCCTAACCCTAACCCTAACCCTAACCCTAACCCTAACCCTAACCCTAACCCTAACCCTAACCCTAACCCTAACCCTAACCCTAACCCTAACCCTAACCCTAACCCTAACCCTAACCCTAACCCTAACCCTAACCCTAACCCTAACCCTAACCCTAACCCTAACCCTAACCCTAACCCTAACCCTAACCCTAACCCTAACCCTAACCCTAACCCTAACCCTAACCCTAACCCTAACCCTAACCCTAACCCTAACCCTAACCCTAACCCTAACCCTAACCCTAACCCTAACCCTAACCCTAACCCTAACCCTAACCCTAACCCTAACCCTAACCCTAACCCTAACCCTAACCCTAACCCTAACCCTAACCCTAACCCTAACCCTAACCCTAACCCTAACCCTAACCCTAACCCTAACCCTAACCCTAACCCTAACCCTAACCCTAACCCTAACCCTAACCCTAACCCTAACCCTAACCCTAACCCTAACCCTAACCCTAACCCTAACCCTAACCCTAACCCTAACCCTAACCCTAACCCTAACCCTAACCCTAACCCTAACCCTAACCCTAACCCTAACCCTAACCCTAACCCTAACCCTAACCCTAACCCTAACCCTAACCCTAACCCTAACCCTAACCCTAACCCTAACCCTAACCCTAACCCTAACCCTAACCCTAACCCTAACCCTAACCCTAACCCTAACCCTAACCCTAACCCTAACCCTAACCCTAACCCTAACCCTAACCCTAACCCTAACCCTAACCCTAACCCTAACCCTAACCCTAACCCTAACCCTAACCCTAACCCTAACCCTAACCCTAACCCTAACCCTAACCCTAACCCTAACCCTAACCCTAACCCTAACCCTAACCCTAACCCTAACCCTAACCCTAACCCTAACCCTAACCCTAACCCTAACCCTAACCCTAACCCTAACCCTAACCCTAACCCTAACCCTAACCCTAACCCTAACCCTAACCCTAACCCTAACCCTAACCCTAACCCTAACCCTAACCCTAACCCTAACCCTAACCCTAACCCTAACCCTAACCCTAACCCTAACCCTAACCCTAACCCTAACCCTAACCCTAACCCTAACCCTAACCCTAACCCTAACCCTAACCCTAACCCTAACCCTAACCCTAACCCTAACCCTAACCCTAACCCTAACCCTAACCCTAACCCTAACCCTAACCCTAACCCTAACCCTAACCCTAACCCTAACCCTAACCCTAACCCTAACCCTAACCCTAACCCTAACCCTAACCCTAACCCTAACCCTAACCCTAACCCTAACCCTAACCCTAACCCTAACCCTAACCCTAACCCTAACCCTAACCCTAACCCTAACCCTAACCCTAACCCTAACCCTAACCCTAACCCTAACCCTAACCCTAACCCTAACCCTAACCCTAACCCTAACCCTAACCCTAACCCTAACCCTAACCCTAACCCTAACCCTAACCCTAACCCTAACCCTAACCCTAACCCTAACCCTAACCCTAACCCTAACCCTAACCCTAACCCTAACCCTAACCCTAACCCTAACCCTAACCCTAACCCTAACCCTAACCCTAACCCTAACCCTAACCCTAACCCTAACCCTAACCCTAACCCTAACCCTAACCCTAACCCTAACCCTAACCCTAACCCTAACCCTAACCCTAACCCTAACCCTAACCCTAACCCTAACCCTAACCCTAACCCTAACCCTAACCCTAACCCTAACCCTAACCCTAACCCTAACCCTAACCCTAACCCTAACCCTAACCCTAACCCTAACCCTAACCCTAACCCTAACCCTAACCCTAACCCTAACCCTAACCCTAACCCTAACCCTAACCCTAACCCTAACCCTAACCCTAACCCTAACCCTAACCCTAACCCTAACCCTAACCCTAACCCTAACCCTAACCCTAACCCTAACCCTAACCCTAACCCTAACCCTAACCCTAACCCTAACCCTAACCCTAACCCTAACCCTAACCCTAACCCTAACCCTAACCCTAACCCTAACCCTAACCCTAACCCTAACCCTAACCCTAACCCTAACCCTAACCCTAACCCTAACCCTAACCCTAACCCTAACCCTAACCCTAACCCTAACCCTAACCCTAACCCTAACCCTAACCCTAACCCTAACCCTAACCCTAACCCTAACCCTAACCCTAACCCTAACCCTAACCCTAACCCTAACCCCGAACCCTAACCCTAACCCTAACCCTAACCCTAACCTAACCCTAACCCTAACCCTAACCCTAACCCTAACCCCTAACCCTAACCCTAACCCTAACCCTAACCCGAACCCTAACCCTAACCCTAACCCTAACCCTAACCCTAACCCTAACCCTAACCCTAACCCTAACCCTAACCCTAACCCTAACCCTAACCCTAACCCTAACCCTAACCCTAACCTAACCCTAACCCGAACCCTAACCCTAACCCTAACCCTAACCCTAACCCTAACCCTAACCCTAACCCTAACCCTAACCCTAACCCTAACCCTAACCCTAACCCTAACCCTAACCCTAACCCTAACCCTAACCCTAACCCTAACCCTAACCCTAACCCTAACCCTAACCCTAACCCTAACCCTAACCCTAACCCTAACCCTAACCCTAACCCTAACCCTAACCCTAACCCTAACCCTAACCCTAACCCTAACCCTAACCCTAACCCTAACCCTAACCCTAACCCTAACCCTAACCCTAACCCTAACCCTAACCCTAACCCTAACCCTAACCCTAACCCTAACCCTAACCCTAACCCTAACCCTAACCCTAACCCTAACCCTAACCCTAACCCTAACCCTAACCCTAACCCTAACCCTAACCCTAACCCTAACCCTAACCCTAACCCTAACCCTAACCCTAACCCTAACCCTAACCCTAACCCTAACCCTAACCCTAACCCTAACCCTAACCCTAACCCTAACCCTAACCCAAACAACCCCCCTACCCACCCACCCCAACTAACCCAAACCCTAACCACTAACCCTAACCAACCCTAACCCTAACCCAAACCCCAACCCTAACCCTAACCCACCTAACCCCTAACCCTAACCCTAACCCTCACCAACAAAACCCAAATAACCCTACCCTAACCCAAACCCTAACCCTAACCCTAACCCTAACCCTAACCCTAACCCTAACCCTAACCCTAACCCTAACCCAAACCCTAACCCTAACCCTAACCCTAACCCTAACCCTAACCCTAACCCTAACCCTAACCCTAACCCTAACCCTAACCCTAACCCTAACCCTAACCCTAACCTAACCCCTAACCCTAACCCTAACCCTAACCCTAACCCTAACCCTAACCCTAACCCTAACCCTAACCCTAACCCTAACCCTAACCCTAACCCTAACCCTAACCCTAACCTAACCCTAACCAACACTAACCCTAACCCCTAACCCTAACCCTAACCCTAACCCTAACCCTAACCCTAACCCTAACCCTAACCCTAACCCTAACCCTAACCCTAACCCTAACCCTAACCCTAACCCTAACCCTAACCCTAACCCTAACCCTAAACCCTAACCCTAACCCTAACCCTAACCCCTAACCTAACCCTAACCCTAACCCTAACCCTAACCCTAACCCTAACCCTAACCCTAACCCTAACCCTAACCCTAACCCTAACCCTAACCCTAACCCTAACCCTAACCCTAACCCTAACCCTAACCCTAACCCTAACCCTAACCCTAACCCTAACCCTAACCCTAACCCTAACCCTAACCCTAACCCTAACCCTAACCCTAACCCTAACCCTAACCCTAACCCTAACCCTAACCCTAACCCTAACCCTAACCCTAACCCTAACCCTAACCCTAACCCTAACCCTAACCCTAACCCTAACCCTAACCCTAACCCTAACCCTAACCCTAACCCTAACCCTAACCTGGGAACCTATGTCAGCCTTCATACAACCAGATGGGAGTATCAACCCCATCTTCCGCACTTACATCGTTGAGAACAACGAGGGTCAGCTCCTAACCCGTGCTGAGACTATGTCCCAGCGTAAGAAGCGAAACTAATTTCCCTGTGTCAGTCTACTGACAGGTGCAGTGAGCACTCTTCTGCAGACGTGCCTGAGTATGGGTGTAAGAGCAGTTGTCACAGTTGCCCCGCATTGCATCGCAGGACAGGACCGTTAGCCCCCCGTGACAACCACTCCCTGGCCGAAGGCCATTGGTTTTTTCACAGACTACTGCTTACTGAGAACTGCACTGACCCTGTCTGTGCCCTGCAGACCCATGCCTATGGTTTCCAGCGTGAGCCAGGTGGCCGCTTATCAGGATTGCAGCCACCCAGCGAGTGTTTGCCTTGTTGACCATGTGTTGCATGGGTACTGCCCTAATGTAATGACCTTGAAGAGCCAACGAAGAACGGTGGCTTACTACACCAGGTGGGAATGACAAGCAAGGTGTTATGAGGCAAGGTGTGTCTTCCCTCCTTGGGGACAAGCGAGCCCACAGTTAGGACCCCTGACTGGTCCAGACCCATGGGGTTCTACCCTTCCTTACAGGGTTTACCATACCCCTATGTGTGCTACGTATGTCTGTGTGTGTCTCACTCCTCTCCCCAGCGTGGCTCCCTGAGAGCGGGCTTCGCTGACGTCGGACCGAAGGTCCTAATCAGGGACTATTACCACTCCTATGGCGCCCAATTTCTGTGCTGGCGCCTATCCTTGGGGTAAGTCGGCAAAAGCCCTACCTACTAGAGGGGAGGGGTGGCCAAGTGTGCTAAGGGCATACAAAACGCCCATTTTTGCTACAGGCCAAAAGCTAACGCACTCCCCTGCCCACGAGGAAAAGCACGCGGGACAGGAGACACCACTACACTACACTCACTAACGCCAGCACCGGCCTTCGAAGGCAGGGTGAGCACTCATCACTTGCACTCAACTCCTGCCAGGCCTGCTGACCCTAACCCCTACACACGCAACTGGGTGCTGCTGTCGAAGAGCACTCAGGCCCTAATCGCCCTCCTGTGAAGAAGACAAGAGAACACAGCGCTCCTAAGCAGCTGTGGCCTAACAGGGGACGCCACAACGCGTTTCCCCTGCTAGGGCTTGGAGGGAAGGGGTGCTCGCGTTGCGTGCACAGCGCAGATGTCGTTGAAGTCGAACTGCCTTCGCCTGTCCTGGCTGAGGCACAGTCATTTGATTTGTGATCAGCGCCCCTGGTTTGCTGGGGCAGAAAAATGGATAGCCGCCGAAGGCAGCTGCTGCGTGCACAATCACCCTTAACCTCTCCCACCTGTACAACAGAGGCAAATGAAGGGGTGTTTGCGGCGGAGGAACCAAGCCACACTCCACGTATTATACGCTTCTCAGTGTGACCTATAATACACTGTCCGCAAACACGCTGACGGATCAGCTCCCCTGTCAAGCAAGCAAGCTTTAAGAGACTCCTCAGGTTCTCTTAAAGAACGTACCGAGGAGCCCCTGGGTAACCTAAACAAGGTTTACCGTGCGCAATTCGCGTGGCCTACCCTTTAATGCATCATGTGCACGCAGGGAAGGGAGGCTGAACCTTAACCACAATGACTCTACCAGGAGGTGAGCTCCTCCTGGGCTAACCTACCTTACTCACCATGCGTCGTGTGAATGACGAATGAAGCGAACACAAAACAAGCCTAAGCGTTTTAAGCAACCCTACTTTAACGCCACGGCCACACACGAACAAACGCTTTCCTTACTTACCTGTGAAGAAGAAAACCAGGGTGAATTTGGGGTACAGGTAAAGCGTCACAGCGTGTGAATGCCTCGATTAGGCACATGCATCGCGAGCACAGCGCATGTTCTAACCCTACGTGCGCGCTGCGCGCTCCATTCGCTTCGCATACCTTTCATTCATGTTTTGACCTATGCAGAGCACGCGGTGGAACACCCGACCCCCAAACGAACACAGTGCTGACAACCCTAACGTTTTGACGAGACAACCAACACGAACGCAATGCATGCGTGTGAGATGACACTGACATACCCGAGAGGTGGGTTGTTAACCTGCTCTGTCGTGTGGGTTGAATTTGAAGACTTTCCTCTAAAGTTTATAAAAATTTTGATGCAACTGTGCAAAAATTTCCTTTAGAACTTTAAAAATTACGGCTCATACCTTCTTTTTCAAAAGCCGTTTACGCTTGCGCAACCCTTTTCTTGGAGTCCGCTTCCTTTGCGCCTGTCTGCGACTTTGAGTTATGTGTAAAAATGACGATTTCCCGCGTGGTTTCGTCGATTTTTAACGATTTCACTTGCTAAATCGCAGCCCCTCCCGCTAAACCGTAGGAATCACACCCTGCTGGTTACACTTTCTATTTTTTCCAGCTCCTGGAGGTTTGTGTCCTCCATTGGGAGTATTGCTCCGCCCTGGCCCTTGGTCAGGACGTATACTAAAACGCTGTTTATACAGCAAAAGTCGTCCGCTTTAGAGCGTTCGACTGTACCCTAGTGGTCAAGCATATGTGCTCTAGGGAGGGAGTCCTGGGTTCAAACCCCACTAACCCCAAACTTTTTCCAAACGTTTTCGTCGCACGCCGGCGACTTTTGAGGAATGCCCCACCGAAGGGACATCATTCACGGTACATTACACTGTTTTTCAAGGGTACCTACAGTGTGATAGGCTTCTATGAACTGATGAGGCTGTTTTTGGTAAGTTTAATGCATTTTCTGAGGTAACTTTGGGAATATTTGAGCCTTTTTCCTTGGTCCTACTAGCTTAGCTAACTAGTACTCCAGGGGGGAGTAAGAAAAAGTCACTGCCATGTCTTTCTTGGAGGGCTTGATCCAGGCTAAGCCCCCCTTCAAACCCTTTTGTTGATGCTAAGACAAACCTAAGTGTTTTTATCTCTTTTTGGATGCCGAAAGTACACTTTCTCAAAGTAACTAGGGTTGTGACCTTAGCCCCCCGTGAAGTTCACCCCTACCACTCAACTGAGCGGAGGTACCTTCCTTCATGGAGGATATACCGAAAAGAAACAGGCATTTCATGCTTTAGGCCTTGGAGGTTAAGCCTAGTGGTCTCCCACCCCAAGACCCCTATACTCAATTGTTTCTACCACTTATTGTGGTCCCACTTTGTAACTGTTTCTGAATGCAGTTGCTTGGCCAAGTCATTTTCTGTGTGGTCCTGACATCTATGCCCCACATTCCTAACCAGCACCATTACACCCAAAAGAGTGCACATGAAGTGCCTAATGCAACCTCTGAGGCAAGAGTCAGACCAATTTTCATATAAAATCTTTTGTATTATCCATTGGTGATTGAATCTATGTGTATAAACCTGCTTTATCTATCTGCAGCCCTTCTGTGTTACACTGGATTCCAAAACCAATCATTGATTCGATCCACATCCTGTTCTTGCTCTACTTGCTGCTTTGGCTTGGGTTTTCAACTACAAAACCTGCAGGAATACATCAAAATATCTAGGGCACAATTCAAGGACATCTTTCTTATGGCACTGAGCCGTACATTGATGATGTGTGTCATGGAACCGCGGATAAAGATAATCCGGATCCGGTGGACTTGGATGCCCCATTAAGTGATAGGTGTCTGGGGGAGCATTTTTCTCAATTGCGGGAATTTTTTCTGCTCATGAGAAGGTATCGTCTCACCATTAAACCGGGTAACTTTGTTTTGTTCGCTACCCGAATTGCGCACGGTAAATCTTGTTTAGGTTACCCAGAGGCTCCTCGGTACGTTCTTTAAGAGAACCTGAGGAGTCTCTTAAAGCTTGCTTGCTTGACAGGGGAGCTGATCCGTCAGCGTGTTTGCGAACAGTGTATTATAGGTGGCACTGAGAAGGGTATAATACCTGGAGTGTGGCTTGGTTCCTCCGTCGCAAACACCCCTTCATTTGCCTCTGTTGTACAGGTGGGAGAGGTTAAGGGTGATTGGTGCACGCAGCAGCTGCCTTCGGCGGCTACCATTTTTCTGTCCCAGCAAAACAGGGGCGCTGATCACAAATCAAATCACTGTGCCTCAGCCAGTACGGGCGAGGGCAGTTCGTCCTCAACGACATCTGCGCTGTGCACGCAACGAGAGCACCCCTTCCCTCCAAGCCCTAGCAGGGGAAACGCGTTGTGGCGTCCCCTGTTAGGCCACAGCTGCTTAGGAGCGCTGTGTTCTCTTGTCTTCTTCACAGGAGGGCCATTAGGGCCTGAGTGAACTTCGACAGCAGCACCCAGTAGCGTGTGTAGGGGTTAGGGTCAGCAGGCCTGGCAGGAGGTGAGTGCAAGTGATGAGTGCTCACCCTGCCTTCGAAGGCCGGTGCTGGCGTTGGTGAGTGTAGTGTAGTGGTGTCTCCTGTCCCGCGTGCTTTTCCTCCTGGGCAGGGGAGTGCGTTAGCTTTTGGCCTGTAGCAAAAATGGGCGTTTTGTATGCCCTTGGCACACTTGGCCACCCCTCCCCTCCTAGTAGGTAGGGCTTTTGCCGTCTTACCCCAAGGATAGGCGCCAGCACAGAAATTGGGCGCCATAGGAGTGGTAATAGTACCTGATTAGGACCTTCGGTCCGACGTCAGCGAAGCCCGGTCTCCGGGAGCCACGCTGGGGAGAGAAGTGAGACACATACAGACATACGTAGCACACTTAGGGGTATGGTAAACCCTGTAAGGAAGGGTAGAACCCCATGGGTCTGGACCAGTCAGGGGTCCTAACTGTGGGCTCGTCTGTCCCCAAGGAGGGAAGACACACCTTGCCTCATAACACCTTGCTTGTCATTCCCCCCTGGTGTAGTAAGCCACCGTTCTTCGTTGGCTCTCCAAGGTCATTACATTAGGGCAGTACCCATGCAACACATGGTCAACAAGGCACACACTCGCTGGGTGGCTGCAATCATGATAAGCGGCCACCTGGTCCACGCTGGAAACCATAGGCATGGGTCTGCAGGGCACAGACAGGGTCAGTGCAGTGCTCAGTAAGCAGTAGTCTGTGAGAAACCAATGGCCTTCGGCCAGGGAGTGGTTGTCACGGGGGGCTAACGGTCCTGTCCTGCGATGCAATGCGGGGCAACTGTGACAACTGCTCTTACACCCATACACAGGCACGTCTGCAGAAGAGTGCTCACTGCACTTGTCAGTAGACTGACACAGGGCAATTAGTTTCGCTTCTTACGCTGGGACATAGTCTCAGCACGGGTTAGGAGCTGCCCCTCGTTGTTCTCAACGAGGTAAGTGCGGAAGATGGGGTTGATACTCCCATCTGGTTGTATGAAGGCTGACATAGGTTCCCAGGTCGCCTCAGACAACCCATAGCCATCCCACAGGGTAAGGAATTTCCAGCCCTGTTTATACTCGTGGCGAGCAATACCTGCAACCACGTAGTAACCATTGACTGCCATCTCATCGGCAGTCATCTCTTCGAGTTCGTCTGCCTCCTCTGGACTGGCAGCGTTCTCTAGGTCTATACGTTCAATCTCACTGTCGCTGAGGCGCCACTCATCCCAAGACAAGTCGTCAGGGGAGTGATAGTGCCTCAACTGCTTAGGTGCACATAGCAGTTCACCACCTAGACGTGGACTGCACCTGACATGGATCCTGGATCCATCTATCCTGATGATACGATAGGGTCCAAAGTAAGGGTCCTGTAGGCAGTTACGTGGCCAGGAGGGTAGGCGTGAATGGTGTACCAAAACAAGGTCACCAACCTTGAAGCTGGCAGGTCGCAGTAGGCGGTTCTGTCGGCTCTGTTCACGGTCACGAATGTGCCTCAGGTTAGTACCAGCCTGGTTAGCCAGAGACTGCTTGTGTTCCAGCCAATCTCCCACAGGGCTCTTGAAGTCCTCAGGAAAGGGGGCTTTGAAGAACCAAGCAGGTCGTCCTCCATGGAACAGTTCGTGGGGGGTGAAACCCGTAGAAGAGCTCCGCTGTGAGTTCATGGACAGCACAGCCCAGGGCACTAGGCGTACCCAGTCCTTGGTGCGCTCCTGTTTCATCAGGATTCTTAAGTTTTGCTCCACAACACGGTTCTGTCTCTCACAGAGAGGGTTAGACGTGTGGGTATAGGGCACACCTGTGTTTACCTCCACGTTGAGGGCATTTAGCACTCGTTTGTACCACCCAGTGTCACTGCGGATGCGTACATCCTCATCAGAGTGCACCTGCTTAGGTGCTCCGTAGGGTTCGAACCATTGTTCGACCAACATTTTCACAGTCTGCTCACCTGTGATTTTCTTATTGCAAGGGAACACACGGGTGAAGCGAGATAGACCACAGGTGACCACGAGGCAACTATCATAGCCGCCAAAGCGTGGTAGGCCGTGGATGTAATCCACGTAGAGAAGAGAGTTAGCACAATAGGGTATGGGTAAGCTGGAGATCAGGCCCCTATCCCTACTGTCGCTCTGCTTGCTGGCATGACAGCCACAAGCATCCACAATGGTCTGCATACGCGACCTCAGTTCAGTCAGGGTTAGACTAGAGTAGAAAGACTCACGGAAGAAGTCCACTGAGCGATTAGCGCCAGTGTGACCAGAACTGAGATGGGACCACTGTAGACACCCATCCAGTCGTGCCTCAGGCACCGAAATTCAGTCCTCGTAGAAGAGGTACTGATTGTTTTTATACCACTGGTGCCCGTCAATGACATGGGGTTCAAGACCAGTGCTGAGGGTTTGGAGAATTTCTTTATACTCTGACTGATAGTCGGTTAGACTCCAACCCTCCAGGATTCCAGCAGTGCGCATGGACAGGTCAAGCTGGACATCCATACGCTGGAAAGCCTCTTTGGCGAGCGCCTCAGAGCTCTCACCAATAAGCGCATCGAAGTTGTTGCGCGATATATAGTCAGACAGTTCATTCTTAATCCCGGGGATATGATGCACTGTCAGCCTGAACTGGCTCAGGTAAGTCCACCACCGTTTTAGCTTCGCTTTTTCTGGTGGTGGGCCCTTCTGAAAAGACTTCACAGGCTCCTGGTCACACAGCCAGACAATAGGGTTAGATCCCAGGAGTCGGGATTGTGACGATAGCACCAACATACCGGCCAGGAGTTCCTGGTCATAGGTGCTGTAGTTGGAACGCGCTTGGTTCCATTTCCGATTCCAGTGTCCCAGTGGCACCAGTCGCCACTCACTGGTAGGATAGTCATGTTTCAACGAACCATCACGGTTCAGTCCAGTAGTACGATAATGGCAGTGGGTTAGTTCAGCGGGGTTAAGCTCCTGCCATTGATAGATCGTACCTCCCCCCCCTACATCACTGGCATCAGTGATCAGGACTATCTCGCCCCCAGGGCGGGGCACTCCCAGGCGGTTGGAGGAGGCAATCTTCTTCTTCAACTCCTGGAAACACTCTTCCTCTCTGGAGGTCCACCTCCAGGGAGTAGGCTTCTTGATCAGGTCAGTGAGGGGTGCAGAGGAGTAAGTAAAATTGTGGATGTGACGCCGATAGAAATTACAGGCGCCAACAAAACTCCTCACATCGTGTAGACCCTTCTTAGGGTCATCGCGAATCTGCATGTCCTGTAGGGGCTGCATCTTAGACGAGGCGGGTTTCCACCAGCCATACCCCACGTCGAAACCCCAATACTCGATCTCCTCTTTCATAAACTCACATTTTTCGAGTTTAATTCGGAGATGGTTTTCTTGGCAGACAATGAAAAATTCACGGAGGAGAAGGACGTGGTCCTCTTTGGTATTAGTACCCAAACTCACGTCGTCGATGTGAGCCTCCATTTCTGCACCCCGAGAAATCAACTCTTGTACTAGAGGCCTGCGCCTCAGTATGTACAAAATTTTGTTCATAAGCTCCTGGAAGAGCGCTGGGGCATTAGCCACCCCGAAAGGCATAACCTTCCACTTGAAAACACGACCCTTAGGGGTTATAAAGGCCAACAGCTCCTGAGCTGCGGCGGTTAGGTCCACCTGCCAGAAACCAGAGCGTTTGTCCATTTTGGTCTTATACCTGCATTTGGCAATACGCTCCAGGGTGTTTTGCATGTTAGGAATACTCCCTGAGTGGTTCTGGGTTTTCTTGTTGACCTCACCATAGTCTACAACAAGACGTAGGGCAGGCGACCCTGGTTTAGCAACAAGGAAACAGGGACTGCAGTGATGGGGATAGTCCCCGTGTTTATACTCTTCAACGAGGCCAGCATCAATGCATTCTTGGATCTGGCGCTCGATTTCTTCGACCTGTTCCTGTGGAGCGGGATAGGGACGACGCCTCACTCGCGTCTTTTCAAATTCTGGTTTCAATTTCAGGTCCATCTGGACCAGTTTTTTACAAGAAAGGGGAGGCGGCAAGGCGCCGAACACCTCCTCATAGGTCATCAGCAGTTTCTTCAGGCGGGGGTCAAGGTTAAGACTCTCGAGTTTCTGAAGGAAATCCTCATCAGCATGGAGGTTGCGTTTTCCATGTTCTTTCTTTTTATGCCGATCAGCAGTTTCGGCAGGTACAGTACCATCGTCCCACTCAGGGGGACATTGCTGCCCATAGTGTAGAGAATACACTAGAGGTATCTCAGGATCAGACAGCGTATAGGACTCATCGTCCTCCTCAGACCAGATGGAGTATTTCCAGGTCTGTCTGAGGTATTGCAGCCGCTCTTGGCGCTCAATACCTTCGGCCTTCAGGTACAACAGCCGTCGGAGTTCTTGAGTGTCATGCTCAGACAATGGCATGTTATTAGCAGCAGGCCGTGCCAGAGCATCAGCACTCCGGGCCACGGGTTCACCTGTGTGCACAGGCTGCATATGTAGCACTGGTTAGGGTTAGGGTTAGGGTTAGGGTTAGGGTTAGGGTTACGATTGTCGCGCGATCGCTGCAGAAGAAAAATAAAATTACGAGAAAAAGACGCACCGCCAGCAGAAATAAAGCGAAAAATCGTCTTTTCCGACCTCAGAAACCCCCCCAACAATTTTACGCCGCTGTTTGGCGAGGTCGCAAAATATAGGACACTCACCGAAAAAGACGAACAATAGAGTCGCGACGGCGAAGAAACTGAGCGTTGCTTGCCCCAAACCACCTAGCAAAGTGCGTGCCCTAGGCGCTAGGGACTTGTGCGCGCCCCAAAACAACCCACACATAGACAACAACAACGCCACCGGACGCCGACAAGCAAGTATGTTATGTGCCGCGCACCGCGAAAAACCAACGAAACAAGCACAACGCGGAAAGAGGTAGACAAGGAGAATAAATAGGTAACGAACCGCACCACGGTGGAGATATACCACAAGTACACGACCAAGCAATGCAAGCCCGCTCATGTAGGACATACGCGCGAAGGGGATCTCAACAAAAAGAGCAAGAGGCCGCACATGTACCCAAGTATGTTGAATGTCGTGCATGAAAAATACACACAAGCAACAACAACGCCAAGGGCCGCCGGAAAGCAAGTATGTTATGTGCCATATGTTGTGTGCATAACGCCGTAACAAACGCAAAACAAGTAACGTGATAAGCAACGCCAAAGTGCGCCGCCACGAAAAGCGCAACGAAAACCGCACCGGCAAGGAAAACCAACAAGAGGTGGCACCGAAAGAACGCCTATGCTCACCCCCGCTCGCATAGGGAAAGAAAGGTATGCCCGCACGCGCATGCCCGGAACGCCGCAAGGCCAACACCGCCACGGACGAGCAACATGGTATGAAGGGACAAACAGGGAGGAACAAAAAGACCACCGAGGTAAAGCACAACACAACAAAAAAAAAAAAAAAAAAAAAAAAAACCAAGCATACACACGTGACTCGTGGGGTCCAAGTATGTTGCCACGCTACGCTACGTAACCGAGACGTGCCCACCGCCCACCCGCACGCCCGCTTATGTAGGAGGCGAAAGGGAGCGAAAGGGAACAAAAGGTATGCCGCCGCATGCAAACGAATAGTAGACAAGCCACACACCGCCACCAAGAACGCAAGTATGTTACCATGTCGTGCCACGTCGCCAACCGCGGAGTTGCGTGGGATAGAACACACCAATAGCCAGGGAGGGGGACAAGAAGAGCAAACAC
Source organism: Eutreptiella sp. 'Long Island Sound 2002' (assembly GCA_964036045.1). Taxonomy (NCBI): domain Eukaryota; phylum Euglenozoa; class Euglenophyceae; order Eutreptiales; family Eutreptiaceae; genus Eutreptiella; species Eutreptiella sp. 'Long Island Sound 2002'. Next base: position 28,253 of record OZ038394.1, read on the forward strand.
ACAAATAGCATAGCGCCGGCGAGTGCCGGGTCCCAACAAACACACGTGCACGCACCCATGTTCTATCCTCACAGGTCCCGAAGAGAAGCGTATGCTCGTGTCTGCGTCGTCCGGGCGTTAAAGTAGGGTTGTCTTAGACGCTTAGGCAAGTATTGCGTCGTGCCGTCGTCACACATAAGCGAACGCCCGACAAGGCGGGAGGACTAGGACACGTTAAGGTAGTGGGGAAAGAGGCAGGTATGTTGCATGTCACGCCGCGCGCGCGGAACGGGCGACGAGAAAAGGTAGCGACCAAAGGGGGGTGGAAACAAGCCGGGAGCAAGTGGGGCGATAAACCTACACGCAAGCCGGTGGCACACGAATGTCGCATGACGTACCAACCAGCTCGAGGTGCCGTGTCACGACAAAACCGCCGCCGCCGCACGCTTGTATACGCACCCTTCTCTCCCTACGCAGGTTCAAAAGAGGAAGCCCGGGCCGACAAGGAAAAAGACAGAGACACGCAACAAAGCGGAGGCAGGGAAAAAGTGCATGCCAGGGAGAGGGGTAGAGGAAAGGGTAAAGAGCAACGAAGCCGCGAAAGGAACAAGGGGTAGCCAGCGAACGAGCAAGGGGCGCACACAGAGGAGGGGACACGGCGGGCACACGGCGAGCACAACACCGCACCGAGACACCGGAGAGGGGAGCACCGGAGGACCAAGGAAAGAGCAGCACCACGCACCACGACACGCACGGCACAGGCACCACACACACCGCACACACCCAACGAACCCCGGCAACCCACCCGGCAGTGGGCGGGCAGACGGGAGAGGGACAGCGCCTGACCCCAAGCGCCCCTCACCATGGTGGAAGGCACCCCCCCCGGGGACGCCCTTCCGCCACCCCCACAGCGAGCAACGCCGGCCCGCAAGGGCGCACGCTGTGGGGCCGGTGCCGGGCCCCCACGCCCACACCGACCGCACCCGGGACACGCGGGTCGCGGAACCCTGGCTGCACGCTCCGCAGGACGGGCAGCCGGGGGAGGGACAGCGCCTGGCACCAGGCGCCCCTCACAACGGTGGAAGACAGCCCCCCCCGGGGACGCTCTTCCGCCACCCCCACAGCGAGCAACGCCGGCCCACAAGGGCGCACGCTGTGGGGCCGGTGCTGGGTCCACACGCCCGCATCGACCGCACCCGGGACACACGGGTCGCGGAACCCTGGCTGCACGCTCCGGAGGACGAGCGGCCGGGGGAGGGACAGCGCCTGGCACCAAGCGCCCCTCACAACGGTGGAAGGCAGCCCCCCCCGGGGACGCCCTTCCGCCACCCCCACAGCGAGCAACGCCGGCCCGCAAGGGCGCACGCTGTGGGGCCGGTGCTGGGTCCACACGCCCGCATCCACCGCACCCGGGACACACGGGTCGCGGAACCCTGGCTGCACGCTCCGGAGGACGAGCGGCCGGGGGAGAGGCAGCGCCTGACACCAGGCGCCCCTCACAACGGTGGAAGGCACCCCCCCTGGGGACGCCCTTCCGCCACCCCAACAGCGAGCAACACCGGCCCGCAAGGGCGCACGCTGTGGGGCCGGTGCTGGGTCCACACGCCCGCATCGACCGCACCCAGGACACACGGGTCGCGGAACCCTGGCTGCGCGCTCCGGAGGACGAGCAGCCGGGGGAGGGACAGCGCCTGACACCAGGCGCCCCTCACAACGGTGGAAGGCACCCCCCCCGGGGACGCCCTTCTGCCGCCCCCACAGCGAGCAACGCCGACCCGCAAGGGCGCACGCTGTGGGGCCGGTGCTGGGTCCACACGCCCGCATCGACCGCACCCGGGACACACGGGTCGCGGAACCCTGGCTGCACGCTCCGGAGGACGGGCAGCCGGGGGAGGGACAGCGCCTGACACCAGGCGCCCCTCACAACGGTGGAAGGCACCCCCCCCGGGGACGCCCTTCCGCCACCCCCATAGCGAGCAACGCCAGCCCGCAAGGGCGCACGCTGTGGGGCCGGTGCTGGGTCCACACGCCCGCATCGACCGCACCCGGGACACGCGGGTCGCGGAACCCTAGCTGCACGCTCCGGAGGACGAGCGGCCGGGGGAGGGACAGCGCCCGACACCAGGCGCCCCTCACAACGGCGGAAGGCAGCCCCCCCGGGGACGCCCTTCCGCCACCCCCACAGCGAGCAACGCCGGCCCGCAAGGGCGCACGCTGTGGGGCTGGTGCTGGGTCCACACGCCCACATCAACCGCGCCCGGGACACGCGGGTCGCGGAGCCCTGGCTGCACGCTCCAGAGGACGAGCGGCCGGAGGAGGGACAGCGCCTGACACCAGGCGCCCCTCACAACGGTGGAAGGCACCCCCCCCCGGGGACGCCCTTCCGCCACCCCCACAGCGAGCAACGCCAGCCCACAAGGGCGCACGCTGTGGGGCCGATGCTGGGTCCACACGCCCGCATCGACCGCACCCGGGACACACGGGTCGCGGAACCCTGGCTGCACGCTCCGGAGGACGGGCGGCCGGGGGAGGGACAGCGCCTGACACCAGGCGCCCCTCACAACGGTGGAAGGCACCCCCCCCCGGGGACGTCCTTCCACCACCCCCACAGCGAGCAACACCGGCCCGCAAGGGCGCACGCTGTGGGGCCGGTGCTGGGTCCACACGCCCGCACCGACCGCACCCGGGACACACGGGTCGCGGAACCCTGGCTGCACGCTCCGGAGGACGAGCGGCCGGGGAAGGGACAGCGCCTGACACCAGGCGCCCCTCACAACGGTGGAAGGCACCCCCCCCGGGGACGCCCTTCCGCCACCCCCACAGCGAGCAACGCCGGCCCGCAGGGGCGCACGCTGCGGGTCCGGTGCTGGGTCCACACGCCCGCATCGACCGCACCCGGGACACACGGGTCGCAGAACCCCGGCTGCGCGCTCCAAAGGACGAGCGGCCGGGGGAGGGACAGCGCCTGACGCCAGGCGCCCCTCACAACGGTGGCAGGCACCCCCCCCGGGGGCGCCCCTCCGCCACCCCCACAGCGAGCAACGCCGGCCCGCAAGGGCGCACGCTGTGGGGCCGGTGCTGGGTCCACACGCCCGCACCGACCGCGCCCGGGACACGCGGGTCGCGGAACCCTGGCTGCACGCTCCGGAGGACGAGCGGCCGGGGGAGGGACAGCGCCTAACACCAGGCGCCCCTCACAACGGTGGAAGGCACCCCCCCCGGGGACGCCCTTCCGCCACCCCCACAGCGAGCAACGCCGGCCCGCAAGGGCGCACGCTGTGAGGCCGGTGCTGGGTCCACACGCCCGCATCGACCGCACCCGGGACACGCGGGTCACGGAACCCCGGCTGCACGCTCCGGAGGACGAGCGGCCGGGGGAGGGACAGCGCCTGACACCAGGCGCCCCTCACAACGGTGGAAGGCACCCCCCCCGGGGACGCCCTTCCGCCACCCCCACAGCGAGCAACACCGGCCCGCAAGGGCGCACGCTGTGGGGCCGGTGCTGGGTCCACACGCCCGCATCGACCGCACCTGGGACACGCGGGTCGCGGAACCCTGGCTGCACGCTCCGGAAGACGAGTGGCCGGGGGAGGGACAGCGCCTGACACCAGGCGCCCCTCACGACGGTGGAAGGCACCCCCCCCAGGGAACCCCCTCCGCCACCCCCACAGCGAGCAGCGTCGGCCCGCAAGGGCGCACGCTGTGGGGCCGGTGCTGGGTCCACTGCCCGCATCGACCGCGCCCGGGACACGCGGGTCGCGGAACCTGGCCGCACGCTCCGGAGGACGAGCGGCCGAGGGAGGGACAGTGCCTGACACCAGACGCCCCTCACAACGGTGGAAGGCAGCCCCCCCCGGGGACGCCCTTCCGCCACCCCCACGGCGAACAACGCCGGCCCGCAAGGGCGCACGCTGTGGGGCCGGTACTGGGTCCACACGCCCACATCGACCGCGCCCGGGACACACGGGTCGCGGAACCCTGGCTGCGCGCTCCGGAGGACGAGCGGCCGGGGAAGGGACAGCGCCTGACACCAGGCGCCCCTCACAACGGTGGAAAGCGCCCCCCCCGGGGACGCCATTCCGCCAGCCCCACAGCGAGCAGCGTCGGCCCGCAAGGGCGCACGCTGTGGGACCGGTGCTGGGTCCACACGCCCGCATCGACCGCGCCCGGGACACACGGGTCGCGGAACCCTGGCTGCACGCTACGGAGGGCGAGCGCGGCCGGGGGAGGGACAGCGCCTGACACCAGGCGCCCCTCACAACGGTGGAAGGCACCCCCCCCCGGGGACGCCCTCCAGCCACCCCCACAGCGAGCAACGCCGGCCCGCAAGGGCGCACGCTGTGGGGCCGGTGCTGGGTCCACATGCCCGCATTGACCGCACCCTGGACACGCGGGTCGCGGAACCCTGGCTGCACGCTCCGGAGGACGAGCGGCCGGGGAAGGAACGGCGCCTGACACCAGGCGCCCCTCACAACGGTGGAAGGCACCCCCCCCCGGGGACGCCCTCCAGCCACCCCCACAGCGAGCAACGCCGGCCCGCAAGGGCACACGCTGTGGGGCCGGTGCAGGGTCCACTGCCCGCACCGACCGCGCCCGGGACACGCGGGTCGCGGAACCCTGGCTGCACGCTCCGGAGGACGAGCAGCCGGGGGAGGGACAGCGCCTAACACCGGACGCCCCTCGCAACACTGGAAGGCGCCCCCCCGGGGATGCCCATCCACCGCCCCCACACCGAGCAACGCACCAACGCACCAACGCACCGGCCACGGGACATCCGCACCCCGCCCCCTGCTCTTAGACACAGCGACATAGCAATGGCGGAACCCGCGGCACCACGCAAGACACGCCCCCGATCTCCGACGCTGGACGAAGCACACGAGGTCATCAGGGCGCTGGGACTCAGAGACGGCGAAGGAGACCCCCCACAAGGGGACGCGGGCACAGACTCCGACCTGGAGGCATTGCCGGAGCCCCCCACGGGGGGCGCGCCATCGGAACCTGCGCCGCCGGCGGGCAGCGTGTCCGCGATCTGCCCCGCGTGGAAACGAGGCCATTGCACCGGCGAAGGCTGGTGCCCCAGACAACACCCCCAGCCCGATGCCGACGACGGAGCGTTGCCCGAGGTGAAACCCGCGGCCGCACGCGCCGCCCTACGCTACGGGGTGACGCAGGGCTGGATCCTGGATGAGACCGCGCGCGGCAGCGTGAACATCCAGGAGGCCGTCGACCGCGTCACCCACGCGGGACAGGCGGCGGTGGCCCTGCACACCCGGGGCCGCCACGGTGGACCCGCAGAGGGGATCATAGTGGATCCCTCGGGAATGGTGCTGGTCCTGGCGGCGGACATGGTCCGAGGGGTGCTCCACGTGTCCCGCGTGCGGCGGGCGTGCCCACAGTGGACCATCCAGGTGTACACCCCCCCGCGAGCGTGGCCCTTTTCCACATGGGCGGTGCTCGCCGTCATGTGGCACCTGGCACCAGAGGACGCCCCCACAGGGACCGCGGAGGACATCGCCCGGGACCTCCACACTTGGCCGGCCGACCAGGAATACCCCTGGCGCAGGCCCCGGGGCGGCCTCCCGGTGGCACCAGCGGCGGAGGGGCTCAGCCTCGCGGCAACCCTCCAACGGCACCCCGACAAGTATGCACGCCACTTCCTGCAGACGGGCACGGTCCCGGCCGCCCCGCCAGACTCCGAGTGGCGATGGGACGCAGGGGTGGCACAACCACTGCCGGGCCCCTGGACCCTCCCGTTGTGGTACTTACCAATGGGCACCTTGGCCCACGCCACCCAGGCCGTCAAGGGGGCTTTCCCGCAGCCGCCCCTCCCCGGCGTGGCCCTGCTTCGCAGCCTGCAGGCGGGGGCCGCCTGGGTACGGTGGAGGGAAGGGAAGGGGCGCTCGAGCCCCTACTTCCCCATGGTCCAAGGCCAGGCGCTGATTCATGCCGAGGGCATGGGGACCGTGGAATGGGGGGCGATCGTGCCCGGCACGGCGTGCAGGTGGATCACGGCGGCCGCCCCACAGCCCATGCGGTCGCCGCCGGCGTGCCACCGCCTCCTACGGATGGTCCCCTCGTTGGCCCCCAGCAACGCCTTTACAAGGGACGTGTGGAAAGCCGTACTGAGCCACACCAGGGAGTGGCTGACGAACCCGGGTACGCGGTACCCGCCGGGACCGGTGCTCGAACAGCTCACGGCCCCCACACCCGGGGTCCTCCACGCCCTACACAGGGCGTCGGCCCTCACGAAGCAGCTCAACGACGAAGTGCTGGACCTGGCGCTGGAGCCGCTGCGGGTGCTCTACCCGCAGGCACACATCCCACCCGCGGGCACGTCCAACCGCCTAGGCCGCCTGGGGTTGCAGCGCCGCGTCGAGGCCGCGCACCCAGGAGGCGTGGTGGAACAGTGGCTAACGCTCCGCAATCCGTCCGCCACGGAGGGCCACTGGTACCTGCACCAGCTCCTCTTCCAGCCACGGGCAGCCCCGGAACACCGCCGGCAGGACCCGTACCACACGCACCCGGAGCGCCGGGGCGCGCAAAACTACCCGCAGCCAATCCCGCCCGCCCTCCCGCCGGGGCAGGGCCCGGAGGCGCTACAGCGGGGCCCCCCGCTCGACACCGCCACCACAGTACAGCAGTGGGGAGGCGACGATGCGAGCGGTGCCGAACCGGACTGCACGAACTGCGGAGCGGTGGCCTGGATGGCAGCCTGCAGGCACCTCACCCGAGATACCACGGGACTCCGGCAGTACAGACCCACGGACCGCACGGCGCTGGCGTCCGCGGTCGCGGCCGTCACCATGGGTCCAGTGGCGGCGTGGCCGGCGCAGCTGCTGCCCCACGTCCCCTGCCGCGACACGCGACCCCGACGGCCGGCCGCGACGCACGAGCCGACGGCGCCCCTCACGGCGGAGCAACTATACGTCGTCGCGGCGGCTTTGCTAGCAGACGGCGGGGAGAGCTTCGTCCACCACCACGGCCCGGCGCAAATTGCGGGATGCATACAAGGGCCCCAGCGCGATGCACCAGACCCGTGGCATGCCACACTCCGCGGGCGCACCCGCGTCTGGGGTGCGGGCGATGGCGCACCCCCGCCCGGGCCTAAGCAGGGGGAGGCGCTGGTACTGCAGACGGCAGGCTACCAAGCCATCGTACACGGCCACGCCGGAGGGTACCGGTCGCACATCCTGGCCGGAGGCCGATGGGCGGTCTGGCACAGCACCGCCAGGCAAGGGGCATTCCCGCCCCTGTCCCACGTCGACTGGCGACAGGGGCCCACCCAGGCCTACTACATGTCGGCGGACCCCTGGCCGCTGGCGGTCCTGCTGCAGACTGTCAGCGCCCCCAACAAGAGGCAGGAACCGGGGTGGGTCAACCCCCCCGCACTGGTGTGGAGCCCCGACCAGGAGGAGCATCTACGGGCCGCGTGGCAGGGAGACGCCATCAGGGCCACGGACGTCCCGGACCTCCACGCGGGGCCCATCACGCACGCCCGCCCAGCGGCTACCCTGGCGGTGGCCCAACGGGGGCAGCAGAACCCACAGTGGGTGGTCTGCATGTTCAGCCCGGCGGACGCGCACGTCGTCGTCTGCGACCCTGAACGCCTGCCGGGGCCCGAAGCCGTGATCCGCGTGGCAGACTGCACACGCATGATCATCAAGGCGCTGCGGGAGGGCGAACACCACGCCCTCCTGCTCCAGGTCAGGCTGAAGGACAACGCCCGGGCGGCGAGGCCGGGAGTGTGGCCGGCAGCGGCGCACCCCGCCGACCTGGAGCTCCAGCTGGCGGTCCCGACCACGGTGTACCACTGGCTACAGGCCTTCCACGACCTGCGGTGGAGGAGCAAACCCGACCGCCAAATCGGCTCCACGCACTGGCAAACGTGGCTGCAAGCAGACGCGCAGCGCGACGCCGCCCGAGGCCTCGGGCCCGCGCCCGCGACGCGAGCCCTCGATGCGGCGGCCCCGGGCCGCACGCTGGCACCACACACGGTGCCGCTGGCCAACCTGCCCTTCGAACCAGCGGCGGAGGGCGCCATTCGGAAGTCGGTGCAGCTCCCCCCGGCGCGAGGGGCCACGGAGCCGACAAAATGCCCCCTGTGTGCGGACAAGTACTACACCAGCGGGGCGATGCTGGAACACCTGGCGTGGCACGCGGTGCACGCTGCGGCCCCGGCGGACGACAAGGAGGCGGCCGCCAACATCCTGCAGGGGAGAGCACGGAGGTCCCCGTGGCACGCCCCGTACAACCGGCGCCCCCCGCCCCAGGCAGCCGACCACGCAGATGGAGGTGAGGAGGCACCCGGAGCGGCCCCGGGGGCCGGCGGTGCGGCCCCACCAGGGTCCATGTCCATCCCCGCGGGGCTGGCCCCCCTGGCCCCCCTGACTCCCCCGGTCCCCCGGGCCCCTTTGTGGGCCCCGCTGGGAACGGGCTCAGCGGATGCGGCGCACCCAGATGCCCTGGCGGCACCAGCGAACCCGGCGGCGATGCCGGCGCGGGATAGCTGACTCCAGGAGGACACGACGGGCGACGCCCTGTGGCTCCTCTCGTGGAACCTGCGCAACGGCCTCGTGCCGCCAGACCGGTCCCTCCGGGACACACTCCGGCGGCGCAGGGGGCCGGCGGCCTGCACCGACAAGGAGCACCTCATCACCGGCATGCTGCCCCAGGAGGGGGGCTTTGCCATCATGCTCCAGGAAACGGGGATCGCCACCAGGGCGCAGGAGATGCACGTGGCCGCGGCGCTCCGGGACAAGGGGTACACCGCCTACTTCAGCAGCCGGCTGGCGGAGACGGGGGCCACCTCCACCTCGAGAGGGGGGGGCCTCCTCACCGCGGTCAGCAGCAAGTACGTGGCGGAGCACGAGGTGCTCAGCTTCACGGAAATTGTCCCCGGGAAAGCCGCGGCCCTGGAGATCCGCACGGACGGGGGAGGCCTCACCCTCATCAACGTCCACGGGCCGCAAGCAGGTTGCTCCCCGTGGGCGGGACGGGCGGCGTTCTGGGCCGACATACAAATGTATGCCACGGCACGCAGCCTCGGCGGGAGGCACCCGGTGGTCATCGCCGGTGACACCAACATCTACATGGATGTCCCCGCCAACCCGGCCACGGAGCATTTCCGAGCGGGCTGGGAAGCCTGCGGCTTCCGAAGAGCCGCGGCGGGCGGAGAGGAGGACATGACCCCCACGCTCCACCCGTCCCAGCACAGGGTGGACACTTTCCTGGTCAACGAGCCCCTCCTGCCGTGGTCCCTGCGGGAGAGCGTCTGGGCTCGCGGCATGGCACACCCCCAGGTGGTCGGCTCGGACCACCTCCCGGTCCGCCTGGCCCTGCCGGGCCTCCTCAGCGCAGCGGGGCGCGCGGCGATGCCCACCCCCTACAGCCACACGGAAGGCCGCCTCCTCCCGTACGACGCCGAGGCCGCGCCCGTCCAACACTGCCTGTGGGCGGCGGTCACCGCCGCGCAGGATGAACCCTCCCTTGCGCCCTGGCTGGGTCCCGCAGAGCAGCACGACTACGGGTCCATGCCCGCGGCTGCGGTGGGCAAGGTGTTCGAACACCTCCACGCGACGCATGACGCCCTGCCGCGCGTGGTGGGACGCCGGCAGCCGTCTCCGGCGGGAACGGACCCGGCGGAGGGGGACCCCCCGGAGAGCGGAAAGCAGCTCCAGGCAGCGGTCCTCCGCTATGACACCCTGGCAGCGCGCGCCCCGGCAGCGTACCAGGCGGACGCGGCCAGGCATGGCATCCGGTCCGAGGCGGCGCTCCGGCTCACGGAGGAACTGCAGAGTGTGTCGCCCGGGTTCCGCCCGACCACGCAGGGCCAGCTGCAGGAGGAGCTGGAGAGGCAAGCAGCCGCCCTCGAGGAGGACATTCGCCAGCTCCGCGCCCTCCTGGCGGCAGACCGCAAGCGCGCCGTCAAGGAATTCTGGCGCCGCCACGCCCCCGACATCGCCCAGCGATGGAAAGCCGTGCGGGGAGCCATAGAGGTAGAGGCCCCAGGCCCGTCAGGCCTCTGGAACGTGCGGGTTCCCAACACCCAAACGCTCCTCACGGAGGCCCACGACGTGATGTTCGCAGTTCGCGCCTTCTGGCGAGAACTGTATGACAAACGCCCGGTGGACCTCCCGGGTTTCCAGGCGGTCCTCGGCCGCCACGTCCCCCGGGTCCCTGAGGGAGCCTGGACACAGGTCCAGCAGTACTCCATGCAGGACCTGAAGTCCGCCCTGGACAAGGCCGATGGCAAGGCCCCGGGTCCTAACCACGTGGAGGCCCGCTTCATCAAGGCCCTCCCGGCACCCGTCCAGTGGCTCCTGGTCCACTCCTACCGGGCCATCCTCCGCGGCGCCCCGCCACCGATGCACTGGAGGGACGCGCACATCTGGCTCAGCCCCAAGGTACCGGGCTCTGCCAGACTGGACGACTACAGGCCCATAGCCCTGGGCCAGCTGGACATGAAGCTGCTCACGGGCCCCCTCACCCAGCGCATCACGGAGGTGCTCACACGGCACGGGGTGGTCAGCGACTGGCAGCAGGGGGCCCTCCCTGGCTCCAACACAGGCCCCCCACTGTTCATGGCGCAGCGGCAGCTCCAGCGGGGAAGGCCCAACTACGTCTTCTCCTTCGACGCCCGCAAGGCCTTCGACACCGCCCCGCACGGCGCCCTCCACCTCATCCTGCGCCACCTCTCCGTGCCGCCGGACGTCATTGACCTCCTGCTCTTCCTCCACACGTGCGCCAGGCTGCGCATCGTCACAGCACACGGGCTAACGCAGCCCGTCTACATGCTACGCGGCGTCCGGCAGGGCAACCCCGAGAGCCCCCTGCTGTACGCGCTCCTCCTGGAGCCTCTGCTCAGGGCACAGGGGCACCGCCTGCGCCCGCCGGGAGGAGCCGAGCGCGGCCTCATCCAGGCCTATATCGACGACCTGCTGGTGGTGGCCCACACGCTGCAGCACTTCGTCGAGGGCGTGGAGGCGGTGGCCGCGTACCTGGGGATGATGGGCATGGAGCTCAACCCCCGCAAGTGCGCAATGGCCACCACGGAGGGGGTCCCGGGCCTGCAGCTACGCCTCTGCCCCCACCTGGAAAACCCGTGGTACTGGGTACCAGCGGCGGACTCCGTCCCCTACCTGGGACTCCAGCTGCAGCCGGACGGGGAGTTCTCCCTGCAGCGCAAGCACCGGCTACGCCTGGCGGCAGTGCACCACTGGTGCCTTAACACCCTCGCGCCACCGAAAGTGGTGCAGGACGTCATCCTGGCGATCCTCGGAGGGGGTAACGCAGTACGTCGCCCCTTTCATCGCCGACGACTCCGACACTGCACGCCACCTGGACCACATCACGGTCCAGGTCGCGAAGGACAGGGCACGATACGCCTTCGACGCCTCGCGGGACAGCCTGCAGGATGACCGGACCCTGGGGCTCACGCGGGTGCCCACGCGGTGCCAGCAGGCAGCGGTGGCCCTCGTGGGTACACTCGTCCACCACCGCGCAACCTCCGTGCGCGCGGAGGTCACCAAGATGTTCTGGGAGATAGCCGGCGCGCACGGAATATGCCCTGAGGTGCACTACCCCGTCCCGGAGTTCGCAACTCTGGCGGGAGGCGACTGGGTCCAGCGCATACCCCGGGCCCTGGCCGCCCTGGGAGTGGGGATGTACAACCCCATCGCGTGCCCCAGGGCGGCTCATGTCCAACTACAGTCCCCGCCGGGCAAAATCGTCACGCTGCGCACCGCCAAGCTGCGACACCGCGACACGTGCCGCCTGACGGTGCCACACGCAACGCCGTGGCATGGGCACCACGGGCCACGCCACCCCTTCCCCGACAACGACGATCCGTGGCCGACGGCGGTGAGGGAGTGCCTCGACCAATGCGCCGATGAACACCTCCATTATTGCCGCCATGAGCAAGGGCCCACTAACCACCCCGGGTGGCGCGATGCCCTGGCCCACCTCTTCCACGCCACCGGCACGCGGGACTCCCGCCTGAGACTCGTCCACCCCACGAGGGCTAAGCAGGACGCCCACACCGGCCCACGGGTGACCCCAGACGGCCTGCACCTCCACGTCGGGGGCTACCGCCGCCGGAGCGGCCTGTCCCCCCCCACGCGGGGGGCGGCGTACCACCCGCCAGTGGCCCTCATGTACATCCTCCGCGACGTACTCGCGGAAAGCGAGCACCAAGAGCCCAACGCGGACGTGGCGTGGCCAGAGCCCTTACGCCCTCGGCCCCACGCGCCGATGCCGTTGTGGCTGGTGACCACAGACGACCAATGCACCCAAGCGGCGGGACAAGCGCAGCTCCGGGCCGAGTGGGTGATAGTGCAAGTGGGGGCAGGCCAGCCCGAACCCCGTGGACTCCCCCGCGGCACCGCCCTACTGGTGGCTACGGGGGTGCCGCACGACCCACACATGGCGGTGCACGCGCTGGAGGACTGTCCGGAGGACACAGGACACTTGGTGGTACACCAGCGCGGGGGCCCGGCGTGGCTCAAGGAACATGTGACGGCGCTCCGGTCCTGGGCAAGCACGGTCGCCGGAGCGGAGATCCGGCTGCACGACCACCCGGCGATCAGCCCAGGCGACACCAGGGCGCTGAGCATGGACCAACTGACCCACAGCCACCCCGACGTCCGGTGGCACTCCACCGACCTCAACGCGGGGTGGCTCAGCCCCACCGGATACTACTGGATCCCGGAGGCCTGGGGACACACCTCCTCTGACGCGTCCGGGGGCGGACCCTGCAAACACGCCACCAGCGTCGCTCTCGCCGCCGACCTCACCCGCACGTGGGCGGTGGCCATCTCGGGCACGGTGCCTGACGGAGAGGGGGTGGCCGCCTCCCTCCCCCTACATTACGGTGCACACAGACCATGGGTCCACACGGTGGACGCCGAAGTCATCCTCCACCTCCTGCGGCACGCGGATCGCGAGCGAACCACGGGGGTCCCCGCGGGCGCAGCGAAGGTGGTCAACCAGATGCCCCTGAGGTGGCTCCGGGACGGCCTGTGCGCGCGGGGGCAACACGCCGGGCACCCGTTCTGGTACGTCCGAGCCACCTCGCACCACAGTGACGCCCTACTGCACAAGGCGGACTGGGCGGCGTCCCAGGACACCGTCTTGCAGAACACGCCCCCGGACCCTGGCCACGCCCAACTCATCGTCGCCGGCCGTGACGGCCACCTCGATCTACGGCCCCCCACGATGCGGGTGCTCGGCGAGGTCGCACAACGGGCGCAGACGGACCATGCGCTGACGCACCGGGGACACACACCTCTGGGCGCGGCCCACGCCACGGCCTACGTCCACGCCCGGGACCTCACCGCGGCGGCCACCAACCGCCGGGCGCTGCGGGCCCGAGACGGCCACACGCCGGTGCAGCGCAGGCTCCGCGTCCGGAAGGAGCGGCTCTCCGGCGTCGCCATCGTCCCGCAGCCGTGCCTTTTCTGCGGCGGCCCGGAAGAGACCCCGGTGCACATGCACGTGGGCTGCACCCACTCGCGGCTCCTCTGGCCCCACTACCGCCAGGCGGTGCACGAGGCGGCCCGCCACCTCCCACCTGGGGACAAGGCCCTGTGGGTGGCCTCGTGGCGCTCCGCAGGCGCCACGTGGATGGAGGTGTTCTGCTCCGGACTGGTGCCCGAGGACGCGGAGGCGCAGCTCCGCGCCATAACCCGATACGACCCGCCGGGAGGGACCTCGGTGGACGAACTCCTCCACCACATGCTCCGGCTAGGGGACTTCGCGTGGGAGCTTCGCAACCACCGGCTGGAGCAACTCCTCCACGACCCCCTAAGCGCGGCGGCCCGGGCGCACCGGTGGCTCACTGCGGCGGAGGGCGACCACCCTCCCCCTCCCCCGCGCCCTGACAAGGACTTCGTAGCCTCCCTCCGTGTTGTGAATGGCGCTCTGGAGTGCCCATTCCAAGAGGGCCCCCACCCGTATCAGGACCTGCCGGGGGGGTTCTCGAGGCACCTGCAAGACGCCCTTTTCCCACCGTGGATCATCGGGCGCGGCTCCATGACTGCATGGGAGGCGCGCATCGTGGGGGAGGATCGGGCGCGGGAGTGGGGCCGGTGGTGCGCCGCCACGCGCGCCCCGGAGACCCCTGCGCAACGATACGCCGCCATCCCGCTCCGGGGGTGGGGGCCGGACACCCGGCCGAGACCCACCATGGTCCGCGGGGCGGGACCTGACCACCCGTGGGACGCGGCGACGGGGGAATGGCTGCAGGCGGCCCCGGGGCCGCAAACGGGATGGACTGGGGACGTATCCTCACTCGTCAGGACGCCCGTCCCGCCCCGCATCGTCCTCCACACCGCCAACGTGCTCCGGGCCACGGAGATACGCACGTGGGGACACGCTGCGGCCACCGTCCGGTGGCAACCCCCAGAGGACGGGGCCACCCAACTCACCGTGGCGCACTTCAAAGCGGGGGGGCCGGTATACGACGACGCCCTATCCCGGCTGGGCGACACCCAGGGGCCCTTACTCCTCATGCTCCCCACCGGTATCGCAGCCGCGCTGCGCCAGGAGCTGGACGGCTGCGAAGGGCCGCGAGTGGGGTGGGAGGCGGTCGCGGACGGCACCCTACTGGCCCTCCTCCACAGGGACACCGCGAACGGGTGCCAATGGGACGCGCTGACGCCCCACCTCACCGGGCGCCACGTGTACATGGCGAGCCCCCCCCAGGGGCACCCCCGCCCGGCGTGGGACGACCTCATCGCCGCCTTCCACGACCACGGGATCCTCCCCGGCGACACGTGGCAGGAGGTCCAGCGGAAGACGCTTGGCAAGGACTACCGGCGCCGCGTCCGCGCCCGCTTGCTGGAGATCCGGGACCCCCTCCGACAGAAGTGGGACGACCTCTGGCTCCGCCATCTCGACCCTTGGTCGCCGCCCTCCCACCTCCCGCACACCTGCCGACTCTGCGGAGAGTGTGACACGGTGTCCTCCGCAGCAGCGACAGGCGCCAACAGGTGCGAGCGGTGCACCCAGGTAGCCGCGTGCCCCTGGCCCGAACCTCCCGCAGGTCCGCGCAGGCGCACAGAGGAGGAGGCCTTGCGCCGGCGCATCGAGGGGGCACACACCCCCTCACACGAACAGGCGGGCCCCGCGGGCGCTGCCCTTCTGTGGATCCACTTGCACCTGCGGGACCCCACATCCATTGCGCACCTGTCGCACGTGTTCGCCCCCTAACCCCCACCCGCCGCCGCCCTTTGCAGAGCCCGCAGCACCATGCCACGCCGACGGGGGGATGGGCCGGGGCACACCAGGGCCCGCCGCAGAGCGCAGGAGGCGGCCGTCCGGGGCCTGGTGGCGGACGCGGTGGCGGAGGCAAAAGGAGCGCACGCTGCCGCACGGTGCGACCTGGAGGGCAGTGCGAGGGCCTTCCTCAACGAGACCGCCCTCCCGGCCGTCCGCGCCCTGAACGGAGCGGGGGCCCCTACGTTGCTCCCGGCAATGCACTGGATCGTGAACGCCGTCCGGCCGGGGCTCATCAGCCCGGAAGCGGCCCTCTACGGGCACTGGATGGAGTGGCGCGAGTCCAATCGGTCGGGCCGGCCCCTGTCCATGGGGGACACCCTGCGGCTGACGGGAGCAGGGTCTGCCATGTCCCTCCGCAGTAGCGCCCCAGCCCTGCTGCACGCCCTCAGGACGCGCTACCCCGGGGACGCGGCCCCGTACCTGAACCAGGCGCGGGCCACGTACCCGGGGGGAATGTCCGAGCTGGATGCGGCGCTCCACCTTCTACACCCGCCGGACGAGGACCTGGAGGTGGGCGAGGTCACGGTGTTCGTGGAAGGCGCGGACGAGGCGTCCGCCCGCCCCCGGCCGACCAACCCGGTGTATGACGGCACCGGGCCTACCCCCCCGTACGCCGTCGTCTACGAGGCGTTCCCCAGGGAGCCCACTTGGTGCCCCGCCCTCCCACCGGCGACGCACGCGCCCCGCGGCTGGGCTAACCCAGACCTGCCCCCCCCCCTCTCCAGGACCAGGGGTGCCCACCACAGGGGGCAGGTCCTCTGGCAAGAGTGCCCTGGCACCCCCCTGCTCCTCCTCGTCGTCGCGACCCGCGGGGACCCGGGGCGGATCCTGGGGATCACCCCCACCCACCTCTATGGGGCCACACCCGTACCCCGCCCCCCCCTCCCGGCGCCCGCGGCGCGGGACGGAGTACACACCTTCCTGCGCACACAGGAGGTCACCGCCGTTACGGGGGTCCATCTGGTGCGGCTGCCCCCGGCACCGCTCGACGACCCCCGGGGGCCCAGGGCCCTGAGCCCCGCCCCAGACTGGGAGCTGTGGCGCGACGCGTGGGCCGCGTGGCTCCCCCGCCTCCCCTCCCAATGCCGGTGGATGGCCGCGGACCCCCGGCCGTGCGGGGCTGACGCCACAGCCGGCCCCCCACCCCCTCCCCCCCCCCCCCCCCCACACAGCACCACACGGCACTGCCCACGGCACGGCACTGATGCACCAGGAGGTAGTGGGAAGGGCGCGCCTGCCACCACGCATGCCTACCAGAGTAACAGTAATGGCAGACTCCGATGGGTCCCTCGGGCGGGACGACCGCCACCACCGCCGGTCCCGCTCCCGCTCCCCCGTCTCCTCCCAAGAGTGGACGGGGGAGACCCTCGCGGAGCGCGAGGAGCGGAGGCTGGCGGAGGTGGCGGTCGTCGGACCGCCGCCGCCGGCCCGGGAACCTGGGCCAGCCGAGACGGCCGCCCCTGCCGCCCAAGCGGCCAGCCCCGCCGCCCCGCCCCGCCCTGACGCGCAGGAGGCGGAGACCGCGGCGAGCCACGCCGCGGCCCCGGCCGCGGCCCCCGGCACGCCGCCGGCAAGGGGGGCAGCCCCGGCGCAGGAGCCGGACGCGTCGCCGAGGGCTGCCGCGGCCGCGCAGGAGAGCAAGCAGGGCGCAAGAGGGGTTGCGACGGACCCCGCACGGGCCGTGGGCGCCTCGCAGGCGGCCGCCGCGGCAGCAGGGAAGACCGAGGAGGATGTGCGAGAGTCTGCGGCCGCGGCCACGGGCGCCTCGTCGGCGGCCGCCACGGCAGCGAAGGAGAGTGCGGAGGGCGCGAGAGGGGCTGCGGCCCCCGGCACGCCGCGCAAGCGGGGGAAGAACCCCGCACGGGCCGCGGACGCCTCGCCGGCGGCCGCCGCAGCAGCAGCAGTGGGCAGGGAGAGCGCGAGGTACCGCGCCCACGCCAACCCCGCCCACACCCACACCAGCCCCCCCAAGCCGTACCCCCCGAAGCCCTTCCCCCCGGGGCGGGAGCGGCACGTCCGCCCCCCGACGCGCGAGCGCTCGCCGCCGGGCGTCACGCTGCCGCAACTGCAAAGGCAGCGGGACGCCCGGCGAGTGGTCCAGGAAGGGCGCAGCGGCGAGGGGGAGGGGAGCGGCGGACGGCGTGACAGGCAGGGGGCAGGGGAGGGGTCGGGGCACGGGAAGGGCGCGCGGGAGCGCGGGCA
The DNA here is from genome assembly GCA_964036045.1 of Eutreptiella sp. 'Long Island Sound 2002'. Lineage (NCBI taxonomy): Eukaryota > Euglenozoa > Euglenophyceae > Eutreptiales > Eutreptiaceae > Eutreptiella > Eutreptiella sp. 'Long Island Sound 2002'. The sequence continues at coordinate 45,710 of OZ038394.1, forward strand.
GGAGGCCCAGGTGCAGGGGACGGAGCGAGGGGTGGTGGGAGAGCGAGCGGGCCAGGGCGTGGTGGACGAGAGGCGGGACCCGCGACACGGGCAGGGGGTCGAGGAGGGGCCAGGGCACGGGAAGGGTGTCCAGGGGCGCGGGAAGGGTACCCAGGCGCAGGGGGCTGGACAAGGGGGGATGGGAGAGCGAGCGGGCCGGGGTGTGGGGGACGAGAGGCGGGACCCGCGACACGGGCACGGGACCAGAAAGGGGCCCAAGGGCAAGGGCAAGGGCAAGGGCAAGGGCCCCAAGGGACAGGGGGGACGGGGCACGGGAGCCCAGGGGGGAGGGCGGGGCGAGGGGAGGGGGGCAGAGGGCGGAGCACCCCCGCAGCCGGAAGTGCAGCCGGTGAGGTGCATCCCCCCCGGCATCCAACAGATGCCGGCACACCACACCTACCACCACCACCACCACCACCACCACCACCTCTACAACATCGACCCTGACGCCGGCGAGCTCATCCCCCCCCAACCCCCACGACACCAGCACCAGCAAGCCCCCCCCGCGCCGAGGGCGGAGCCGGCGCGGATGGCCTCGGCGGAGGGGGGACGGGGCGTGGCATCGGCGCCGCAGGTGCAGGAGCAGCGAGGGGGGCAGGCACAGGGGGCGGAGGAGAGCCGGCCGTGGAACGTGGACTGGGGCGCAGTCCCGGACCCGCTGGGGGGGGAGACCCTCCCCCTGGTGGGGGAAGTGTACGGGTGGTTGTGCTGGGCCAACCAGGGGACCTCCAGGAGGTCGCGGAACCGGCCCTTCGATGCCGTGCTCCTCCGGAGGGACGGAGGAAACCGAGAGGCACCCCCGGGGGGGTGGGCGGCACCAGAGGACCACGAGAGGGTCCTCAGGTCAGTGATCCGGGCGGCGTGGCCCGACAGGGAGCCGACGTGGCCGGCCTTCCTGGAGGGGGGAGCGGTGCTCCGCATCACGGATGCGGACGCCAACAACTGGCTCCCCCGGGCTTTGCGTAGCGCCCTCGCCCACTGGCGCTACCGCCGGCACAACCCGCCGCCGCCGCAGCCCCAGCCCCCACACAAGCGGCGGCGCAAGTGAAGGCCCAGACGGCGGGCACGGGAGGGGGGGATTGGCCCCCTGACCCACGCCCCCCCCACGGTATGGCACGACGTGCGGGGACGCGCCGCCACCCGCGGGAGGGAGTGCGGAGGCGCCAAGCGCGGGGAGGAACCGGCTGCCCCGCAACCTGCTAACCACTGACCGCTAACCATCAACCACCCCCGGCCGGCCGGCGCCGCGCGGCAACGACCGGGGAGGTGAGGGCCCCGGCGAGGGCCTGCGCGGGCATCCAGCTCTCGATAGGGGGGGCGGGTGACGGGCGCGACCCCCTGGCCGATGGCTGGCCCCCGGGACCAGGGCCGCCATGCCGCCCCCGCCCCCCCCCCCCACGGCCGACGAGAGGCATCACCAGGGGGCCAAAGGGCCCCCCCCAACCCGCCCCCCCCCCCCCCGCACAGACCCGGGGGCGGGCGAGGGGGCGGCCCCCCCACCCCCCCCCCCCCCCCGCACCCACCGCAGCAGGGGCGCCACAGGCGCGGCCCTCCGCCCCCCCAGGGCCGGGGGGGCGCCCCCCCCTCAGGGGGAACGGCGGCTGGACCTGCTCCCGCGAACCCACACCGGCGTGCCGGGGCAACGCGCACGACGGAGCAGGAAGGAGGCCGCGCCCCACATGACCCTCCCGTAACCACAGCCCGCTCCGAGGTGACGAAGGGAGGGTGTCAAGTCAGATGGGGCCCCCAGGGGGGCGGTCCACGGGCCGCCCCTCACCCCCCCCACCACGGGGCGGCACTTCAGCCCCGACCGCAAGCGCGCGCCGGAAGGGAGCGCACCGGCGACGCGGAGAGAGCCAGGAAGGAGTACCACAGGCCGCCGCCTGGAACGAGAGCAGAGAGGCCGCGGCGCGACACCCCCCCCCCCCCCCCCGCCCCCCCACCGGCCCGCCGGCCGCAGGGGCCCCGGCCCCCACCCCCCGAGGCTGAAGGGACGGACCCCCCCGCCCGAGAGGGGAGTCGGAGAGTGACCCGCCCCGACGCCCCAGCCGCCGGCTCCAATGGGGGCCGCGAAGAGCATGTGGGCCCACGCCTGCGCACCGGGACGCCGCGCAGATCGTGCCCAGAGAAGCCGGGTGGGCGCGAACCGGAATGGTATGGGTGGCCACGCCCCCCATGGACAGCACGACGCCAAGGGACGCCCGCTTGGTTGCCTACCCGGGGAAAGCGGCCCCGCAACCCGCTAACCACTGACCGCTGACCCTCACGACCACCCCCGGCCGGCCAGCGCCGCGCGGCAACGGCCGGGAAATGAGGGGCCCCAGGGAGGGACTGCGAGAGGATCTGGCACTCGGTAGAGGGGGGCGGGGGAAGGGCGCGACCCCCCTGGCCGATGGCTGGCCCCCGGGGCTGGGACCGCCAAGCCGCCCTCCCCCCCCCCCTTTTTTGGCCGACAGGGGGCATCGCCAGGGAACCGAAGGACCCCCCCCACTCCCCCCCCCCCCCCCCTCCCACACAGGCCCGAGAGCGAGCGGGGTGGCGCCCCCCCCTCCCCCCCCCCCCCGCACCCACCCCAGCTGGGGAGCCACAGGCGCGGCCCTCCGCCCCCCCAGGGCCGGGGGGGGCGCCCCCACCCACAGGAGGAACGGCGACACGGTAAGGGCAGCGGCGGCTGGACCTGCCCCCACGAACCCACACCGGCGTGCCGGAGCAACGCGCACAACGGAACACGAAGGAGGCCGCGCCCCACATGACCCTCCCGTGACCACAGCCCACTCCGAGGGGACAGAGGGGGGGTTTGCAGGTCAGCCGGGGCCCCCAGGGGAGCGGTCCACGGGCCGCCCCTCACCCCCCCCCGCCCCGGGGCGGCACTTCAGCCCCGACCGCACGCGCGCGCCGGAGGGGAGGGCCAGAAAGGGGTACCGCAGGCCGCCGCCCGGAACGAGAGCGGGGAGGCCGCAGCGCGACACCCCCCCCGAGGCAAGGGGAATGGACCCCCCCCACCCGAGAGGGGGGCCGGAGTGTGACCCGCCCCCCCGCTCCGGCCGACGGCCCACACGGGGGCCGCGAAGAACAAGCGGGCCCACGCCTGCGCACCGGGACGCCGCACGGATCGTACCCGCAGAGGCTGGGTGAACACGAACCGGAGTGGTATGGGGGGCCACGCCCCCCATGGACAGCGCAACGCCAGTGACCCCCGCTTTGTTGCCTGCCCAGGGAAGGCAGAGGGACGGAAAGAGGCAGAGCGACCCCCCGCCCTACAGTCAGTCGGCGACCCGGTGGTGCTACTGCCCGCCTCTTACCCCTGTGCACGTCAGTCGGCGATCCAACGCACCCCACCCAGCCCCCTCCCCTGTCCCGACCCCGTGCGCATGGACTGAGGCCTCCCGGCACGCGCAACACGCTTCACGGCGCACAGCCCCACCCACAGGACAGGATTCATAGCCGACGACACCCCTCAGTGGCGTAAGAGACTCCCGCGGCCCAGTAGTGAGAGCGTCGGTCTTCAATCGTCCAGTGCGGGGGTTCGATCCCGGGCGTTGGTGTTCCTGGGATCCCTGCACGTAGAGCTCTCTAGTTGGCGACGCGGGAACCACCCCCCCCTCCAGCAACTCGCGCCACCACCGATACCGGTGGATCGGGTGGAGGTCTCGTTCGTTTTACCCCCCACCCAAGAAAAACAAAAGACATGGGAACCACCCACCCCTGCAGCAGTGCGCACCGTCACCTGTACTCAAACAGGTCGATGGGAGGCCTCGCCCGGTATTCGAAGGGATCGGTGGGAGACCATCGATCCCGGGGTTCGAACCAGCTCCTGCGCGGCGCGCGCCTGGCGCGCTGCCTCCGGGGCGGCTGCCTCCAGAGATACACCGGCACCCGGGTCACAGAACAAACGCGCCCGCAACCCCCTCCCCCTGTACTAAGAGTAAGCCCGCGGTAGGGCTGCCCAGCTGGGCCATGAACCGGGACATTGGAGCACCACTCCAGCCACGGTCACCCCAACCCCCCCACGCATCCCGCAGGGCGAAGCTCCGTGCGCATCAGGCTCGTCAAGAGAATCCGGCGGGCCGGCGCGTGGACACCAAGACGACACCTCTCTCCCCCCCCGCGGGAACAGAGCGGGGCCCCCACAACCGCACGCCCGCAACGCAGACCCCGACAGCCCACATAGTGGACGGGCAGAAGAGGGAAGAGGAACGCCCCACGCCCCACGCGATGAACGAAGGCACCCCCCCGGGGACGCCCAGCCGCCGCCCCCGCAACCCCAAGCCAAGTAGGGGGGAACCGGGACCGGACCGCCCCCCCCCAAGCACGCCAGACGGAGCACGGGACCGGGGCAGGACACGCTGAGGGGCACGGACCACATGGAACGGCCCTACCAGCGCCCAGTGCCGGGAACACGCGAGATGCGCGCGCCACACCACCCAGCGGGGAGCGGACACCGCGAGAGCGCGAGCGCACACACACGAAAAGGACACGCGGGGACCACCAGAAGGGCAACCGGACCGAGCGCGCGGAACGCACAGACCACATGGAATGGCGTACCAGCGAGCGAGGATAAGGGACACCCGGACGGGACGGCCCGCCACACGCAACGCGGGATACGCGGGGCGGGAAGGGGGAAGAAGGGGAAACACAACACCAGGTACCGGCCCGGACCCCCCCGAACCGGCCGCGAGCGCCGCGCACACACAGACGGGACACTGCACCCGCCAAGGCAGTAGTGGCGCACAGCGCCACGCCCCAACCCCTAGGCTAGGCAGCCACCGCGCCAGCCCAAGGGGGTCCCACTGGCGACAAGCCAGTAGCACGGGCCCGGCGGCGCCGGTGCCCCGGGCGACCACGCATTAGGGGAGCGACGCAGTGGGTAAGCGCCCGCGGCCACGGCTGCGAATTGATGCACTGACCGGGGAGTGGCGAAACGGGGACGCCGGGGAAGGACGGGGCTCCGAGCTCTGTGAACCCGGGGGACTCCGCCACCAGGCAGGAGGTGCGTCTTGGAGGGCCCCCCACTAGGACCCGGTGGGGAGGATATCACCTGGCCCGACCAGGTGGCCCCCCGGGGCCGAAAAGCGTCTAGTACCCGCAAAATCAAACCTCAAACCTCAAACCTCATATGTAGCACTGGTTTCCCAACAGAGGAAGCTGGTTCAGAGGTTGACTCTAGATCTACCTCCTCTAGCAACAGCTGGGCCAGGAAAGCACTATGTTTTAGGTCAACACAGCTGGGATCAACAGAGGGAATAGTGCTGGCGATCTCAGACAGTTGGTCGTCAGCATCCTCTTTTACAGCTGCAGGTTCCAGATAGTCATCAGGAGAGTCACACCCTGTAAGTGTGGCAGATAGGTGCTCAGGAGATCGATTTTTGAGATCATAAAGGGTCAGGCCACGATTTTCGGCCATGACCTCTTTTAGTAGCACCTGGTCCAGGTCACACAGGGGTACAGGATTGAGAGATCCATCGATGATGGACAGGAAACTGGCCCACTCAGGGGCCTGCATAGCTGTGTCTGAGTCCTCAGGCACATAGATGGGGCCGTCGGGGAGTTGCACTCTTCCCACGGTCATTCGGTCAAGCATACGGCGCCAGTAAGCATGTGCACCAGAGCAACCCCAGTCAGGGGTGCACATAACAACCCTTCCTCCCTCATAAGCGATCTTGGTTAGAACCTTCGCGAGCAGGGAGAAGGGAGGGTTAGCATACGCTAGGCCCATTGCTTTCCAGAAGAAACGGAAAGCATTCTTCATTTGTTTCGAGCAGTACAACTGCATGATGTGCTGTTGTTGGCTCGCAAACAATTCCACCTGGATCTCATCCAGGTTTACCTGAAGGGCCGCCAGTCCATTTTCAAGAACGTGACGGGCCAGTTGGTAGTTTTCAGTACGATAGCTCGTCTTGGCTGCGTAGCGCAGCCCAGACTCTTTTCGTCCTGACAGCTCCAAAGGAACGGAGAATAGCCCACTGCCAAAGTCGCAGTGCAAAGAGTAAGGACGCCGTAGGGACAGCATTTTTACCTGGGGGTTTCTTCGTAGAAAGTCGGTGCCAATGACGATGTCAAAGGCGTCAGTGTCCAACACTCTGCAGTGTTGGGTCATGGTTTTGTCGCCCAGACATATGGTCACATCGACCCCCCCCAAGGAATGGATGGTACGCCCATCCCCTACTCTTATGGCCACGGTCTTAGTTTTCCTGTACGTTTTAAGCAGGCGCCGGGCCACTATGGAAAGTGTTGCACCGGTATCAAGCACCGCTCGAAAAACCTGATCCCCGATTTTCACGAGGATCCAGAAAACCAAGTCCTCCTCTTCGGAGCCGCCCCCCTATTCCTCATCAGGGAATGTCACATCCACCCCTGCAGCCATGAGGGACTTGGCCATCCAGGCCAAGCGCCTCTTCTTGGAATTATTCCCCTCAGGGGTAGCGTTATCCCCTCGGGGGCGTTTCTTGGGGTCACCTGTGGGAGAGGGTGTAGCAGCAGGAGTGGGTGTTGCAACGGGCGCTGATGAGCGCCTCTGGGGGTTAGGGGGTCCAGTTTTGCCACCCCCTTTGCCACCTCCTTTACCAACTTTATCCCTGTTCGGGGGATTTCTGGCGGGCGTCTGTGTCTTCTGGCGCTCCGCCTCCTGGCGCTTGAGTTTGTCACTCTCGCGTTTCTTGATGTGGCATTCGTCCTCGTAATGACGGCGTTTGCCACAGTAACCACAGGTGATGGTACACCTGAAATGGTCCTGATGGGTCACCTGTTTCCCATCTTTGGTGTGCTGCTGACGTTTCATCTGCAGCATACAGCCACTGCGGAGATCGCAGTCAGAGGCATGACAAGGTCCCCCCTTGTCATTCACAGGTCTGCAGTAGAACAGGGGGGGTGTGCCTGCATCAGGTTGAACCTCGTTCATGGCACGTAGGTTGCCCCTCCCTTTACCACCTCCCTAGTTGGTGTTAGTGGAATTTTTATGCCCCTTCCCTTCGCCACGTCGGGGGGTAGGGGTACCACCTCGTCCCAAATGCTTCTTGAGGAATTTCTCCATGTCGGAGTCATTCTCTCTCTCAAGAGCTAGCTCAATCAAGAGATCCACCAGTGCATCGTACGAGTGGGTCCTGCTCTTCCTCTCAGAGGTGGAGCGGCAATCATCCCACGTACGCTGGGGGATCTTACTCATGAGCCACAGGTGGGGCTCAGTGGCTCCGTAGGAGCCCACGTTCATCCTCGAAAATAAGTACTCCAAGTCGCACACATACTCAGAAATTCGCGCAGCGGATGGAAACTCCGGGAGCATAGGTAGCTCCTCGATCTGTGTGCGTACGCGGAGGTCAGTCTCATAGACTGGGAATGTTTTCTCTAACCTCAGGAGTTCCTCTGCCCAGGTAGAACAGGTTTTCACAATCTGTTTGACCTGATTTTGCAAAAATTTCTTTTTGCATGAGCGTTTTAGCAGTGAACATTTGGTGGCCACATCCACATGGGATTGGCCAGTCAACAAAAGGAATTCGGCAAATTCTTCTGCCCATTCAGGCAGATTTTTGGGGTCGAACTCCGGCAGTTCCAGCTGGATGTTCGCCTGGGCAATTGGTCTGCCCGTCTTCCCACCCCCCGGAGTTAGGCCTGAAGGCGACACGCCGGCAAGAGGGGCCAGGGCTGACAGCCCTCTTCTCTCACTCTCTGTGACAGGCACGTCCTGTAGATCAGCCATAGGCACAGTCCTGGCAAGGGGGTGAAAGGGGCTGGGGCAGGTGACCTTAGGCAACAGCCTTGAGACCCTTGATCTCTTGAGATCCTCGGCCAGGGTACTCAGTCCTGGAGAGAGAGAGGGCAACTCTGGCTTGGGTAAGGGTTCTGCAATACCCAGTTTAGCCTTAATGGCCTCCGATAAGGCCGTCACATCTGGATCTTCTGATCCAGACAGGAGTTTGGCCAACAGCTCGGCCGTATGATCCAGGGCACCATAGGTTGGCCTTGGATGATGTTGTTCTTCGACTCGAGTAGGGCCCACTTCGGGAGCCCTTGGGGTTGGATACTCAGGTCTTAGTCGTCTTGGCAGGGATGCAGTGGGAGGAGGACCAGAGTGTGCGTAGGACCCTAGATCTGTACGTGGTCTGGATCCATGTACAGCCAATGGCTCCTCTCCATCTTCCCCACGGATGGATTTATAGTACTCCTCATGCATGATGTACTCATCCATCTTCTTCTTCAGCTCCTCATAATCCACAGGTCCTTCAATGGCAGTTGAGGATGAAGCTAGACAATTGGATCTTGATACTGAAGCAGCCACACGTCTGTGGAGGTGACTGAAGCTGTCTCCACCGTGTGCTGCTAAGGCCTCGGTGGTAAGGCCTTTATTCTCTTCCGCCCTTCTACGTTCTGGATCTCCTTGGGACCCAGATGCGCCACTGAGATGATGTGGAGCTCGGTAAGGTGGTTCACTCATTGGGTGGGCCATGCTGCCCATTTGCACTTGGACAGTTCGGATGGGCCAGGTCCTGACGCTTGGCGTGGACATTGTGAACTTGTTGTTGAGCTTTTGTGCTGCACTTCTTCTCAGGGTCGGTTCAAAAGGTCACAAGGGACTGTCTCTGCTACCGGAAAGATGTCCTTGCTTTATGCCCTAGATATTTTGATGATGTCCTGCAGGTTTTGTAGTTGAAAACCCAAACCAAAGCAGCAAGTAGAGCAATAAGAGGATGTGGATCGAATCAATGATTGGTTTCGGAATCCAGTGTAACACAGAGGGGTTGCAGATAGACAAAGCAGGTTTATGCACATAGATTCAATCACAAATGGATAATACAAAAGGTTTTATATGAAAATTGGTCTGACTCTTGCCTCAGAGGTTGCAATAGGCACTTCATGTGCACTCTTTTGGGTGAAATGGTGCTGGTTAGGACTGAGGAGCATGGATGTCAGGACCACACAGAAAATGACTTGGCCAAGCAACTGAATTCAGAAACAGTTACAATGTAGGACCAAAATAAGAGGTAGAAACAATTGAGTATAGGGGTCTTGGGGTGGGAGACCACTAGGCTTAACCTCCAAGGCCAACAAGCATGAAATGCCTGATTTCTTTTGGTATGTCCTCCATGAAGGAAGGTACCTCCGCTCAGTTAAGTGGTAGGGGTGAACTTCATGGGGGGGGCTAGGGTCACAACCCTAGTTACTTTGAGAAAGTGTACTTTAGGCAACAAAAGAGAGATAAAAACACTTAAGTTTGTCTTAGCATCAACAAAGGGTTTTAAGGGGGGCTTAGCCTGGATCAAGCCCTCCAGGAAAGATATGGCAGTGACGCTTTCTTACTCTAAGTTAGCGGCGCCACTGATGGAGTCATTGAAGGGCCTTGATGTGACAAAGAAGCAACGAAAGGAGAGTAAGGCTTCGCAAAAAAAACCAGTCCACATCAGGCCCAAATGTGACCCCCTAGGAAGCTGCCAAATCCCGTAATGAGATTTTTTGGACTGAGGAAATGAAGCGATGTTTTGAGGAGCTGAAAATCCGTTTTCGGGATGGGGCAGTTTTACATCAGCCTGACATGAATGCACCCTTTTACTTGCAGTGTGACTCGTCGACCTACGCGGTGGGTGGTGTGATCGAGCAAATGGGGTCTGCAGGTAGTCTGCGGCCTGTGGCTTTCTTTTCTAGGAAGCTGCAGGGAAAAGAGGGGTATGGTCAGCGGGGCTGGTCCATACGGGAAAAGGAGACGTACGCCATTGTGGCTACGTTATACAAGTTTCGCAGTTGGCTGCGTAATTTCCCCATCAAGTTTCAAGTGCTCACTGATTACGAGTCGCTCCAGCAGTGGCACACTGGACAGTTAGATACAATGGCTGGCTCCATTGGTAGGCGTGGCCGTTGGCATCAGTTTTTATCCACCTTTGACATAGAAGTCATTTATGTCAAAGGTGAGGATCAGCAGGTGCCTGGTTTTTTGATACGTTGGAGTTACCCTGCGCATCAGGCAGCACCTGATGTCAGCATACATGGGTGTGAGACTGATGTTTTGGGTTGGGAGCAGAATGAACAGGAGGTGAAGGCCTGGGCTGATTCTGAGTTGCAGTTCTTTCGGGGGGTTCGACGTTGGGTGCGGTCACTGGGCGGAACGCCCTCCTGTAGGTCCAGGCCTGTTAGACGCCGCCTCCGGGCCTTACAGACTGGTCTGAAAAATCAGTGCTGGAGTCCCAGCTCGTTAGCTTCTCCTACTGTGCATTCTCCTGATGCCTTGCTGCTTGCTGATTTTCCTGTTTCTTCTTTCAGGAGTGGTAGAGTGCGTCCTAAGGCTGTCCCGAAGTTGGCAGCTGATGTACAGGTGCTGTTCGATGACTGGACAGACTCCTATTTGGCAGATCCAGATTTGGCAGGTAAATGCGCTGCACTCAGTTCAGGCATTTCATTCTGGCGGGATTACCTGCCGCAGCATGTGATTTCTGGCGACAAGCTGCGCTGTGCAGGAAAATGTTTAGTACCTGCTGCACTCGTGCCACGGGTGATTGCTGCTGTACATAGTTACGTGCATGGGGGCCTAGAAAAGACATATCAGTTGGTGCGACGGCGTTTTTCTGTGCCCAGTTTGAAGCTTGATGATCTGTATGCCGCCGTTAAGACTCACTGTGATGCCTGTCATGTCTGTCAGCAGTCCAAGCCACGTGTAGGGGTTCACCCGGACTCCTTGCACTATTATCCGATCCCGGATGAGCCTTTCAGTAGCTTGGCGCTTGATTTTCTGGATTTGAAGTCTGTTGATGTCAACAGTGTACAGTATGACTGTTGTATGGTTGTTGTTGGTCGCCTCACAGGCTATGTGTTGGCGATCCCCCGTGCCAAGGCTGGCCTTGATAGTAGGCAGGCTGCTGAACTTTTCCTTCGCCATTGCGTGTTTTTTATGGGTTTGCCTCAGGAATTTCTGTGTGATAATGCTTCTATCCTTAATTCTGATTTCCTCACCACGTTGGCGGAGTTGTCGGGGATAGAAAAATATCACAGTGTTATATACAGGCATAACAGCAATGGTAGGGCGGAGTCAGCGGTACAGGGGGTCATGATGGCGCTTCGTAAGTATTTGTGTCAGCGTGTGGGCGATTGGTATCATGCATTGCCTTTTGCGGTGTGGGGCCTCAACGATCTGCCGGGGATCGTGGCCCCGTATTCCCCACACCGCCTGGTGTTTGGGAGGGACCCCCCTGGCTTTGGGGACTGTCCTCCGTATGTGTCGGAGGGGGGCAGCGAGGATGCCCTGGATTTTTTTTCGCGTCTGGCAGATGAGCGTCAGCACGTGAAAAGCAAGCTGGAGTCCCTGCATGCGGCTGTGGCCAAGCGATTCTCGTCCTCCATTTCTCCGCTGAGCTTTGAAGAGGGTGATAGAGTTTGGTTGAGGGATCTGCCTAAGGCAGAGCAAAAAAATTTTGATAAGCTGAAGCGGGTTTGCCAGGGTCCCTTTGAGATCCTGAAATGGGAGGGGGGTAATCGCTACCTGGTGGACACGCCGCAGGGTCCCCGTGTGTATAGTATTGATCGTTTGAAACCATATCGTCCCGCACTGAGTGGCGCGAAAGTGCCCTTGTATTATCACGCTGACATAGTGGCGCCGCCCGATGATGATGGTTGGGTTGTTCAGGAAATCTTAGGCCATGAGCGGCGTCCTGACCCCAAGCGCCGTGGTAAGAAGCGGCTGTTCTGGCGCGTGCACTGGAAAGGTGCCGACCAGCCATCTTGGGAGCCCGCTTCTCAGTTTGTCCATCATGTGACTGACAAGTGGTTACAGTACAATCGTCGTCACAATATTCATGTGGATTGGCCTGATGTATCGTGATTTCTGTGCTTGTTTTCAGTCCACAGTCCCTTCTCTATTTGTCTGTTTCTTTGTTTGCGTATTGTTCTTCTCTCTGCCTGCAGTAAGAAAAAGTCACTGCCATGTCTTTCCTGGAGGGCTTGATCCAGGCTAAGCCCCCCTTAAAACCCTTTGTTGATGCTAAGACAAACTTAAGTGTTTTTATCTCTCTTTTGTTGCCTAAAGTACACTTTCTCAAAGTAACTAGGGTTGTGACCCTAGCCCCCCCATGAAGTTCACCCCTACCACTCAACTGAGCGGAGGTACCTTCCTTCATGGAGGACATACCAAACTAAATCAGGCATTTCATGCTTGTTGGCCTTGGAGGTCAAGCCTAAGTGGTCTCCCACCCCAAGACCCCTATACTCAATTGTTTCTACCACTTATTGTGGTCCTACTTTGTAACTGTTTCTGAATTCAGTTGCTTGGCCAAGTCATTTTCTGTGTGGTCCTGACATCTATGCCCCTCAGTCCTAACCAGCACCATTTCACCCAAAAGAGTGCACATGAAGTGCCTAATGCAACTTCTGAGGCTAGAGTCTGACCAATTTTCATATAAAACCTTTTGTATTATCCATTTGTGATTGAATCTATGTGCATAAACCTGCTTTGTCTATCTGCAGCCCTTCTGTGTTACACTGGATTCCAAAACCAATCATTGATTCGATCCACATTCAGTCCTTGCTCTGCTTGCTGCTTCGGTTTGGGGTTTTCAACTACAAAACCTGCAGGAATACATCAAAAGACCTAGGGCATAATTCAAGGACATCTTTCCAGTAGCAGAGACAGTCCCTTGTGACCTTTTGAACCGACCCTGAGAAGAAGTGCAGAACAAAAGCTAAACAACAAGTTCATTATGTCCACGCCAAGCGTCAGGACCTGGCCTATCCGAACTGTCCAAGTACAAATGGGCAGCATGGCCCACCCAATGAGTGAGCCACCTCACCGAGCTCCACATCATCTCAGTGGCGCATCTGGGTCCCAAGGAGATCCAGAACGCAGAAGGGCGGAAGAGAATAAAGGCCTTACCACCGAGGCCTTAGCAGCACACGGTGGAGACAGCTTCAGTCACCTCCACAGACGTGTGGCTGCTTCAGTATCAAGATCCAATTGTCCAGCTTCATCCTCAACTGCCATTGAAGGACCTGAGGAGTATGAGAAGCTGAAGATGAAGATGGATGAGTACATCATGCATGAGGAGTACTATAAATCCATCCGTGGGGAAGATGGAGAGGAGCCATTGGCTGTACATGGATCCAGACCACGTACAGATCTAGGGTCCTACGCACACTCTGGTCCTCCGTCCACTGCATCCCTGCCAAGACGACTAAGACCTGAGTATCCAACCCCAAGGGCTCCCGAAGTGGGCCCAACACGAGTCGAAGAACAACAACATCCAAGGCCAACCTACGGTGCCCTGGATCAAACGGCCGAGCTGCTGGCCAAATTCCTGTCTGGATCAGAAGATCCAGATGTGACGGCCTTATCTGAGGACATTAAGGCTAAACTGGGTATTGCAGAACCCTTACCCAAGCCTGAGTTGCTCTCTCTCTCTCCAGGGCTGAGTACCGTGGCCGAAGATCTCAAACGATCGAGGGTCTCAACGCTGTTGCCTAAGGTAACCTGCCCCAGCCCCTTTCACCCCCGTGCCAGGACTGTGCCTATGGCGGATCTACAGGACGTGCCTGTCACAGAGAGTGAGAGAAGAGGGCTGTCAGCCCTGGCCCCTCTTGCCGGCGTGTCGCCTTTAGGCCTAACTCCGGGGGGTGGGAAGACGGGCAGACCAATCGCCCAGGCGAACATCCAGCTGGAACTGCCGGAGTTCGACCCCAAAAATCTGCCTGAATGGGCAGAAGAATTTGCAGAGTTCCTTTTGTTGACTGGCCAATCCCATGTGGATGTGGCCACCAAATGTTCACTGCTCAAACGCTCATGCAAAAAGAAATTTTTGCAAAAACAGGTCAAACAGATTGTTAAAACCTGTTCTACTTGGGCGGAGGTACTCCTGAGGTTAGAGAAAACATTCCCAGTCTATGAGACTGACCTCAGGGTACGCACACAGATCGAGGAGCTACCTATGCTCCCGGAGTTTCCATCCGCTGCGCGAATTTCTGAGTATGTGTGCGACTTGGAGTACTTATTTTCGAGGATGAACGTGGGCTCCTACGGAGCCACTGAGCCCCACCTGTGGCTCATGAGTAAGATCCCCCAGCGTACGTGGGATGATTGCCGCTCCACCTCTGAGAGGAAGAGCAGGACCCACTCGTACGATACACTGGTGGATCTCTTGATTGAGCTGGCTCTTGAGAGAGAGGATGACTCCCACATGGAGAAATTCCTCAAGAAGCATTTGGGACGAGGTGGTACCCCTACCCCCGAACGTGGCGAAGGGAAGGGGCATAAAAATCCCACTAACACCAACCAGGAAGGTGGTAAAGGGAGGGGCAACCTACGTGCCATGAACGAGGTTCCAACTGATGCAGGCACCCCCCCCCCTTGTTTTACTGCCGACCTGTCAATGACAAGGGGGGACCTTGTCATGCCTCTGACTGCAATCTCCGCAGTGGCTGTATGCTGCAGATGAAACGTCAGCAGCATACTAAAGATGGGAAAACTGTGACCCATCAGGACCACTTGAGGTGTACCATCACCTGTGGTTACTGTGGCAAACGTCGTCACTATGAGGACGGATGCCACATCAAGAAACGGGAGAGTGACAAACTCAAGCGTCAGGAGGCGGAGCGCCAGAAGACCCAGATGCCCGCCAGAAATCCCCCTAATGGGGATAAAGGTAAAGGAGGTGGCAAGGGGGGTGGCAAAACTGGACCCCCTAACCCCCAGAGGCGCTCATCAGCGCCTGTTGCTACACCCACTCCTGCTGCAACACCCGCTCCCGCCGCAGGTGTCCCCCAGAAGCGCCCCCAAGGGGATAATGCTACCCCTGAGGGGAAAAATTCTAAGAAGAGGCGCTTGGCCTGGATGGCCAAGTCCCTCATGGCTGCAGGGGTGGATGTGAAATTCCCTGATGAGGAATAGGGGGGCGGCTCCGAAGAGGAGGACTTGGTTTTCTGGATCCTCGTGAAAATCGGGGATCAGGTTTTTCGAGCGGTGCTTGATACCGGTGCAACACTTTCCATAGTGGCCCGGCGCCTGCTTAAAACTTACAGGAAAACTAAGACCGTGGCCATAAGAGTAGGGGATGGGCGTACCATCCACTCCTGGGGGGGGTCGATGTGACCATATGTCTGGGCGACGAAACCGTGACCCAACACTGCAGAGTGTTGGACACTGACGCCTTTGACATCGTCATCGGCACTGACTTTCTAAGAAGAAACCCCCAGGTGAAAATGCTTTCCCTACAGCGTCCTTACTCTTTGCACTGCGACTTTGGCAGTGGGCTATTCTCCGTTCCTTTGGAGCTGTCAGGACGAAAAGAGTCTGGGCTGCGCTACGCAGCAAAGACGAACTATCGTACTGAAAATTACCAACTGGCCCGTCACGTTCTCGAAAATGGACTGGCGGCCCTTCAGGTAAACCTGAATGAGATCCAGGTGGAATTGTTTGCGAGCCAACAACAGCACATCATGCAGTTGTACTGCTCGAAACAAATGAACAATGCTTTCCGTTTCTTCTGGAAAGCAATGGGCCTAGTGTATGCTAACCCTCCCTTCTCCCTGCTCGCGAAGGTTCTAACCAAGATCGCTTATGAGGGAGGAAGGTTTGTTATGTGCACCCCTGACTGGGGTTGCTCTGGTGAACATGCTTACTGGCGCTGTATGCTTGACCGAATGACCGTGGGAAGAGTGCAACTCCCCGACGGCCCCATCTATGTGCCTGAGGACTCAGACACAGCTATGCAGGCCCCTGAGTGGGCCAGTTTCCTGTCCATCATCGATGGATCTCTCAATCCTGTACCCCTGTGTGACCTGGACCAGGTGCTACTTAAAGAGGTCATGGCCGAAAATCGTGGCCTGACCCTTTATGATCTCAAAAATCGATCTCCTGAGCACCCATCTGCCACACTTACAGGGTGTGACTCTCCTGATGACTATCTGGAACCTGCAGCTGTAAAAGAGGATGCTGACGACCAACTGTCTGAGATCGCCAGCAGGCTTCCCTCTGTTGATCCCAGCTGTGTTGACCTAAAACATAGTGCTTTCCTGGCCCAGCTGTTGCTAGAGGAGGTAGATCTAGAGTCAACCTCTGAACCCGCTTCCTCTGTTGGGAAACCAGTGCTACACATGCAGCCTGTGCACACGGGTGAACCCGTGGCCCGGAGTGCTGATGCTCTGGCACGACCTGCTGCTAATAACATGCCATTGTCTGAGCATAACACTCAAGAACTCCGACGGCTGTTGTACCTGAAGGCCGAAGGTATTGAGCGCCAAGAGCGGCTGCAATACCTCAGACAGACCTGGAAATACTCCATCTGGTCTGAGGAGGACGATGAGTCCTATACGCTGCCTGATCCTGAGATACCTCTAGTGTATTCTCTACACTATGGGCAGCAATGTCTCCCTGAGTGGGACGATGGTACTGTACCTGCCGAAACTGCTCATCGGCATAAAAAGAAAGAACATGGAAAAAGCAACCTCCATGCTGAGGAGGATTTCCTTCAGAAACTCGAGAGTCTTAACCTTGACCCCCGCCTGAAGAAACTGCTTATAACCTATGAGGAGGTGTTCGGCGCCTTGCCGCCTCCCCTTTCTTGTAAAAAACTGGTCCAGATGGACCTGAAATTGAAACCAGAATTTGAAAAGACGCGAGTGAGGCGTCGTCCCTATCCCGCTCCACAGGAACAGGTTGAAGATATCGAGCGCCAGATCCAAGAATGCATTGATGCTGGCCTCGTTGAAGAGTATAAACACGGGGACTATCCCCATCACTGCAGTCCCTGTTTCCTTGTTGCTAAACCAGGGTCGACTGCCCTACGTCTTGTTGTAGACTATGGTGAGGTCAACAAGAAAACCCAGAACCACTCAGGGAGTATTCCTAACATGGAAAACACCCTGGAGCGTATTGCCAAATGCAGGTATAAGACCAAAATGGACAAACGCTCTGGTTTCTGGCAGGTTGACCTAACCGCCGCAGCTCAGGAGCTGCTTGCCTTTATAACCCCTAAGGGTCGTGTCTTCAAGTGGAAGGTTATGCCTTTCGGGGTGGCTAATGCCCCAGCGCTCTTCCAGGAGCTTATGAACAAAATTTTGTACATACTGAGGCGCACGCCTCTAGTACAAGAGTTGATTTCTCGGGGTGCAGAAATGGAGGCTCACATCGACGACGTGAGTATGGGTACTAATACCAAAGAGGACCATGTCCTTCTCCTCCGTGAATTTTTCACTGTCTGTCAAGAAAACCATCTCCGAATCAAACTCGAAAATGTGAGTTTATGAAAGAGGAGATGGAGTATTTGGGTTTCGACGTGGGGTATGGCTGGTGGAAACCCGCCTCGTCTAAGATGCAGCCCCTACAGGACATGCAGATTCGCGATGACCCTAAGAAGGGTCTACACGATGTGAGGAGTTTTGTGGGCGCCTGTAATTTCTATCGGCGTCACATCCACAATTTTACTTACTCCTCTGCACCCCTCACTGACCTGATCAAGAAAACAACTCCCTGGAGGTGGACCTCCAGAGAGGAAGAGTGTTTCCAGGAGTTGAAGAAGAAGATTGCCTCCTCCAACTGCCTGGGAGTACCCCGCCCTGAGGGCGAGATAGTCCTGATCACTGATGCCAGTGATGTAGGGGGGGGAGGTACGATCTACCAATGGCAGGAGCTTAACCCCGCTGAACTAACCCAATGCCATTATCGTACTACTGGACTAAACCGTGATGGTTCGTTGAAACATGACTATCCTACCAGTGAGTGGCGACTGGTGCCACTGGGACACTGGAATTGGAAATGGAACCAAGCGCGTTCCAACTACAGCACCTATGACCAGGAACTCCTGGCCGGTATGTTGGTGCTATCGTCACAATCCCGACTCCTCGGGTCTAACCCTATTGTCTGGCTGTGTGACCAGGAGCCTGTGAAGTATTTTCAGAAGGGCCCACCACCAGAAAAAGCGAAGTTAAAACGGTGGTGGACTTACCTGAGCCAGTTCAGGCTGACAGTGCATCATATCCCCGGTATTAAGAATGAACTGTCTGACTATATATCGCGCAACAACTTCGATGCGCTTATTGGTGAGAGCTCTGAGGCGCTCGCCAAAGAGGCTTTCCAACGTATGGATGTCCAGCTTGACCTGTCCATGCGCACTGCTGGAATCCTGGAGGGTTGGAGTCTAACCGACTATCAGTCAGAGTATGAAGCAATTCTCCAAACCCTCAGCACTGGTCTCGAACCCCGTGTCATTGACGGGCACCAGTGGTATAAAAACAATCAGTACCTCTTCTACGAGGACCGAATTGTGGTGCCTGAGGCACGACTGGATGGGTGCCTACAGTGGTCCCATCTCAGTTCTGGTCACACTGGCGCTAATCGCTCAGTGGACTTCTTCCATGAGTGTTTCTACTCTAGTCTAACCTTGACTGAACTGAGGTCGCGTATGCAGACCATTGTGGATGCTTGTGGCTGTCATGCCAGCAAGCAGAGCGACAGTAGGGATAGGGGCCTGATCTCCAGCTTACCCATACCCTATTGTGCTAACTCTCTTCTCTACGTGGATTACATCCACGGCCTACCACGCTTTGGCGGCTATGATAGTTGCCTCGTGGTCACCTGTGGTCTATCTCGCTTCATCCGTGTGTTCCCTTGCAATAAGAAAATCACAGGTGAGCAGACTGTAAAAATGTTGGTCGAACAATGGTTCGAACCCTATGGAGCACCTAAGCAGGTGCACTCTGATGAAGATGTACGCATCCGCAGTGACACTGGGTGGTACAAACGAGTGCTAAATGCCCTCAACGTGGAGGTAACCACAGGCGTGCCCTATACACACACGTCTAACCCTCTCTGTGAGAGACAGAACCGTGTGGTAGAGCAAAACTTAAGAATCCTGATGAAAAAGGAGCGCACCAAGGACTGGGTACGCCTAGTGCCCTGGGCAGTTCTATCCATGAACTCACAGCGGAGCTCTTCTACGGGTTTCACCCCCCACGAACCGTTCCATGGAGGACGACCTGCTTGGTTCTTCAAAACCCCCTTCCCTGAGGACTTCAAGAGCCCTGTGGGAGATTGGCTGGAACACAAGCAGTCTCTGGCTAACCAGGCTGGTACTAACCTGAGGCACATTCGTGACCGTGAACAGAGCCGACGGAACCGCCTACGGCGACCTG
Organism: Eutreptiella sp. 'Long Island Sound 2002'; assembly: GCA_964036045.1. Lineage (NCBI taxonomy): Eukaryota > Euglenozoa > Euglenophyceae > Eutreptiales > Eutreptiaceae > Eutreptiella > Eutreptiella sp. 'Long Island Sound 2002'. The sequence goes on from OZ038394.1 coordinate 64,841, forward strand.
CCAGCTTCAAGGTTGGTGACCTTGTTTTGGTGCACCATTCACGCCTACCCTCCTGGCCACGTAACTGCCTACAGGACCCTTACTTTGGACCCTATCGTATCATCAGGATAGATGGATCCAGGATCCATGTCAGGTGCAGTCCACGTCTAGGTGGTGAAGTGCTATGTGCACCTAAGCAGTTGAGGCACTATCACTCCCCTGACGACTTGTCTTGGGATGAGAGGCGCCTCAGCGACAGTGAGATTGAACGTATAGACCTAGAGAACGCTGCCAGTCCAGAGGAGGCAGACGAACTCGAAGAGATGACTGCCGATGAGATGGCAGTCGATGGTTACTACGTGGTTGCAGGTATTTCTCGCCACGAGTATAAACAGGGCTGGAAATTCCTTACCCTGTGGGATGGCTATGGGTTGTCTGAGGCGACCTGGGAACCTATGTCAGCCTTCATACAACCAGATGGGAGTATCAACCCCATCTTCCGCACTTACCTCGTTGAGAACAACGAGGGGCAGCTCCTAACCCGTGCTGAGACTATGTCCCAGCGTAAGAAGCGAAACTAATTGCCCTGTGTCAGTCTACTGACAGGTGCAGTGAGCACTCTTCTGCAGACGTGCCTGTGTATGGGTGTAAGAGCAGTTGTCACAGTTGCCCCGCATTGCATCGCAGGACAGGACCGTTAGCCCCCCGTGGCAACCACTCCCTGGCCGAAGGCCATTGGTTTCTCACAGACTACTGCTTACTGAGCACTGCACTGACCCTGTCTGTGCCCTGCAGACCCATGCCTATGGTTTCCAGCGTGAGCCAGGTGGCCGCTTATCAAGATTGCAGCCACCCAGCGAGTGTTTGCCTTGTTGACCATGTGTTGCATGGGTACTGCCCTAATGTAATGACCTTGGTGAGCCAACGAAGAACGGTGGCTTACTACACCAGGGGGAAATGACAAGCAAGGTGTTTTGAGGCAAGGTGTGTCTTCCCTCCTTGGGGACAAGCGAGCCCACAGTTAGGACCCCTGACTGGTCCAGACCCATGGGGTTCTACCCTTCCTTACAGGGTTTACCATACCCCTAAGTGTGCTACGTATGTCTGTATGTGTCTCACTTCTCTCCCCAGCGTGGCTCTTGGAGACTGGGCTTCGCTGACGTCGGACCGAAGGTCCTAATCAGGTACTATTACCACTCCTATCGCGCCCAATTTCTGTGCTGGCGCCTATCCTTGGGGTAAGACGGCAAAAGCCCTACCTACTAAGAGGGGAGGGGTGGCCAAGTGTGCTAAGGGCATACAAAACGCCCATTTTTGCTACAGGCCAAAAGCTAACGCACTCCCCTGCCCACGAGGAAAAGCACGCGGGACAGGAGACACCACTACAGTACACTCACTAACGCCAGCACCGGCCTTCGAAGGCAGGGTGAGCACTCATCACTTGCACTCACCTCCTGCCAGGCCTGCTGACCCTAACCCCTACACACGCTACTTGGGGCTGCTGTCCAGGAAGACTCAGGCCCTAGTGGCCCTCCTGTGAAAAGGACAAGAGAACACAGCGCTCCTAAGCAGCTGTGGCCTAACAGGGGACGCCACAACGCGTTTCCCCTGCTAGGGCTTGGAGGGAAGGGGTGCTCTCGTTGCGTGCACAGCGCAGATGTCGTTGAGGTCGAACTGCCCTCGCCAGTACTGGCTGAGGCACAGTGACTTGATTTGTGATCAGCGCCCCTGTTTTGCTGAGGCAGAAAAATGGTAGCCGCCGAAGGCAGCTGCTGCGTGCACCAATCACCCTTAACCTCTCCCACCTGTACAAAAGAGGCAAATGAAGGGGCGTTTGCGACGGAGGAACCAAGCCACACTCCAGGTATTATACCCTTCCCAGTGTGACCTATAATACACTGTTCGCAAACACGCTGAAGATTCAGCTACCCCTGTCAAGCAAGCAAGCTTTAAGAAACTCCTCGGGTTCTCTTAAAGAACGTACCGAGGAGCCTCTGGGTAACCTAAACAAGGTTTACCGTGCGCAATTCGCGTGGCCTACCCTTTAATGCATCATGTGCACGCAGGGAAGGGAGGCTGGACCACTGACTCAACCAGGAGGTGAGCTCCTCCTGGGCTAACCTACCTTACTCACCATGCATCGTGTGAATGCCGAATTGAAACGAACACAAAACAAACCTAAGCGTTTTAAGCAACTCAACTTTAACGCCATGGCCGCATACGAACAGACGCTTTTTGTACTTACCTGTGAAGAAGAAAACAAGGGTGAATTACGGATACAGGTAAAGCGTCACAGCGTGTGGATGCCTCGATTAGGCACATGCATCGCGAGCACAGCGCATATTCTAACCCTACGTGCGCGCTGCGCGCTCCATTCGCATCACATACCTTTCATTCCTGCTTTTACCTGTGCAGAGCACGAGAGAAGAACACCCGACCCCCCGACGAGCACAGCGTTGACAACCCTAACGTTTTGACGAAACAACCAACACGAACGCAATGCGTGAGTGTGAAATGACACAGACATACCTGAGAGACTGGTTGTTGAACTGCTCTGTGGTGTGGGCTGAATTTGAATGCTTGACTCTGAAGTTTATAAAAATGTTGATGCAACTGTGCAAAAATTTGCTTTAAAACTTTAAAAACTACGGCTCATACCTTCTTTTCCAAAAGCCGTTTACGCTTGCGCAACCCTTTTCTTGGAGTCCGCTTCCTTTGCGCTTGTCTGCGACTTTTAGTTATGTGTAAAAATGACGATTTCCCGCGTGGTTTCGTCTATTTTTAACGATTTCACTTGCTAAATCGCAACCCCTTCCGCTAAACCGCAGGAATCACTCCCTGCTGGTTACATTTTCTATTTTTTCCAGCTCCTGGGGGTTTGTGTCCTCCATTGGGAGTATTGCTCCGCCCTGGCCTTTGGTCAGGACGTTTACTAAAACGCTGTTTATACAGCGATAGCCGTCCGCATTAGAGCGTTCGACTGTACCCTAGTGGTCAAGCACATGTGCTCTAGGGAGGGAGTCCTGGGTTCAATTCCCACTGCCCCCAAACTTTTTCCAAACGTTTTCGTCGCACGCCGGCGACTTTTGAGGAATGCCCCTTCGAGGGGACATCATTCACGGTACATTACACTGTTTTTCAAGGGTCCCTACAGTGTGATAGGCTTCTATGAAGTGATGAGGCTATTCTTGGTAAGTTTAGGCATTTTTTTGAGGTAATTTTGGGAATATTTCAGCCTTTTTCCTTGGTCCTACTAGCTTCATGAACTAGTACTCCAGGGGGGAGTAAGAAAAAGTCACTGCCATATCTTTCTTGGAGGGCTTGATCCAGGCTAAGCCCCCCTTAAAACCCTTTGTTGATGCTAAGACAAACTTAAGTGTTTTCATCTCTCTTTTGTTGCCTAAAGTACACTTTCTCAAAGTAACTAGGGTTGTGACCCTAGCCCCCCCATGAAGTTCACCCCTACCACTCAACTGAGCGGAGGTACCTTCCTTCATGGAGGACATACCAAAATAAATCAGGCATTTCATGCTTGTTGGCCTTGGAGGTTAAGCCTAAGTGGTCTCCCACCCCAAGACCCCTATACTCAATTGTTTCTACCACTTATTGTGGTCCTACTTTGTAACTGTTTCTGAATTCAGTTGCTTGGCCAAGTCATTTTCTGTGTGGTCCTGACATCTATGCCCCTCAGTCCTAACCAGCACCATTTCACCCAAAAGAGTGCACATGAAGTGCCTAATGCAACTTCTGAGGCTAGAGTCTGACCAATTTTCATATAAAACCTTTTGTATTATCCATTTGTGATTGAATCTATGTGCATAAACCTGCTTTGTCTATCTGCAGCCCTTCTGTGTTACACTGGATTCCAAAACCAATCATTGATTCGATCCACATTCAGTCCTTGCTCTACTTGCTGCTTTGGTTTGGGGTTTTCAACTACAAAACCTGCAGGAATACATCAAAAGACCTAGGGCACAATTCAAGGACATCTTTCTCCTCCCTTTTGTCATCTCTTTCACGCTCTGTGTCTCAGATCTTCGCAAGTCAGGGCCATTATGGCCAGAATCAAGAGCCAGAGTGAGCCAGGATGTGATTCAATTAATTTCTGTTACAGTGACCGTCTGTGACAGTCTGCAGTACTTTTTTTCACGTCTGCCGGCCTCAGGGCGCTGTTGGCCCTTTACTGACGCCACTGCCTCTCAGTATTCGTCAGGCTGTCGTCCACTGATGCTCAGCCTTGGTGGGGGGTGTGATCGGCATGGCTAGGGTGTGCTCCTGCCCTTGGCAGAGCTGGCAGGGCAGTGCGGATCGGCTGAGTAGTTCAGACGCGTGCGCGGTCTTTCAGAATTTCCTTACGGTGTTGTTTATGATACGAATTTCAGAATTGATTGACAGATCTCGATGCTTGTGTCCAATACATGAATTTTGCGCTTATGAGAGCTTCAGTCCTCAGTATGAATGAGCATTTCACAATGCTTTCCCATTTAGGGGCTTTGCCATGATTATTCATGTTTCATCGACTCGGACGGGGATTTGAGGATCACGTGGATTTCACATTCTGATTTTCGTGCATTTGTATTCCGTGCCTTCGTCGATTGGAGAATTGGTGTTTTTCAAGTTGAGCAAGAGCTTAAAAGATTCATTTATCGGGTTTTATACGTCAACAATCACAATGATGGAAGGACTCGAAAGCGCTCGGTACTTCACACCGGACGCCGGATGCCTATCACTTAGCAATTACATACACAATGGCCAGCAAGTGAATAGACTTGGCAGGTTTACTTGCTGCTCGCGAACAAGACATCAGGAAGGGCCAGCCCACCAAACCTCACCTGTTTAGTGTATGCGGCATACCAATTGCTGGGCTCCAGCGGTTAGAGTATCGCGAACCAAAGGCACGAACAAAACGTAAAGCCAACACACGACATACATGTCATGCCCCCACATGCTTGGACATGCCACTCGGTCCCACCACTTGGTGCCTAATTGCTTGGGACCCGATGGCATAGGCAACCACAACCGTCATGTGCACTAGAGACCATCCACACATGGACATGTGAAACCAATGTTGCCTAGTTGCATGTTCGTATGACACCGAACCAATTCAATACATGCTACTTGGAGAGAGATTTGGCAGGAGTGCTTGGGTAAGAAGGTGCCCCGGGTCACATGAAGAGACCTAGACCCGGCCCGCAGAGAGAGTGCACATGGAGGGATATCCCGGGTCCAATGAGAGCACATCTGACACATGGTGAGATTGTCCTATCCCAAGGAGAGATAGTCCCGCCTCAAAGAGAGATGGTCCCGCCTCAACCCAGGCCTTGAGAGAGATGGTCCCGCCCCAGTCCATGCCCTCAGAGAGAGACCCTCACCCATCCATGCCCAGGAGAGAGAGCCTAACCAATCCATGGCCGAAGAGAGATAACCTAACCAATCCATGGCCCAGGAGGGAGAACCTGACCTCACCAAAACCCCATCCCGAGCGCATAGCCTAGCCATGACCCATTGGAGCATGTATATGGAGAGAGACATTCGCCTAGCCATGACCCATGAAGGCATGCATGCACTTGAAGTGAAAATCTCCGACATTGATTGAGGATTATCCCTACACCCAATTGCCAAATCAAATGAGCTATCCTCATGCCATGACATACTTCATGTGGACAAAGGAGGGATAGTGGATCACCAACCGTGTTCCACCAATGACATGAATTCACCGAATGTCACCGGAGTGAGACAGCAAATGAGAGGTTAACAACCAGGGCATAAGTGCCATTCTCCACCTTTAGCATGTTCACCCATTGCACGTGCACACACCATGTTCAACACACACAATCACCGAAGATTGACCGTCTTTGATTCCATGGGAGATCAAGTTGTCATTACGCATGCAAAGCAAACAAATGATAAGCCAAGGAATGAAGAATTGCTTTGCCTTGCGGAGCAACGACCGAGTTACTTTCTTCCCTTCCGGTACGCCTACCTCAGCCACATCCAATTCCACTTCACTTCCACTAAAACTCCTCCAGCTTCTAGGGACTCGTGATCCCCCATACACGTAGACGTGGCACTGCCGAAGCAGATGCGCCCATTACCGTGTACCATTCTCCTCTCAAGTGCAGTGATGCACCCCAGGGCGACAGCCGGTGTGCGCGGAGGCACCACACCAGCGTTCAGCCAGAGCGCAATTCCGGGCCTTCTATCTTCCACTGGAGTCGCCCTAGCTTCCGATTCGTTTCCATTTCCGTAACAGTGTAGAACCAACACTATTAGCACCCGTTGGGAAGAATTTTCAAACAATCGGCCCGCATTGAGGAACACAGAGCACGCGCACGCCAACAGGAAGACGAGAAGGGCCCGCGCACACACAAGAGGCCTGGTCCGAACAACAAATGTTAAATCCTCCACCCTGTGGTTTATAAATAATACAATTTCGATTTCTTCTCAAATTATATCTGAAATTGCTGAAATCGCGGAAATCGCTCAAAAATAGAACACTGCAGTCAATTGGGATCCGAACCGGCTTCAGTACTGAATTGAAGCGTCGTCAATTTATCCCACAGAAATTTGCACACGACAATCTGAGGCGTGAGCGCTGCCGCGAATCCTGTTCATCACACCCGATTCTAACTGCCTGCAGCCAAACTGAGAGGCCGCGAATCACTGCCACTTACACCATCAGGAATGTAGTTTTATCATGTGGCAAATCCCAACAGGAGAAACACAGACTATTGAAAAGAAGATCTCAACTACTAGAAACAAGGTTGCATAACCAAGGCCAAGGCGTCGTTGAGCCGAGGGTCAATTTACACTTGATTACAATTACTTGCATGCAGAACCAATTGGACAGGAGCTGAACAAGTCACTAATCTCAAGAAAATACTTTGTGCATATCCAGGTGGAGATAGAACAAAATAAGGAGATGTTACCCATAACACGCATAGTAAAGTCTCTGGTGTCTCAGCAAATGCCCGCGTCCCATGGGTGCACGGCCGATGAAGAAAGAGGCAGAGTTCAGGTCTAGCTGTAAATAGAGAATCCCCTCTAAGGGTAAAACTAACGAGCTTGCTTTGTGATAATTGCAGTTACAATTATAATGGAACTGGAAACTTCGTTCCTCAATACATCTACAAATTTCAGATTGTTTCAAGTGCCAACGGCGTTCGTTGCGCCGCTTCATGAGATCATCGACTTCAGAGCTCACTATTTTCATGGTCCCGCGAAATAAGACACCTGGGCGTTAGCCCTACTTCAGATTCGGAGGGGCATATTTGGGCCAATTGTGATGCGTATGGGGGTCTGCCCCTACGCTAAGCTCAGGATTTGGGCCAGTTTTAGGGCCAGGACTGCAGACAGCGATTTTCCTGCTGTCTGTCAATTATTCTAACCTGATTCTCTGTGTTTTTAACCTTAAAATCATTGCAGGTAACTCTGGGGTCCGGGCGCCGCCGACGCGTGCGCCAGAGATTTACGAGTCTTTATTTAGTGATTTTTTGAGATCCTTAAGGCTTTGGACGTTGAACTGTCAGTTTTAGAGTAGTACAGATACTACGGTGCCATTTTGGCCCGTGGCTGCGATAATTAAATTTCGAGTTTTGAATGAAGTTACGAATTTTATAAAAAATCCGCTGGGCGCTTCTGTTACGAGCTTAGTCACCCAGGGTGGAGTATAAGAGTAGGCGCTTGCGTGAGGGTAACTCGGCGACGTCGCCGTTCACTGAAGCGACGTCAACGTAACTTAGAAGGACCAGGGTCTATAGTGTGCGTTAGCCAAAAACTGGGTTCCCTGTGCGCGTCTTACCATGCATCTGACACGAAGTTCATCACTGCACACAACTAGCAGAACTGCGTCAATGTGCATGTAAGTTTAATTTAGGGTGGTCTGGCCAAATTTACTGCTAGAGTGTGTTTCAAGCTCAGGCAGTGCCAGACACATTTCGCTGAGAGCGTGTTCTGCACACAGGGCAAGGTAGGGAATGCAACCTACGAACAGAGTGATGTGCAGGTCCCAAGCAACCTGCAGCAGGTAAATGACTTGGATTCCATACAGGGACAGGGCAGTGCATGTTTTGTTAGCGTACTTGGGCACTGTGCTGGGCTATGTGCTAGGACTGTGTGCTGTGCAAGGTCTGTCAGTCGCGTAACCTGTCAGAACAGTGTTACTTGTCCGTGCTTGTTGCGTTACGGGTCTATACTTGGTGCGTACTTCTGTTTTTCAGTGTGCATCTAGTGCAAATTTGATGGGCATGTAAAATTCACTTGTGCACCTGTGTCCGTTTTTGTGCCCGTTTTGTGCTAGAGTGTCATGTATGTGCATATACAGACACAGGCTTGCTTTGTTTTCGTCTGGTAACCCCGTTTTCTTCTGTTTCAAAATCTTGGATTTTGACATCTTTGAATGATTTGTGTCCCATAATCACCTTAGGCTAATCAGGGAGAGGTTTGGCAATTTACCTCTCCTCTCGACCCTTAGCTTGATAGGCCTCAGACAGTGAACAGTGTCTATTTGTAATGGAACTCAGCACGTGCGCGCAGACCGCGATCATTTAGTGAAGGCGCCTGCGTGCATATGTAAAGCACAGTGCAATGCAATTCAATTATTAAAGTATTAAATCAAATTCATTTTGTGTACTGTGCAGAACACTGGGATGAAACTATGTAGTGATTTATGAGATCAATCACGTGCTGCGCCGTTGCCGGATTCGCATTTGGATTTCGAAATCACTAAGGAGATCACGGGGAAAATAGCACTCAAAAGAGAAGATCTCCAAGATCATTACAATCCCAGTGTTCGATTTCCGTGAAACTCTCTTTGGTGATGTCGGAGTCATTTCTGGAGTAGTATGAAAACCATCCTGAGGAGCTGCAGAAGACCATTCGCCGTATTGCTACGTTGCCTGTGCCGCAGTCTGGGGGACTGTCTAGACTGTTGTGTTTGCAGCGCTGGTCAAACTTGGACTTCATTTCTTGTGAAGAAAATGCTGCGCTGGTTGTGTTTACTGCACGGCACCCAGATTTGTTGTGTGACTCCGAACTTGCTCAGAAGTGCATCAACGCTGTCGATGAGATGCAGGGAACGGCACTGCGAACGCTGCGGATTGACTGCGCAGCGCAGAGTGTTGCGGCGGTGAACCGTGCTGTGCAGGATAACCCTTTACGTTTCATTTTTGCACTTGCCTCTTCACGCCATGTGCCGAGGTCCAGTGGGAAGCGCGGTGTTTCATTTGGAGATCAACGGGAGCAGGAAAATTCACAACGCCATGGCGAACAGAAGACTTCAAAGTGCAAGCAGGAGCAGGAGCCCCAACACAGGAGAACGAGACGAGGAACTGGAGGTCGTCGCCGAAACAGATGTTCGTAAGGTTCTTTTCTGCTTTTCTTGTGTTTATGTGTGAGCGTGATGCTCTGCGGTGTGCATGCTGGTGTGTAGTGTCCTCGTGTGCCTGTGTTGGTAGCGTCCTGCAGTCTCTGTTGTGTTGTTTCCTGTTAGCGTGCAGGGCAGTCTGGCAGTGCAGTTTTGGCTTGCGTGGGCAGCGCTAGGGTGTTAGCAGGCGCGTGAAGCGCAGCGTGAGCGTGAGGCTCCGCTAGGGTGTTTGGCTGCGAGTGATTTGCAGCGCAGGGTGAGCGTGAGGCTCCGCTAGGGTGTTTGGCTGCGAGTGATTTGCAGCGCAGGCTGAGCGTGAGGCTCCGCTAGGGTGTTTGGCTGCGAGTGATTTGCAGTGACTGCGGTACACAGTGTGTGAGCGTGAGGCTCCTGGCCCTGTGCGTAACCCTGTGTGCGTCCTGCTTGTTGCGGCTGCTGTTTAGGCTGTGTTTTGTGCTGCTCCAGGCAGCCCAGTTGAGCTGAAGTGGGCGGCTCCACGGGCGCAGTGTAGGGCTGCTCCACGGGTGTGCCGTCTGAGTGGTTTCTTTTTGCTTTGTTTGTTTCTTACACTGTGTGGGTGAGTACAGACTGGTACATTTAGGCTAACCTGAATCTGCATGCAAATGAGTTGCATGTAAAAATGAGTATGTCTTCTGTGTTCAGTATGTCACTTTTGAGATGTGTAGTGTGTTTGTACGTGTAAATGTATGTGTGAGCTTGCCTTATTTTCTGTTGTTCTGCCACGCTTCGCCTTCGATCATGCAGTGCTTTGTAGATGATGCTGTGGTTTCGCTTCGCGCTCTGGAGATAGCAGTGCACTGATGGCACTGCTTGGACGTTGCATTTTGTATGTTTTCCCCTCTCTTGCTCTGTGCAGGCTGGTGGTGAGTAGCAGGGGAGCCAAGCAAAATGGGAGCACACGCAGACGAAACTGCAAGGAGTGAAGTGAGGACTGCACCTTTCAGGTGTGCACGTCGACTTCGCTGCTTGTTATGTTCCTGCTTTTGTGTTGACCTCATTTCTTTTTCTGTGCTCTGCAGTGCCCATTCCAATGAAGTACCCTTAACTAAATGAATGAAGAAGTAATCTATATTATTCACGTGAAGTTTGTATATATTAAGTGGGTTGCTTCAGCACTGCTTCTATTTTTTACAGCACACTGCTTGGTGGTCTCCTCTGTGGCAGCCTGCCAGGGATTCGGGAATATTTTTTTTGTAAAACACTCTTTGCAGTGGGGTTTTTGCAGCCCTTGGTGCAGCGGGCTGATTTTTTTTCAAAGCAAGGACTTTTTGTCTGTATTTTTTCGGCGTGTGTGTTGTTAGTAGATACCATGTCAGTTTTGTTTTCTGTAGGTGTGAGTGCATGCAGTGCATAGTTAGCTTTAATGTCTAGCTGGGTGCGTGTGCACAAGTGTTTGAGTTCTTTGGTCAATAGTTTAGTGCAGCACTTGCTTAGCCACTGCTGCAGGTGTTGTTTCACACTTGTAGGCGGGTTAGTATTGTAGGTGTGCATTGAGTTGTTGTCCCTTTTGGCTATTTTTTTTTGTTAGCACGCTTTCTGAGTGTCTATTTTGTGCAGTGCTGAGGTCCATCATATCTCTTGTCAGCCCTGTGCCTGGTGCCTCAGCACCCTGCACATGGCTTGTGAAGGGAGTGTAATGGAACTCAGCACGTGCGCGCAGACCGCGATCATTTAGTGAACGCGCGTGCGTGCATATGTAAAGCACAGTGCAATGCAATTCAATCATTAAACTATTGAATCAAATTCATTTTGTGTACTTTGCAGAACACTGGAATGAAACTATGTAGTGATTTATGAGATCAATCACGTGCTGCGCCGTTGCCGGATTCGCATTTGGATTTCGAAACCACTAAGGAGATCACGGGGAAACTAGCACTCAAAAGAGAAGATCTCCAAGATCATTACATATTTTATTGCTGTCCTGTATGCATTGTGTCCGCCCTGTTGTTTGTGTGCCACAGCTCAGATTGTGTCATGAGCGGGCATGGGCCGTAAGAACTTTCGGCCATGCCGAACGGCTACGGAATTGCAGAACATGGAGTATGTCAACTTCTTGGACATGTGCCGTTGCTCCTGTGTGACCGGTTGGGTGTTCAAGGGACTACGATGATTTTGCAATTTGCGAATTTGGGGAAAAAGAAGGATTTTGAAAAGTAGTTCAACATTTTGCACAGGACCTCCCTGAAAACGCGTCAGAAAGTTGTCATCCACTGTCCTGCTCAAAGCGACCCGCCGCCGGAGCTGCCGCTGAAGTTTCACAATGCCAAGACGAGCCGAAATCCCAGCCGCTGGACGAGCGCGAAGCCCCAATGTGGCATGAAGGTCGACGGGCCCTTGCGCGTGAGCCACCAGGTCCCAGCGCGCGTTGTCGCGAACCAGGAGGTTGACGCTCCAGCCCAGACCGCTGCGAGCAAGCTATGGACGCTGCGCGCAAGCGCAAGACGGCATCGCGACAACCTGAAGAGCTGTGTAAGCGTCATAGCTACCAGCTATGGTAAAATTCGTGGCACAAGGCTCGGTGCTGATTTGCAGGCCCCAAGCTGAGCGCTGCAGCTCAGGTCAGCTTAGGCGACCGGCCCTGGGGGAAAAGCGGTCAACCCCTTGCAAGCAAGACCACCATCTTCGCGGCCGCGTGGCAACACGTAAGTCAGAAATTTCACCTTGGTATTGCTGCTTGCCTGCGTGCGTGAGTTGCGTAGAGTTTGATTTTCTAAGGAGAAACGTTTAAATTTTTGGTTTTCAGAAAGTATGCAGGGGGACGGAGAAACAGCAGGGGTATTTAGCAAAGGAAAAGAGGACAAAAGGAAAAACAAACACCAGCAGCGCGGACAACCGCACAGCACAGCCCACCAGCACAACACCGCAAGGCAGCACAGCACTGCACGACACAGCACAGGGCGCAGGACACCACAGGACAACGCACAGCACAGCGGGACACCACAACACACCAGAGCGGCACCACCACACCGCAGAACGCCCAGGGAGACACCACAACACACAGGGACACGCCACAGCACGAGGCACCAACAACAGCGCAGACGCAACCGGAACCAAACAACACGACGCGCAGCGCAACACAGCACCGCACACACAGGGAAAAGACACAAACCAACACCACCAACAAAGCAAAACAGACATCAGGGCGCCACAGCACGGCACCAGCAGATAACCACGGGCCACCAGACCCAGCACCGCACCACAGCACACCAAAGGAAACAGCACAACACACGGCAGCGCACCACAGCACCGGGCGCCAGCAACAGCACGCACCACACGAACAGCACAACGCAACCGCACCAGCACAGCGAAGCACAGCACCGCACAGAGCGGAGAGGACAGGCAACACACAGCACAGCATCCAAGGACACACACAGCACAAAGCAGAGCGGCGAACAACAGCACACACCACCACGCAACGACAAAACACACACAGCGCAGGGGAACACCGCAAAACAGAGCGCCGCAAAGCACAAGGCCCCAGGGGGACGGGGAGCACCAGAGGGCACGGCACGACGAGCAGCGGCACCAACCGAGCGCAGCAAAACAACACAGCACATAACAGCACAACACCGGGCGACACAACGCGCAGCAGCGCAGCGCGGCACCGCAACCCGGGACACACAGCACAGCACAAAACACGGAACACAGCACTGAGCGGAAGAGACAAAAACCGCAAGACACAAAAACACACACACCAAGACCAAGGAGAAGGAGTCCCAGGGACAAACACACACAACAAGGGACACCCCTACCCGCAAACACACCGCCACAACCGGCGGGCCCCAGCCAGGAGTGGCGAGGAGCCGCACACCACCACCGCCGGCGGTCCCCAGCCAGGAGTGGCGGGGAACTGCACCCGGGACCCTCAGCCAGGAGTGGCGAGGAACGCCCACCACCACCGGCAGCGAAACCCAGCCAGGAGTGGCGGGGAGTAGCACACAGGAACCTCCGCCAGGAGTGGCGAGGGACCAACCACACCACACACCAGCCACAACCCCACCAACACACCACCGCCACAGACCACACACCACACACCACACACCACCGCCGCCAGCGGACCCCAGCCAGGAGTGGCGGGGAACCGCGCCCGGGACCCTCAGCCAGGAGTGGCGAGGACCGCCCACCACCACCGGCAGCGAAACCCAGCCAGGAGTGGCGGGGACTAGCACACAGGAACCTCCGCCAGGAGTGGCGAGGGACCAACCACACCACACACCAGCCACAACCCCGCCAACGCACCACCGCCGCACACCACACACCACACACCACACACCACACACCACCGCCGACAGCGAAACCCAGCCAGGAGTGGCGGGGAACTGCGCCCGGGACCCTCCGCCAGGAGTGGCGAGGAACGCCCGCCACCACCGGCAGCGAAACCCAGCCAGGAGTGGCGGGGAGTAGCACACAGGAACCTCCGCCAGGAGTGGCGAGGGACCAACCACACCACACACCAGCCGCACCCGACCAACACACCACCGCCGCACACCGCACAGCACACACTACACACCAACGCCGCCAGCGGACCCCAGCCAGGAGTGGCGTGGAACCGCACCCGGGAACCTCAGCCAGGAGTGGCGAGGACCGCCCACCACCACTGGCAGCGAAACCCAGCCAGGAGTGGCGGGGAGTAGCACACAGGAACCTCCGCCAAGAGTGGCGAGGAACCAACCACACCACACACCAGCCACACCCCCACCAACACACCACCACCGCACACCACACACCACACACCACACACCACACACCACACACCACCGCCGACAGCGAAACCCAGCCAGGAGTGGCGGGGAACCACGCCCGAACCCTCAGCCAGGAGTGGCGAGGAACGCGCACCCCCACCGGCAGCGAAACCCAGCCAGGAGTGGCGGGGAGTAGCACACAGGAACCTCCGCCAGGAGTGGCGAGGGACCAACCACACCACACACCAGCCACACCCCACCAAAAAACCACCGCCCCACACCGCACACAACGCACCACACACCACCGCCGCCAGCGGACCCCAGCCGGGAGTGGCGGGGAACCACACCCGGGACCCTCAGCCAGGAGTGGCGAGGAGCGCCCACCACCGCCGACAGCGAAACCCAGCCAGGAGTGGCGGGGAACCGCACCCGGGACACTCAGCCAGGAGTGGCGAGGAACGCCCACCACCACCGGCAGCGAAACCCAGCCAGGAGTGGCGGGGAGTAGCACACAGGGACCTCCGCCAGGAGTGGCGAGGGACCAACCACACCACACACTAGCCACATCCCCACTAACACACCACCGCCGCACACCACACACCGCACTCCACAAACCACCACCGCCAGCGGATCCCAGCCAGGAGTGGCGGGGAACCGCACCCGGGACCCTCAGCCAGGAGTGGGGAGGAACGCCCACCACCACCGGCAGTGAAACCCAGCCAGGAGTGGCGGGGAATAGCACACAGGAACCTCCGCCAGGAGTGGCGAGGGACCAACCACACCACACACCAGCCACAGTGCGTGCGCCAGCCCAGGGAAGGCAAAGGGAGGAACAGGCAGCCCCCCCCCCCCCCGCAAAAAAAAACAGGAGGGGGACGGGGGGGGGGGGGGCGCGAAAACAGCCCACAGCCACCAGACCGCTCGCCAACAACACAAAAGGCGGCCAAACCCCCCGGCCAGAAGGCACCGAAGACAGGACCCCCAAAGAGGCACAGGGGGACCACCCAGCCAAAACCGGCAACACCAAGCCAGGAACAGCGGCCCACCGGGAAAAGGGGCACCGAAACAAGCAGACACACACCACGAGAAAAAAAAAACCAGCAGCCAAGCCCGAAAGAAAGGGGATGGGGGGACAGACCACAAGGCCCGGGACAGGGACAACCAGCAACCGACACCACATAGCAAAAAAAAAAAAGTGCAAAAAACACACCCCGACAACCCAGCCAAGAAGGGCGGGGCACAGCCGAGACCCCGGCCCAGCACGCACGCCCACACCGCACACCGGAACCGGAAACGGCGGGGGGCAAGCGATATGCGCACAAAACCACACATGTCCCACAAGCAGGCCGAAACCTAAGCCCAACCACGAACACCACAAACAGCCGGCAAAAGAGGGACAACACCACAAACCGTGCCCAAACACACCCACCCAAGACCCCAGCCAGGACTGGCAGGGGTTAACAAAACCCACACCCAACCGCAACCCGGACCCAAACACAAACGCAAGCCAAGAGTAGGAAACCCAGTGCCCACAGCCCGGGCACTGAGGCAGCCCGTGCCATGCAGGTGACCCGGCCAAACGAGATCCGGAGACCGGGGGTAAGGCTGCATCCTAAGGCCTGCGCTGCTGTGGGACTCGAGGTGGAGCGTGCGACACCCAAGCGCCTCGGAACCCTAGTACCAAGAACATGCATGCATGCCTTGGGAACGGGATACGCCAGGAAGTCCAGTGAACCTCTAGGGTTCCGCCCAAAGGAGGGGACGTGCGCAAGCACGGGGGCACACCCTCCTGGCGAGACAAGCATGTCACGCCGGCAGGGATCAGCCCTCCCGGTGTTGCCCGGGGCCGCTTTGTTGGGGGCCAACAGTCAGGTCTAGCGGGAAGTAAGCCGCCTCCCCTCTTCACGCGCGGAGCCTCTTCCTGTTGGTCACAGGGGCGACGCCAGGGGGAACCAAGGGGCGCCTCTCCACGACCGAGTGCACCTACCTACCTACCCTGAGGTACATCATATCTCTTGTCAGCCCTGTGCCTGGTGCCTCAGCACCCTGCACATGGCGTGTGAAGGGAGTGTAATGGAACTCAGCACGTGCGCGCAGACCGCGATCATTTAGTGAACGCGCGTGCGTGCATATGTAAAGCACAGTGCAATGCAATTCAATTATTAAACTATTGAATCAAATTCATTTTGTGTACTGTGCAGAACACTGGGATGAAACTATGTAGTGATTTATGAGATCAATCACGTGCTGCGCCGTTGCCGGATTCGCATTTGGATTTCGAAACCACTAAGGAGATCACGGGGAAACTAGCACTCAAAAGAGAAGATCTCCAAGATCATTACATATTTTATTGCTGGCCTGTATGCATTGTGTCCGCCCTGTTGTTTGTGTGCCACAGCTCAGATTGTGTCATGAGCGGGCATGGGCCGTGAGAACTTTCGGCCATGCCGAACGGCTACGGAATTGCAGAACATGGAGTATGTCAACTTCTTGGACACGTGCCGTTGCTCCTGTGTGACTGGTTGGGTGTTCAAGGGACTACGATTATTTTGCAATTTGCGAATTTGGGGAAAAAGAAGGATTTTGAAAAGTAGTTCAACATTTTGCAGAGGACCTCCCTGAAAACGCGTCAGAAAGTTGTCATCCACTGTCCTGCTCAAAGCGACCCGCCGCCGGAGCTGCCGCTGAAGTTTCACAATGCCAGGACGAGCCAAAATCCCAGCCGCTGGACGAGCGCGAAGCCCCAACGTGGCATGAAGGTCGACAGGCCCTTGCACGTGAGCCAGCAGGCCCCAGCGCGCGTTGTCGCGAACCAGGAGGTTGACGCTCCAGCCCAGACCGCTGCGAGCAAGCTACGGACGCTGCGCGCAAGCGCAAGACGGCGTGGCGACAACCTGAAGAGCTGTGTAAGCGTCATAGCTACCAGCTATGGTAAAATTCGTGGCGCAAGGCTCGGTGCTGATTTGCAGGCCCCAAGCTGAGCGCTGCAGCTCAGGTGAGTCTCAGGGACCACCTCTAATGGTCCACGCTTCGCGCTGGACTTGCATGTTTTCGGTGTTTTTTTTTTACTCTCGAACTCATCCGAGCCTGGCTCAAGACAAGCTCTGAGCCGTGAGGCCTCAGGCCTTTGGCTGAGACCGTCTTCTGTGGTGTGTTCACTGAGTTTCTGAATTTTGCCTCAGGATATGGAATTTTTGATTCATCTATTTTTTTCACGTCCTGTGTGCCATTTTGGCACATGTCCGCAGGACCGGCCCTGTGTGCCCTGATCAGGCACCCGTTGGCAGGGCACTCTGTACTTAATTTACTGCATTCACTTTTTACCTCTGTACATACACCACAGCATTGCATTGGTGCGTCTTCGCGGGTGCGCACGGTAAACCAGAGGTGGTCGTGACCTTCAACTTCGTGGCCCGCACAAACGCGCCTCAAATCACCGAAAGTGAGAACGACACCTTCGCCCTGACCGTCTGGACAATGGTGCACGGCCGTTCCTGATGGGTAGAGTGATTTTTTTCTAGTTGATTCCAATAACGGTGTTTGAGATTTTTTTCTTTTGGTCTCCTGACCCGGGCATCTGGGCCAACACAGGGAAACTGTAGGTCTGGGCTCTCTACTTGCAGCGCAGGGCCAGTAAGACAGAAATTTTCCTGCGGTAGGCCTGTTGAACTGCCAGTCTTTTTTTTTACTACCGTGTTTATCATTTCCTGTTCTCCTCTGGGCATATGAGCCTGCACGGGAAGAGTGTAGGTCTGAACACTCTGCTTGCAGCGTAAGTAAGACAGAAGTTTTTGTGTGTCAGGCCTGTTAAACTGCCCACCCTTTTTATTACATCTCTACTATGTCACAGAATTCACTGAGTCACTGAATTTTTCATTCTCTTTGAATCCTGATCCTCAGTTTTCAGAGGTCGCACCAGAGCGACCTCTTAGGGAGGGAAGTGATGCGTATGGGGGTCTGCCCCTACGCTAGGCTCAGGATTCGGGCCAGTTTCAGGCCCAGGAATGCAGACAGCGATTTTCCTGCTGTCTGTCAATTATTCTAACCTGATTCTCTGTGTTTTTAACCTTAAAATCATTGCAGGTAACTCTGGGGTTCGGGCGCCGCCGACGCGTGCGCCAGAGAATTACGAGTTTTTATTTTGTGATTTTTTGGGATCCTAAAGGCTTTGGACGTTGAACTGTCAGTTTTAGAGTAGTACAGATACTACGGTGCCATTTTGGCCCGTGGCGGCGCTAATTAAATTTCGAGTTTGGAATGAAGTTACGAATTTTCCAAAAAATTCGCTGAGCGCTTCTGGTACGAGCTTGGTCGCCCAGGGTGGAGTAGAAGAGTAGGCGCTTGCGTGAGGGTAACTCGGCAACGTCGCCGTTCACTGAAGCGACGTGAACGTAACTTAGAAGTACCAGGGTCTATAGTGTGCATTAGGCAAAAAGTGCCTTCCCTCTGCGCGTCCTACCATGCATCTGACACGAAGTTCATCACGGCACACAACTAGCAGAACTGCGTGAATGTGCACGTAAGTTTAATTTAGGGTGGTCTGGCCGAATCTACTGCTAGAGCGCGTTTTACGCTCAGGCAGTGCCTGACACATTTCGCTGAGAGCGTGTTCTGCACACAGGGCAAGGTAGGGAATGCAACTTACGAACAGAGTGGTGTGCACGTCCCAAGCAAACTGCAGCAGGTAAATGACTTGGATTCCGTGCAGGGACAAGGCAGTGGCAGTTTTGTTAGCGTACTTGGGCACGGTGCAGGGCTATGTGCCAGGACTGTGTGCTGTGCAAGGTCTGTCAGTCGCGTAACCTGTCAGTGTTACTTGTCTGTGCTTGTTGCGTCACGTGAAGCCGGTTCGGACCCCCGTGGCCATCTTGGGGTCACTTGGGGTGTGTATCTATGTGCCGGCAAGCCGCCATTGGCTGATATCATACTCTCCCGTCCACCTGAACTAACCCGATGTGATAGTGTGATAGGTTTGGCCATTCCGGCTACGAGCGGCCATATTCAGTACCGAGGCGCCGCCAGCTGAGATTTATATATCAGAATATCAGGAATCAACAGGGTTTTATTATCATGATGTTTCGGTAATTTTTCAGCCTTTCGTTCTGATGGTTAATGTATCGGCGACCGTCAGTTGGCTCGCGATTTTGCGTTAACCGATTGGTTAACTGTTATTTCCAGATATTTTGGCTGATACTCCGTTGAAGGGTCAGATTTCATCAGCAAAGGGTTCGTTGCTTCCGCAATTTTCTAAATAAGCCCTCGAAATTTTAATCTGAATTTTTCGCGATGTCGAAATCGGATTTTCGACTTCGACATCGCCGCACTTGATTTGGTCGTCTTCGAGTGGTCATACTCTTTTCCCTATGCCCGAATCAGGTTTCCCTTATACTTGCCACCCATTTGACTTGGAGATATAAGGGAAACGAAAGTCAATCGTGGGACCACTTTGAAGGGCCATATCTACGCGCGAGTGTGAGGAAAGAGAATAAGGAAGGTTGGGTTGCAAGCGCCTTAGTCTCAAATTAATTTAGGAAGCATCAAACGCCTTTGGTGTGTACACATGCCCGGTGTAGCAAGGGATAATGGTCAAGAGGGTATAAAGGGATATATAACTCTTGGACCGTGCAACCGAATATTTTAAGGCGACTTTCGAGTGTACCGCATGAGTGTTGGGGTTGCATAGATATTTTCCTTGGGTTCCTACGCATTTGTAACGTGAAGTTATGTCCATGGAGGGACATGGCATATCATGGTGGGAGCCACTTTTGAGGGTATGTTTTATATGCATGATATATGTCTTGATATGCTCACGCCCATGTTATGTATCTTCGTGTGGCCGAAGAGATGGGGAGCCATACGTGACAAGGTTTGAGGTTTGAGGTTTGATTTTGCGGGTACTATACGCCTTTCGGCCCCGGGGGGCCACCTGGTCGGGCCAGGTGATATCCTCCCCACCGGGCCCTAGTGGGGGGCCCTCCAAGACGCACCTCCTGCCTGGTGGCGGAGTCCCCCGGGTTCACAGAGCTCGGAGCCCCGTCCTTCCCCGGCGTCCCCGTTTCGCCACTCCCCGGTCAGTGCATCAATTCGCAGCCGTGGCTGCGGGCGCTTACCCACTGCGTCGCCCCCCTAATGCGTGGTCGCCCGGGGCGCCGGCGCCGCCGGGCCCGTGCTACTGGCTTGTCGCCAGTGGGACCCCCTTGGGCTGGCGCGGAGGCTGCCTAGCCTAGGGGTTGGGGCGTGGCGCTGTGCGCCACTACTGCCTTGGCGGGTGCAGTGTCCCGTCTGTGTGTGCGCGGCGCTCGCGGCCGGTTCGGGGGGGTTCGGGCCGGTACCTGGTGTTGTGTCTCCCCTTCTTCCCCCTTCCCGCCCCGCATGTTCCGCGCTGCGTGTGGCGGGCCGTCCTGTCCGGGTGTCCCTTATCCTCGCTCGCTGGTACGCCATTCCATGCGGTCTGTGCGTTCCGCGCGCTCGGTCCGGTTGCCCTTCTGGTGGTCCCCGCGTGTCCTTTTCGTGTGTGTGCGCTCGCGCTCTCGCGGTGTCCGCTCCCCGCTGGGTGGTGTGGCGCGCGCATCTCGCGTGGTCCCGGCACTGGGCGCTGGTAGGGCCGTTCCATGTGGTCCGTGCCCCTCCGCGTGTCCTGCCCCGGTCCCGTGCTCCGTCTGGCGTGCTTGGGGGGGGGCGGTCCGGTCCCGGTTCCCCCCTACTTGGCTTGGGGTTGTGGGGGCGGCGGCAGGGCGTCCCGGGGGGGTGCCTTCCACCGTTGCGTTGTGGGCGCGGGCGTGCGGTTGTGGGGGCCCCGCTCTGTTCCTGTGGGGGGGGAGAGAGGTGTCGACTTGGTGTCCAGGCACCGGTCCGCCGGATTCCCATGACGAGCCCGATGCGCACGGAGCTTCGCCCTGCGGGATGCGTGGGGGGGTTGGGGTGACCGTGGCTGGAGTGGTGCACCAATGTTCCGGTTCATGGCCCAGCAGAGCACCCCTACCGCGGGCTTACTCTTAGCACAGGGGGAGGGGGTTGCGGGCGCGTTTGTTCTGTGACCCGGGTGCCAGTGTATCTCAGAAGGCAGCCGCCCCGGAGGTAGCGCACCAGGCGCGCGCCGCGAAGGAGCTTGTTCGAACCCTGTGATCGGTGGTCTCCCACCGATCCCCTCGAATACCGGACGAGGCCTCTCGTCGACCTGTTCGAGTACAGGTGACGGTGCGCACTGCTGCAGGGGTGGGTGGCTCCCATGTGTTTTGTTTTTCTAGGGTGGGGGGTAAAACGAACGAGACCTCCACCCGATCCACCGGTATCGGTGGTGGCGCGAGTTGCTGGAGGGGGGGGTGGTTCCCACGTCGCCAACTAGAGAGCTCTACGTGCAGGGATCCCAGGAGCACCAACGCCTGGGATCGAACCCCCGCACTGGACGATTGAAGACCGACGCTCTCACTACTGGGCCGCGGGAGTCTCTTACGCGACTTAGGGGTGTCGTCGGCTATGAATCCAGTCCTGAGGGTGGGGCTGTGCGTTGTGAAACGTGTTGCGCGTGCCGGGAGGCCCCAGTCCACGTGCACGGGGTCGGGACAGGGGGGGAGGGGGCTGGGTGGGGTGCGGCACCGTCGGATCGCCGACTGACGTGCACAGGGATAAGAGGCGGACAGTAGCACCGCCGGATCGCCGACTGACTGTAGGGCGGGGGGTCGCTCCGCCTCTTTCCGTCCCTCTGCCTTCCCTGGGCAGGCAACAAAACGGGCGTCACTGGCGTTGTGCTGTCCATGGGGGGCGTGGCCCCCCATACCACTCCGGTTCGTGCTCACCCGGCTTCTCTGGGTACGA
Source organism: Eutreptiella sp. 'Long Island Sound 2002' (assembly GCA_964036045.1). NCBI lineage: Eukaryota > Euglenozoa > Euglenophyceae > Eutreptiales > Eutreptiaceae > Eutreptiella > Eutreptiella sp. 'Long Island Sound 2002'. The sequence continues at coordinate 86,702 of OZ038394.1, forward strand.
TCTGTGCGGCGTCCCGGTGCGCAGGCGTGGGCCCGCTTGTTCTTCGCGGCCCCCATGTGAGCCGGCGGCTGGAGCGGGGGGGCGGGTCACACTCCGGCTCCCCTCTCGGGCGGGGGGGGTCCATCCCTTCTGCCTCGGGGGGGGTGTCGCGCCGCGGCCTCCCTGCTCTCGTTCCGGGCGGCGGCCTGCGGTACCCCTTTCTGGCTCTCTCCGTGTCGCTGGCGCGCTCCCTTCCGGCGCGCGCGTGCGGATGGGGCTGAAGTGCCGCCCCGGGGTGGGGGGGGGGTGAGGGGTGGCCCGTGGACCGCTCCCCTGGGGGCCCCAGCTGACCTGCAAACCCCCCTTCTGTCCCCTCGGAGTGGGCTGTGGTTACGGGAGGGTCAGGGTCATTCCGGCTACGAGTGGCCATATTCAGTACCGAGGCGCCGCCAGCTGAGATTTATATATCAGAATATCAGGAATCAACAGGGTTTTTTTATCATGATGTTTCCGTAATTTTTCAGCCTTTCGTTCTGATGGTTAATGTGTCGGCGACCGTCAGTTGGCTCGCGATTTTGCGTTAACCGATTGGTTAACTGTTATTTCCAGATATTTTGGCGGATACTCCGTTGAAGGGTCAGATTTCATCAGCAAAGGGTTCGTTGCTTCCGCAATTTTCTAAATAAGCCCTCGAAATTTCAATCTGAATTTTTCGCGATGTCGAAATCGGATTTTCGACTTCGACATCGCCGCACTTGATTTGGTCGTCTTCGAGTGGTCATACTCTTTTCCCTATGCCCGAATCAGGTTTCCCTTATACATGCCACGCATTTGACTTGGAGATATAAGGGAAACAAAAGTGAATCGTGGGACCACTTTGAAGGGCCATATCTACGCGCGAGTGTGAGGAAAGAGAATAAGGAAGGTTGGGTTGCAAGCGCCTTAGTCTCAACTTAATTCAGGAAGCATCAAACGCCTTTGGTGTGTACACATGCCCGGTGTAGCAAGGGATAATGGTCAAGAGGGTATAAAGGGATATATAACTCTTGGACCGTGCAACCGAATATTTTAAGGCGACTTTCGAGTGTACCGCATGAGTGTTGGGGTTGCATAGATACTTTCCTTGGGTTCCTACCCATTTTTAACGTGAACTTATGTCCATGGAGGGACATGGCATATCATGGTGGGAGCCACTTTTGAGGGTATGTTTTATATGCATGATATATGTCTTGATATGCTCACGCCCATGTTATGTATCTTCGTGTGGCCGAAGAGATGGGGAGCCATACGTGACAAGGGTTTTGCCCATGTCTCAATTGTGGAATTCAAAGCGCTAGACCAAGTGTACCGCGTATGTATTGCTCATGGTATGTTTTGGCAAAGAGATCCATGAGTGCACTCCGATTTTCATGGGGCATGTAGATACGAGTGGCGAAGGTATCTCCGTGCGCCCGATTGGGGATCCAAGTGTGGGAATAGTTCGTAAATGGTTCCAATCATTTGTGTATTGAACCATGAGCGGATATCATGGGTGAGCATAGAGATATACTATCATGACAACTTTGTATTTGGACATATTTTCATGTTTTTGACCTCATTTTATGCTCATTTTTGTGTTTTATGTGCTCAACTGGTCGGCTGACAGTAAAGTGCCTAGAGATTCGTGAACTATGGTATGTTGCTTATGTGTTGGCATATGCTTCGGTGTTGTACCTCACCATATGCCGGATCACATGGTCACTTTGGCTTAGGACACGAGGCCTCACAAAATTAGGTCTCAAATTCATGAGTTGACTTGTGAAGCATGTCATGTACATAACCGGAGGAGTTTCGGAGCCAATGATGGGATATTCTTGGGCATGGACCTTTGGTCTATATCACCCTTGTATATTACTTTCCGGTTTGACACATGCATGGAGCATTTGAATATTTGCCATATGCATTTTTGAGTATATAATTGAATTTTGGGCATTATGGTGTGATTTCCCTGAATTTGCCATGTTGTGAGGTCATCTTCATGGGGCAGTTCTCCAAGCCCATTCGACTCCAAGTCCAACCAAGGTTATGTCAGGGTAGGGCATGGTCCTGAGTGCCACTCTAGGCCATGACGCGCCACCTCCCCTATTGGACTAGGATTTAGAGGCTCTGGAGTGAACACATATTTGGGGTTTGTGTATTGACTTGTGACACATGGCATTCAGCCATCTCATTTGACCTGGTTCAGGGCAATATGTTGGTGAGTCAAGGGAAGGTCTTGAGTCCAGGGAATGAGGCATTTATGGCTGTGAATGTGTATGTTTACCTCTTTCCCCAACTTTGCTTTATTTGTGTTCATATGCCAAGTTCAGGGCTTTCCTCTTTGGTGCAATTCTTGTACATGCCCGCAACCGTGAGACGACCGGTGTGCTGAACGGAAGCCCGCAGCCCGTATTGGATTGTGAATTGGGCTATTGCTGTATTTGTGGGATCTGGTTGCTGTTCAGGGTCGAAGGAGGATTACTTTTTCTATATTTTTGGATTTTGGACCTTGGACTTTGAGGATTTTGAGAAATGCAATCGTTGATCCGGAGTAAATCAGCAGGGGTAACAGGCGGAAGGGGCACAGCGGGGGCCGGTCCTGGTAGGGACCTTCTTTATGGTAGCAGAGGCTTACCTGCTGCCCCTACCTACCGCCGACCCGGGGACTTGGGCCCTTATGAGCCCTGCCCAAGTACGCCCCGGGTGCGTATTGTGGACTCGGTGGAGACCACGCCGGAGATTGGAGCCATAGAAGAACCGAGACGTTCCAGAGCATGGCGAACTCCGGAAGTTGAAGCCCGAAGAGAAGTACGACATTCGAGAAAGAGGAGGACGTGACATGGAGGACCTGGTCTCCATGTGTGAGCGTCGCTGCCGAAAGGCATGCAACCTCCGATCCGCCGCGGAGGACTCTGATGAGGCTTGCCATTCAGGCAGCAGTGGAGGACGGGCCCGGCGCTACCGGAAGCGCGGGTCACACAAGTCCGCGGCAAGGGACGCCGGGGCTATGGACACGGACCCCAGCCCGGTCAGGCTGTGGGAATCCGAGGGGCACTCCGAGGGCTATCGGACAGCCTACGAGCCACCTTCGGAGTCGGACACGCCCGCACCGATCGCCAGGGCGCATACGGCCCCCGAGCCCGCCCTGAAGCACGACGCCGAGGGCTTGGAGAGGCCAGCCAGGGCCCGGACGGCACCTGTGCCCCGGCACACGGGACCAGATACGGACGCCATAGGCGATACGCCCATGGGCGATGAGTCTGAGGTGCCGGGAACCGCGGGATGTGCTGAATCCGGCGGAAAGCACGCTGCGTGCCACTGCGAGCACGTGTCCTTCCTCATGGGCAAGTACCCGAAGATGGGGATGGACGCCATCGTGCATCGTCTTGACCGCCTTGACAACGCCAAGGATGGTCTAGAGGAGGACGTCGCGGGGATCCTGGACGACCAGTCGGCCGCGGAGAAAGACATGGAGGAGCTGCGAGCGGAACGGGACCGGTACCGGGAGAATCTGGAGCTGGCCCTGGAGAAGCAGCAGCGAGTGGTGGACAGCCTCCTCCACCTGGTGGAGGACATGTCGGGACGCCTGAAAAGGCTAGAGGAGCTACAGCCCCTCGCCTCGGGTCCGGAGCTCCCGGCAAAGCCGGCCGCGGTAGAGCTGGTGGAGCGGGTTAAGACCCTCAGGAGCGCCATGGAGAAACCCATGGGCGGCCCTGCAGAGGCACCATATGCGCCTCCGCGTGTTGACCCGGGTGCGCTGCCGTTTGTTCCCATGTTCAGCGAATCCACAATGCTCGGGGAACACACGGCACCGGCTGGGTCCATGCGGGAAGGGCACGTAACCACGGACCCGAGGAGCCGGATGGTACAGATGTCCCATGCCGCCCAGGATGTACCGATCACGACGAATATGGTAGTTTATGCGGAAGAGAAGATCGAGAGCCAGACCATGCAGGGGCAAACCATGGGAAGCGCCGACGGACATGGTCGAGGTCATCCAGGCGGAAACCTGTGGGCGAAGGACCCCAATACGGGGATATGGACGGCCGATGGAGCAAATCCTTCCCGCATTCCAAACCCCATGGGTTCAGGCCCAACTGGACCGCACTCCATGGAGGAGAGGGATGTACGGGGAGTGTACTCACACCCCCCGGCCACAGGTGGTATCCGTCTTGGTGGAGTGGTGGCTGGAGACGTCGGAGACGCCATCAGGATTGACGACCTCAGGGGAATCAACATCCCCTACTACGATGGCAACCCCTCCAACCTGGATGACTTCATCCTGGATTGGGAGGACTTTGCCGAGGAGGTCGTCGGCGAGATGCGGGGAGGGCCGCGGGATAAGTGGGTATGCCGGACATTCCCACACCGCCTGGCGCAGGACCTGAAGGAGGAGCTGCGGGATCAGATCCGGGAAGGACTGATCAGGACGGAGCAGGCCTGCCTCCAGTGGTTGGAGGATGAGGAGCGGGTGGACGCTCCGAACCAGAAGCTGGAGGACTTGTGGTCCATCCCGCTGCCGCTGGACCGCGGTGAGTTGCGGGTCCGGGAGTGGAACCGGTATCTGCGGAAGTACCGCAGATGCCTCAAGCTGGTGGAGGACTGGAACGAGGCCAGCGAGATCCGCCACCTCCTGATGGACGTTCTCCCCGGCAACTGGAAGAGGAGAGTGGAGGACGAGGAGAAGAAGCGCGCCAAGAAGCGGATGGCGGTGAGGATCATGGCGGCGGAGGATACCCATGCGGGTATCATGGAGTTCTTCAGGAGGAACCTGGGCGAACCCAACCGGATGTTGGGACTGAAGAACGCCGTGTACGTGGAGACTCCATGGGGCAAAGGTTGCTGCGCCTCAACAACGTGGAGTGGAGGCGCGGGGAGCCGCTGAGGATGCAAGTCCTCTTCGCCCGCATGAGCCTTGACGAGATGGTGAAGTACATCACGGTGGAGTTGGGGCTCAATGCGAAGAACGAGGCCCATGTGCAGGATCGACATGGTCATGGACAACGAGGCCACCGAGAAGACCGCCATCATCGGGAGATCCAGGAGGACACGGCCAACTCCGCGGAGGATGGTAGTGGAAGTGGCCAAGACCACTGGACCGGGTCCCGGGAGGATCATGAGGAGGCCCACTTCTTCGAGTTTGTGGCGCACAACGTGAGGAACCATGGGCAGGATCGGTCCAGATGGAGCCAGGTGGGACCCAATAAGAGCAGAGCGCCAAGGAGGATCGGGAACCCACCGCTCTCGTTCCGGGAGTACAGGTCTCAGCACGACGGGTGCTGGGTCTGTTATGGCAAGGGAAACAACCATGCACACGATCACCGTCAGTGCAAGGTGTATGAGGCGGACAAGAAGGCCTACTTCGCCGCCCAGCCCGAGAAGAAGCCCAAGGAGCAGCGGATTTCCGATTGGAAGGCGAAGGGCGGAGACGGGGGAAAAGGCCAAGGCAAAGGCCAAGGAAAAGGCGGAGGAAGAGGCTATGGTGGTGGACCTGGCCAAGACCGACGAGTGAGGTCGATCGAGGAGGTTGCTGAGGACATGTTGAGGACGTTGGAGGAACTCAAAGCCCAGCAACGTGGTGGACAAAGTCCTGGCGGATCGCAGCCGGAAGGGGCTGCGGGAAGCCAAGTCTAGAGGAGCCCCCACGGGAGTGGGACCTCGGAGGTCTCTCCTCTGAAAATCAGTGGAATACCAGAGAAAGCGAAGGCACATCGGGTGCCGAAGAAGGCTCTGGAAGAGCCAAAACCACTGAGTTTCGCCACTCCCAACCCCTGGAGCGCCCTGCCAAGGGAAGTACATGTGGGTACGGGACATGGCAAGAAGGAAGGAGCGACCACGGAGAGCCCCGTGGACGGGCAGGACCAACCCAAGATCTACACCATCTGTGACCATACCCTTGAAGTCCTGATGCACCCGGACGTGCTAGAGTTGCATGCCGTGAGAGTCGTCCATACACCTCATGGCGACGAGCAGCAGTTGCACTTGAAAGTGCGGGTACGGTGCGGACGAGAGGAGAAGGTGGTGGATGTGTTGGTGGATACGGGTGCCCAGGTGAGCCTGGTCCGGAGAGGGTTGTTCAAGGAGGAACTCCTGTAGCCCAGCCGGAGACCGGTTCGCCTGAAGGTCGCCAACGGAGAGATTATGGGTGGGGGCACCCATGAGGCCACTATCAGTATGGAATTCTGGGAACATGAGCGCTTGAACCGCCCTGATCTGGCGAAGAGAAGCACTCTATCCGGGAACTTCTATGTGGCCGACATTACAGATTGGGATATGATCATGGGGTATGACTTCATGGTGGCAAATGCCATTGGAGCGCTTCCCCATCGTGCAACGCTGGTCTGGGAGGATGATGAATGCCTCACATGGCTGTCCACGGACTATGCATGCGGATCATCCCAATGGAATGCTGAGGAAGAGGATCGGATCGTCCAAGCGGTGCAAGCTGTGGGTGCCAAGTCCAGAGGAGACCGCGGAGTTCAGCTCACGGAGTATGGAATGGCGCCACAGGTGTATGCGACGATGATCCAGACGCTGCGAGCCGAAACGCCCGATACGGACGTCTTTGCTTCCCGGGATGCCCCCCTTTTGCGGAAGTGTAGGAGGCATTGGCATCGAGGAGACTCAGCCGGGCACAGGCATTGGGGTTTGAAGGAGTGGGGACCCATGTATTGGCATGGCTCCCTGGACAATACCAGACGTACGGTGGAGGAGATCATCGCGGATAGGGCGAAGGGGATCCTGGTCATAACCGGCATAGGATCCACCCCATGTCCGCTGGAGGGTCTCAAGTCGACGCTGGACTCCATCACCCTGAACGAGATGTCGTTCGGGCCAGAGGAGGAGTTGTTCATCGACGCCAAGGGTGTATCAATGCCCTCCCCGGGTCAAGTGTGGGGCACCAAGGCTTTCCTGGTGGATGGGGCGCAAGCCCAGCCCACGGGTGATGAAGCATTCATCCGTAGGGTGGAGGCGGTGCCCATGAGGGTCATGTTTGAGCCCAAGGAGGGGACGGATCAGCCAATTGATGGCATTGACGTCCTGTCCCACGCCGAGATCGACGACGTCGTCAACTACATGCGGATGGGGATGCACGACCGTGTGGCAGCCAAGAAGAGGCGGGCCATGGTCACATCTCCGCATTGGTGGGATGACAAGATGTTGGTCACCGGCAAGTACGAGAAGGATGAGTTCGTGGCGAGGGTCATGGATCACATCGCGGACCAATACGATGGTCCGGTTGGGGCGGACCCACCAACGTGGGGTTTTCCAAGAGTGGGAACCGGTAGCGACGAGCACCAGCCCGAGGCCGCAAACTTTCGAAGATTATCGGTGGGAGTCGAGACCCACGACGATGAAGACGGCATATCGGACGAGGAGAAGTCGGACTCGGACCCAGAAGAGGCCTATACCGCAGTGCGGTCGGTTGTATCGATACCGAAGCAAGCGGCTGAAGAGGCCCAGGAGAACCCGAAGGTCGCCGGGCTGATGGAGAGGCTGATCAAGGCCTATCCGCAGCTATTCAGTGGCGTCGCCAACAAGAACCCTCCAGATCGTGGGAGGTTCGGCACAGCGAAGATCAAGCTGAAGCCGAACCCCAAGATCTATCGTCATCGGGAGTACCAACTTCAGGGCGATCGGGCCGAGGCCATGAAGAAGCTGTTGGCCGAGTTCATTGAGTGGGGATGGATCGAACCCTCCGACAGTGAGTGGGCCAGCCCAGCTCTCATCGTGCCCAAGAAGGAGAAGGGCGAGTGGAGGTTGGTGGTTGATTACAGAGGTTTGAACGAGCAGACCGAGCACGACTCGTACTCGCTTCCCCTGATCGACTCCATCCTCCAAAAACAACAGAAAAAGCGGATCTTCACGGTGTTGGACCTGAAACACGGTTATCACCAGATGCCGCTACACCCGGACTCCAGGCCCTGCACAGCGATGTCGACGCCGCTGGGGCCCATGCAGTGGAAAGTGGTGCCTATGGGAGCCAAGAATGGCAACGCCGCTTTCAAGCGCATGATGGAGGACCTACTCGGTCCTGTCCGGGACTGTGCCGACCCCTTCGTGGATGACATCATCATCGGGTCCGGCACGGAGAACATGACTGAGGACGAGCTCATCGACGCGCATGAGAAGGATCTGCGCCGAGTGCTCAGCGAGTTGGACAAGCACAACATGGTGTGCAAGCCTACCAAAGCCTCACTCTTCGTGAAGGAAGTGGAGTTCGCGGGTCACGTGGTTGGTCATGGGCAGCGCCGTCCCATGCCTGGGAAGCTGGCGTCCCTGCACCACTGGGAGAAGCCCCAGACCATCAGCGAACTCCGGTCCTTCATGGGGTTCTGCAATTACTATTCGGGCTATGTCCGGATGTATGCAGAACTGTCGGGGCCGCTGCACAAGATGCTGCAAGTGGGCAAGTTCGATGGCCGGAAGGGGAGCAAGAAGAAGCTTGCCTGGACCCCTGAGGCTGAGGATGCGTTCAACCGCCTAAAGGAGCGACTCCTCGGGCAGTTGGGGCTATTCCTGGTGGACCCGGACAAGGGATTCGTGTTAAGGACAGACGCCTCGGACTATGCCGTGGGGGCAGTCCTCGAGCAAGTCCGGGACGACCGGACTCATGTTCCCGTGGCGTTTTGGAGCAGGATCCTGGCCGAGGGCCAACGCCGAACATGGACCGCGAGGGAGAAGGAGACATACGCCATTGTATGTGCGCTCAGGAAGTGGTCTGGCCACATCGGACTGCAGCCGGTGGTGGTTTGCACGGACCACCAGTCCCTACAGAGCTGGCACAAGGAGCATGTCGACACCCCCTCAGGACCAGCGGCTAGGAGGGCCCGATGGCACGAGACGTTCGCCAAGTTCGACCTCAGCGTTGTATACGTCCCGGGGAAGGACAACACTGTGGCAGATTGCCTCAGTCGCTGGGCCTACCCCGCGGGCAAGGCGTGGATGGACATATCCAGCCATGGCGACGCTGAGGAGACCGAGGAGGCCAAGCGCATCATCGAGATGGAGAAGGCCATGGAGCAAGAAGGGGTCAAGTGTTTTGTGGTGATGACAAACCGTACAGACCTGGCCAAATTCCGGGGTGCCCGCGTCCAGGCTATTCGAGAGGAAACCCTCGAGCAATGGATGGTGGCCCCTGTAGAGCTAGTCAGGTCGGTGCTCACAGAGGACTGGTCGGATGACTATGCGGCATCCGAGCACTGAAGCAAGTACTGGAATGCCGTGAGCGCCCCGTCGGACGATGAATGGCCCGAAGGCTTGACCGAGGATGGCGACAAGTTGTTCCTCAAGGACAAGCTGCTGGTGCCCGAAAACCGAGTGGAGGAGCTCATTGACCATTGGCACAACGCCCAGCTCATGCACCCTGGCCGAGACAAGATGCAGCAGGACCTGGAGTGGCGTTTCAAGTTCCCTCCGGGGTACTACGCCATCCTGGATAGGTACTGCAGCGACTGTGCCGTGTGTCGGGCCACGAAGAGCCCCAACCACTCCACAGCGGGCAACCCGGTGTACACGGCTATACCGGAGGCCCCTATGCGGTCAGTGGCCATGGATGTGTTCGCCATGCCGGAGGTTACCGTGGAGGGAGAGACATATGATTGTGTCATCCTAGCGGTGGACAGGCACAGCGGGTATATCGTGGCAGTCCCGGGCAGGAAGTCCAAGAAGAAGGACAAGAAGGACAAGCATGGAGTGGGGCTGCAGGCCAAGACCGTCGCTAATGCCATGATCAGGCATTGGCTGACGATTTTTGATGTCCCAGCTGTCATCTGCAGCGATCGGGGCAGTCCGTTTGTGGGGACGTGGTTCAAGACGTGCGGTAACAACGCTCTGAGAAGGGGGGTGAAGCCGGTTCGGACCCCCGTGGCCATCTTGGGGTCACTTGGGGTGTGTATCTATGTGCCGGCAAGCCGCCATTGGCTGATATCATACTCTCCCGTCCACCTGAACTAACCCGATGTGATAGTGTGATAGGTTTGGCCATTCCGGCTACGAGCGGCCATATTCAGTACCGAGGCGCCGCCAGCTGAGATTTCTATATCAGAATATCAGGAATCAACAGGGTTTTATTATCATGATGTTTCCGTAATTTTTCAGCCTTTCGTTCTGATGGTTAATGTATCGGCGACCGTCAGTTGGCTCGCGATTTTGCGTTAACCGATTGGTTAACTGTTATTTCCAGATATTTTGGCGGATACTCCGTTGAAGGGTCAGATTTCATCAGCAAAGGGTTCGTTGCTTCCGCATTTTTCTAAATAAGCACTCGAAATTTTAATCTGAATTTTTCGCGATGTCGAAATCGGATTTTCGACTTCGACATCGCCGCACTTGATTTGGTCGTCTTCGAGTGGTCATACTCTTTTCCCTATGCCCGAATCAGGTTTCCCTTATACTTGCCACCCATTTGACTTGGAGATATTGAAGCGGTACCCAGAACCCCATGGCCAGGCTACGGCATACAACCGGTCTCCGGTCCACTAACCCCATGTACGGAAGTGTTCCGTGCCGTAAAGCCCCGCATCGGCAACCGATGCACCGCCAGCGGAGATTTGTGTATCAGAATATCAGGAATCAACAGGGTTTTATTTTCATATTGTTTCCGTCAATTTTTACGCTTCCGTTCTGATACTCACTGTTTTGACTGCTGGCGGTTGGATCGCGACTTTACCGTAACCGCCGGTTTAACTGTAATTAATGGAAATTTTAACGCTATCCGCGACGAAGGCTCCAAAGCCTTCAGAAACTGCATGGATGCTTCCGCAATTTTCACATTCTACACTCGCAACCTTAATCCGAATTTTTCAGGATGTCGAAATCGGATTTTCGACTTCGACATCCCCGCACTCGATTTGACCTCTTTCGAGTGGACCTACGTGCTTCCCTATGCACGAATCAACTTTCCTTTTATCTTGCCCCCCATTTGACTCAGAGATATGGGCAAAACAAAGTTGATTCGTGAGGCCACTTGTGAGGGTCATATCTCGTGCCGCTTGCGAGTATTGACAATAAGGAAACGTGGGACGTATTCACAATACTCCCGACGTAATTTAGGAAGCCTTATATGCCTTGCGTTTCCACACGTGCGCGCTAGTGTAATGGATCATGGTCAAGAGGGTAGAGTTTGCGTTATAACTCTATGGCCATGACATTGCGTGCGTTAAGATAACTTTCGAGTGTAGCGCGCAAGTGTTGGTGTTGCATAGGAACTCTCCTTGAGTTCCTATGAGCGATAGACACAAAGTTATGCCCTTGGAGGGGCATGACATATCGTGGTGGGAGCTACCTTTTTGGGCAATATGGGGTATGTGCCATGTGTTGTGTTGCGTGCCCATTTGGCGGGTCCATTACTCCAAGCCAAGCCCGCCAATGGACGTCATATTGTGCAAGCCCCTTCCCCATACTCCCCACGATCAATTGCAAGCCTAACCTTCGAGAAGGGAAGCTTGTGTGGTGAACCCGAAGCAATGCGTTGGGAGCAAGGTGTGTGTTTTACAATTTTCCATATTTTCGTGTGCCCACTTGGGAAGTAGCGCTCGTAACCTTTCAAGGCGCCCCAAGTGGAGCACATATGTGGGATCGAAGGTCATTGGTGTCAGGTCATTGTGTTTAGGAGGATTCAGTGATTGCACGATCCAAGCCCAAGATATTATAATATAATTGTGCACCTTTCAAGGCACTTTTGTGTGTGCTTGTGCCAATTTTGCCGTTTTTGGCCCGTCATGATGTCAAGTGGCGACCTTGTATCTCAACGTTGCGCTCAATTGACATCATGACCCAAGTATGATATTGAAGCCGGTTCGGACCCCCGTGGCCATCTTGGGGTCACTTGGGGTGTGTATCTATGTGCCGGCAAGCCGCCATTGGCTGATATCATACTCTCCCATCCACCTGGACTAACCCGATGTGATAGTGTGATAGGTTTGGCCATTCCGGCTATGAGCGGCCATATTCAGAACCGAGGCACCGCCAGCGGAGATTTATATATCGGAATATCAGGAATCAACAGGGTTTTATTATCATAATGTTTCCGTAATTTTTCAGCCTTTCGTTCTGATGGTCAATGTATCGGCGACTGTCAGTTGGCTCGCGATTTTGCGTTAACCGATTGGTTAACTGTTATTTCCAGATATTTTGGCGGAAACGTTTCTGAAGGGTCAGATTTCATCTGTAAAGGGTTCGTTGCTTCCGCATTTTTCTAAATAAGCACTCGAAACTTTAATCCGAATTTTTCGTGATGTCGAAATCGGATTTTCGACTTCGACATCGCCGCACTTGATTTGGACTTCTTCGATTGGTCATACTCCTTTCCCTATGCCCGAATCAGGTTTCCCTTATACTTGCCACCCATTTGACTTGGAGATATAAGGGAAACAAAAGCGAATCGTGGGATCACTTTGAAGAGCCATATCCACGCGCGAGTGTGAGGAATGAGAATAAGGAAGGTTGGGTTGGAACTGCCGTGGTCTCAACTTAATTTAGGAAGCATCAAACGCCTTTGGTGTGTGCACATGCCCGGTGTAGCAAGGGAAAAGGGTCAAGAGGGTATAAAGTGATATATACCTCTTGGACCGTGCAACCGAATATTTTAATGCGACTTTCGAGTGTGCCGCATAGGTGTTGGGGTTGCATAGCAACTTTCCTTGGGTTCCTACGTATTTTTAACGTGAAGTTATGTCAATGGAGGGACATGACATATCATGGTGGGAGCCATATTTTGAGGGTATGTGTTGTATGCATGGTATATGTTTGATATGCTCACGCCCATGTTATATATCTTCGTGTGGCCGAAGAGATGGGGAGCCATACGTGACAAGGGCCTTGCCCATGTCCCAATTGTGGAATGCAAAGCGCTAGACCAAGTCTACCGCGTATGTATTGCTCATGGTATGTTTGACAAAGAGATCCATGGGTGCACTCCCATTTTCATGGGGCATGTAGATATTAGTGGCGAAGGTATCTCCATGCGCCCGATTGGGGATCCAAGTGGGGGAATTGTTCGCAAATTGTTCCAATCATTTGTGTATTGAACCATGAGCGGATATCATGGGTGAGCATAGAGATATACTATCATGACAACTTTGTATTTGGTCATATTTTCATGTTTTTGACCTCAATTTTTGCTCATTTTTGCGTTTTGTGTACTCACCTGGTCAGCTAACAGCAAGAAGCCTATGGGGAGTCGAACCATGGTATGTTGTTCATATGTTGGCATATGCTTCGGAGTTGAACACCACCATATGCCGGATCGCGTACTCCATTTGGCTTGGCGCACGAAGGATCACAAGATTTGGTCTCAAGATCATGGGCTGACTTGGGCAGTGCGTGGCGCCCATATCCGAAGGGGTTTCGAGGGTGAAATGGGGATGTACATGGGCATTGGCCTTTGGTCTCTATCCTCCATGAATACTAGACTTCGATTCCATGCATGCTTTGGGCCTTCGGATAAGTAGTAACTTCAATTTTGAGCATATTTTGTGCATATGGCCAATATGGTGTGAATTGGCAGTTTTTTGACATGTTATGAGTTGAAACTCATACGTCATTTCTCCAAGCCCATTCGACTCCAAGTCCATCCAAGGTTATGTCAGGGTAGGGCATGGTCCTGAGTGCCACTCTAGGCCATGACACGCCACCTTCCCTATTGGGCTAGGATTTAGAGGCTTGGGCGTGAACACATTTTTGGGGTTTATGTAGTGACTTGTGACACATGGCATTCAGCCATCTCATTTGACCTGGTTCAGGGCAATATGTTGGTGAGTCAAGGGAAGGTCTTGAGTCCAGGGAATGAGGGGTTTATGGCTGTGAATGTGTATGTTCACCTCTTTCCCCAACTTTGCTTTATTTGTGTTCATATGCCAATTTCAGGGCTTTCTTCCTTGGTGCAATTCTTGTACATGCCCGTCACCGTGGGAATACCGGTGTGCTGAACGAAAGCCCGCAGCCTGATTTGGATTGTGAATTTGGTTATTGTTGGATTTGTGGGATCTGGTTGCCATTCAGGGTTGAAGGAGGATTGTATTTTCTATTTTCTATATTTTTGGTTTGGGACCCTGGATTTTGATAAATGCAAGCATTGATCCGGAGCAAGTCAGCGGGGATTACAGGCGGAAGGGGCACAGCGGGGGCCGGTCCTGGTAGGGACCTTCTTTATGGTAGCAGAGGCTTACCTGCTGCCCCTACCAACCGCCGACCCGGGGACTTGGGCCCTTATGAGCCCTGCCCAAGTACGCCCCGGGTGCGTATTGTGGACTCGGTGGAGACCACGCCGGAGATTGGAGCCATAGAAGGACCGAGACGTTCAAGAGCATGGCGAACTCCGGAAGTTGAAGCCCGAAGAGAAGAACGACACTCGGGAAGAGGAGGACGTGACATGGAGGACCTGGTCTCCATGTGTGAGCGTCGCTGCCGAAAGGCATGCAACCTCCGCTCCGCCGCGGAGGACTCTGATGAGGCCTGCCATTCAGGCAGCAGTGGAGGACGGGCCCGGCGCTACCGGAAGCGCGGGTCACCCAAGTCCGCGGCAAGGGACGCCGGTGCTATGGACACGGACCCCAGCCCGGTCAGGCTGTGGGAATCCGAGGGGCACTCCGAGGGCTATCGGACAGCCCACGAGCCACCTTCGGAGCCGGAGATGTCCGCACCGATCGCCAGGGCGCATACGGCCCCCGAGCCCGCCCTGCAGCACGACGCCGAGGGCTTGGAGAGGCCAGCCAGGGCCCGGACGGCACCTGTGCCCCGGCACACTGGACCAGAGACGGACGCCATAGGCGATACGCCTATGGGTGATGAGTCTGAGGTGCCGGGAACCGCGGGATGCGCTGAATCCGGCGGAAAGCACGCTACGTGCCACTGCGAGCACGTGTCCTTCCTCATGGGCAAGTACCCGAAGATGGGGATGGACGCCATCGTGCGTCACCTTGACCGCCTGGACAACGCCAAGGACGCTCTAGAGGAGGACGTCGCGGGGATCCTGGACGACCAGTCGGCCGCGGAGAACCACATGGAGGAGCTGCGAGCGGATCAGGCCCGGTACCGGGAGAATCTGGAGCTGGCCCTGCAGAAGCAGCAGCAAGTGGTGGACAGCCTCCTCCACTTAGTGGAGGACATGTCGGGACGCCTGAGAAGGCTAGAGGAGCGACAGCCCCTTGCCTCGGGTCCGGAGCTCCCCGCAAAGCCGGCCGCGGTGGAGCTGGTGGAGCGGGTTAAGACCCTCAGGAGCGCCATGGAGAAACCCATAGGCGGCCCTGCAGAGGCACCCTACGCGCCTCCGCGTGTTGACCCGGGTGCGCTGCCGTATGTTCCCCTGTTCAGCGAGTCCACAATGCTCGGGGAACACACGGCACCGGCTGGGTCCATGCGGGAAGGGCACGTGGCCACGGACCCGAGGAGCCTGACGGTGCAGATGTCCCATGCCGCCCGGGATGTACCGCTCACGACGAATATGGCAGTCTATGCGGAAGAGAAGATCGAGATCCAGAACCAGACCATGCAGGGGCGAACCATGGGAAGCGCCGACGGACATGGTCGAGGCCATCCAAGCGGAAACATGTGGGCGAAGGACCCCAATACGGGGATATGGATGGTCGATGGAGCAAGTCCTTCCCGCATTCCAAACCCCATGGGTTCAGGCCCAACTGGACCGCACTCCATGGAGGAGAGGGATGTACGGGGAGTGTACTCAAATCCCCCGGCCACAGGTGGTATCCGTCTTGGTGGAGTGGTGGCTGGAGACGTCGGAGACGCCATCAGGATCGACGACCTCAGGGGAATCAAAATCCCCTATTACGACGGGAACCCGTCCAACCTGGATGACTTCATCCTGGACTGGGAGGACTTCGCCGAGGAGGTCGTCGGCGAGATGCGGGGAGCGCCGCGGGACAAGTGGGTGTGCCGGACATTCCCACACCGCTTGGCGCAGGACCTGAAGGAGGAGCTGCGGGATCAGATCCGGGAAGGATTGATCCGGACGGAGCAGGCCTGCCTCCAGTGGTTGGAGGACGAGGAGCGGGTGGACGCTCCAAACCAGAAGCTGGAGGACCTGTGGTCCATTCCACTGCCGCTGGACCGCGGTGAGTTGCGGGTCCGGGAGTGGAACCGGTATCTGCGGAAGTACCGCAGATGCCTCAATTTGGTGGAAGACTGGAACGAGGCCAGTGAGATCCGCCACTTGCTGAAGGACGTCCTCCCCGGCAGCTGGAAGAGGAGAGTGGAGGACGAGGAGAAGAAGCGCGCCAAGCGACGGGTGGCGGTGAGGATTATGGCGGCGGAGGATACCCATGCGGGTATCATGGAGTTCTTCAGGAGGAACCTGGGCGAACCCGACCGGATGTTGGGCCTGAAAAACGCCGTGTACGTGGAGGTATTCGGGGACTCCATGGGGCAAAGGTTGCTGCGCCTCAACAACGTGGAGTGGAGGCGCGGGGAGCCGCTGAAGATGCAAGTCATCTTCGCCCGCATGAGCCTGGACGAGATCGTGAAGTACATCACGGTGGAGCTGAAGCTCAATGCGAAGAACGAGGCCCACGTGCAGGATCGGCATGGTCATGGACAACGAGGACACCGAGAAGACCGCCATCAGCGGGAGATCCAGGAGGACACGGCCAACTCCGCAGAGGATGTTAGTGGAAGTGGCCAAGACCACTGGTCCCGGGAGGATCACGAGGAGGCTCATTTCTTCGCGTTTGTGGCGCATAACGTGAAGAACCATGGACAGGATCGGTCCACATGGAGCCAGATGGGACCCAAGAAGGGCAAAGAGCCAAGGAGGATCGGGAACCCACCGCTCTCGTTCCGGGAGTACAGGTCTCAGCACGACGGGTGCTGGGTCTGTTATGGCAAGGGAAACAACCATGCTCACGACCACCGTCAGTGCAAGGTGTATGAGGCGGACAAGAAGGCCTACTTCGCCGCTCATCCCGAGAAGAAGCCCAAGGAGCAGCGGATTTCCGATTGGAAAGCGAAGGGCGGAGACGGGGGAAAAGGCCAAGGCAAAGGCCAAGGAAAAGGCGGAGGAAGAGGCTATGGTGGCGGACCTGGTCAAGACCGACGAGTGAGGTCGATCGAGGAAGTTGCTGAGGACATGTTGAGGACGTTGGCGGAATTCAAAGCCCAGCAAAGTGGAGGACAAAGTCCTGGCGGATCGCAGCCGGAAGGGGCTGCGGGAAGCCAAGTCTAGAGGAGCCCCCACGGGAGTGGGACCTCGAAGGTCTCTCCTCCGAAAATCAGTGGAATCCCTGAGAAGGCGAAGGCACATCGGGTGCCGAGAAAGGCTCCGGAAGAGCCAAAACCACTGAGTTTCGCCACTCCCAACCCCTGGAGCGCCCTGCCAAGGGAAGTACATGTGGGAACGGGACATGGCAAGAAGGAAGGAGCGACCACGGAGAGCCCCGTGGACGGGCAGGACCAACCCAAGATCTACACCATCCGTGACCATACCCTTGAAGTCCTGATGCACCCGGACGTGCTAGAGTTGCATGCCGTGAGAGTCGTCCATACACCTCATGGCGACGAGCGGCAGTTGCACTTGAAAGTGCGAGTACGGTGCGGACGAGAGGAGAAGGTGGTGGATGTGTTGGTGGATACGGGTGCCCAGGTGAGCCTGGTCCGGAGAGGGTTGTTCAAGGAGGAATTCCTGCAGCCCAGCCGGAGACCGGTCCGCCTGAAGGTCGCCAACGGAGAGATTATGGGTGGTGGCACCCATGAGGCCACTATCAGTATGGAATTCTGGGAGCATGAGCGCTTGAACCGCCCTGATCAGGCGAAGAGAAGCACTCTATCCGGGAACTTCTATGTGGCCGACATTACTGATTGGGATATGATCATGGGGTACGACTTCATGGTGGCCAACGCCATTGGAGCCCTTCCCCATCGCGCAACGCTGGTTCGGGAGGACGATGAATGCCTCACATGGCTGTCCACGGATTATGCGTGCGGGTCATCCCAATGGAACGCTGAGGAAGAGGATCGGATCGTCCGAGCGGTGCAAGCTGTGGGTGTCAAGTCCAGAGGAGACCGTGGAGTTCAGCTCACGGAGTATGGAATGGCGCCGCAAGTGTACACCAGGATGATTCAGACGCTGAGAGCTGAAGTGCCCGAGACGGACGTCTTCGCTTCCCGGGATGCCCCACTTCTGCGGAAGTGTAGGAGGCATTGGCATCGAGGAGACTCAGCCTGGCACAGGCATTGGGGTTTGAAGGAGTGGGGACCCATGTATTGGCATAGCTCCCTGGATAACACCACACGTACGGTGGAGAAGATCATCGCGGATAGGGCGAAGGGGATCCTGGTCATAACCGGCATAGGTTCCACCCCATGTCCGCTGGAGGGTCTCAAGTCGACGCTGGACTCCATCACCCTGAACGAGATGTCATTCAGGCCAGAGGAGGAGTTGTTCATCGACGCCAAGGGTGTACCGATGCCCTCCCCGGGTCAAGCGTGGGGTACCAAGGCTTTCCTGGTGGATGGGGCGCAAGCCCAGCCCACGGGTGATGAAGCATTCATCCGTAGGGTGGAGGCGGTGCCCATGAAGGTCATGTTTGAGCCCAAGGAGGGGACGGATCAGCCAATTGATGGCATTGACGTCCTGTCCCACGCCGAGATCGACGACGTCGTCAACTACATGCGGATGGGGATGCACGACCGTGTGGCAGCCAAGAAGAGGCGGGCCATGGTCACATCTCCGCATTGGTGGGATGACAAGATGTTGGTCACCGGCAAGTACGAGAAGGACGAGTTCGTGGCGAGGGTCATGGACCACATCGCGGACCAATACGATGGTCCGGTTGGGTCGGACCCACCAAAATGGGATTTTCCAAGAATGGGTGCCGATAGCGACAGTCACCAGCCCGAGGCCGCAAATTTTCGAAGATTATCGGTGGAAAGAGCTCCCCACGACGGTGAAGACGGCATATCGGACGAGGAGAAGTCGGAATCGGACCCAGAAGAGGCCTACACCGCAGTGCGGTCGGTTGTATCTATACCGAAGCAAGCGGCTGAGGAGGCCCAGGAGAACCCGAAGGTCGCCGAGCTGAAGGAGAGGCTGATCAAGGCCTATCCGCGGCTATTCAGTGGCGTCGCCAACAAGAACCCTCCAGATCGCGGGAGGTTTGGTACAGCGAAGATCAAGCTGAAGCCGAACCCGAAGATCTATCGTCATCGGGAGTACCAACTTCAGGGCGATCGGGCCGAGGCCATGAAGAAGCTGTTGGCCGAGTTCATTGAGCGGGGATGGATCGAACCCTCCGACAGTGAGTGGGCCAGCCCAGCCTTCATCGTACCCAAGAAGGAGAAGGGCGAGTGGAGGTTGGTGGTTGATTACAGAGGTTTGAACGAGCAGACCGAGCACGACTCGTACTCGCTTCCCCTGATCGACTCCATCCTCCAAAAGCAACAGAAGAAGCGGATTTTCACGGTGTTGGACCTGAAACACGGTTACCACCAGATGCCGCTACACCCGGACTCCAGGCCCTGCACAGCAATGTCGACGCCGCTGGGGCCCATGCAGTGGAAAGTGGTGCCTATGGGCGCCAAGAATGGCAACGCCGCTTTCCAACGCATGATGGAGGACCTACTCGGTCCTGTCCGGGACTGTGCCGATCCCTTCGTGGATGACATCATCATCGGGTCCGGCACGGAGAACATGACTGAGGACGAGCTCATCGACGCGCATGAGAAGGATCTGCGCCGAGTGCTCAGCGAGTTGGACAAGCACAACATGGTGTGCAAGCCCACCAAAGCCTCACTATTCGTGAAGGAGGTGGAGTTCGCGGGTCACGTGGTTGGTCACGGGCAACGCCGTCCCATGCCTGGGAAGCTGGCGTCCCTGCACCACTGGGAGAAGCCCCAGACCATCAGCGAACTCCGGTCCTTCATGGGGTTCTGCAATTACTATTCGGGCTATGTCCGGATGTATGCAGAACTCTCGGGGCCGTTGCACAAGATGCTGCAAGTGGGCAAGTTCGATGGCCGGAAGGGGAGCAAGAAGAAGCTTGCCTGGACCCCTGAGGCTGAGGTTGCGTTCAACCGCCTGAAGGAGCGACTCCTGGGGCAGTTGGGGCTATTCCTGGTGGACCCAGACAAGGGATTCGTGCTACGGACGGACGCCTCGGACTATGCTGTGGGGGCAGTCCTCGAGCAGATCCGAGACGACGGGTCGCAAGTACCCGTGGCGTTCTGGAGCCGGATCCTGGCCGAGGGCCAACGCCGCACCTGGACTGCGAGGGAGAAGGAGACGTACGCCATTGTTTGTGCGCTCAGGAAGTGGTCTGGCCACATCGGATTGCAACCGGTAGTGGTTTGCACGGACCATCAGTCCTTGCAGAGCTGGCACAAGGAGCACGTCGACACCCCCTCGGGACCGGCGGCAAGGAGGGCCCGGTGGCACGAGACGTTCGCCAAGTTCGACCTCAGCGTCGTATACGTCCCGGGGAAGGACAACACTGTGGCAGATTGCCTCAGGCGGTGGGCCTACCATGCGGGCAAGGCTTGGATGGACATATCCAGCCATGGAGACGCCGAGGAGACCGAGGAGGCCAAGCGCATCATCGAGATGGAGAAGGTCATGGAGCAGGAGGGGGTCAAGTGCTTTGTGGTGATGGCAAACCGTACGGACCTGGCCAAGTTCCGGGGTGCCCGCGTCCAAGCTATTCGAGAGGAAACCCTCGAGCAATGGATGGTGGCCCCTGTAGAGCTAGTCAGGTCGGTGCTCACAGAGGACTGGTCGGATGACTACGCGGCATCCGAGCACTGGGGCAAGTACTGGAATGCCGTGAGCGCCCCGTCGGACGACGAATGGCCTGAGGGCTTGACCGAGGATGGCGACAAGTTGTTCCTCAAGGACAAGCTGCTGGTGCCCGAGAACCGAGTGAAGCAGCTCATTGACCATTGGCACAACGCCCAGCTCATGCATCCGGGCCGAGACAAGATGCAGCAGGACCTGGAGTGGCGTTTCAAGTTCCCTCCGGGGTAGTACGCCATCCTGGACAGGTACTGCAGCGACTGTGCCGTGTGTCGGGCCACGAAGAGCCCCAACCACTCCACAGCGGGCAACCCGGTGTATACGGCTATACCGGAGGCCCCTATGCGGTCCGTGGCCATGGATGTGTTCGCCATGCCGGAGGTTACCGTGGAAGGAGAGACATATGATTGTGTCATCCTAGCGGTGGACAGGCACAGCGGGTATATCGTGGCAGTCCCGGGCAAGAAGTCCAAGAAGAAGGACAAGAAGGACAAGCATGGAGTGGGGCTGCAGGCCAAGACCGTCGCTAATGCCATGATCAGGCATTGGCTGACGATTTTCGATGTCCCAGCTGTCATCTGCAGCGATCGGGGCAGTCAATTCGTGGGGACGTGGTTCAAGACGATGTGCAAGCACATGGGGATTCGGCATGCCAAGACCGTGGCGTACCACAGCCAGTCGAATGGCCGTGCTGAGGTGGCCGGGCGGCAGATGTTCGAGAAGTTCCGCCAGCTACACATTGACGAACCGGGCCGGAACTGGTATAACTCGCTGTGGAGAGTGCTCCAATCGTATCACGACCTTCCGGGACCCACTGGACTGTCACCCCATCGCATCCTGTTCCTACGGGATCGAGTGTCACGCACTCTCCCGTGGATGAACCATGGCAAAGTGGCCCGGGATGCGAACGCTATGATGTCTGAGGCGGACGACACGGCGGCCAAAGTGTGCAAGGCACTTCAGGACGAGCATGACAAGAGGGCCAAGTACTTCAAGCAAGGAAAAGTCCAAAAGTATGCTCTCCAAGACACTGTGTGGGTGGAGCGGCACCACAAGGATGTCCTGTCCAGGCATCGGCAGGCATCTTGGTATGTGCCGGGGGTAATCGTGCGGAAGGTCGGACAGGATGTGTATGCGGTTCGTGTGGGGGATAACAAGATCCTGGACCGCGACCATACCCAGCTTCGTCCCCGAGCACCAGACCCCAGCGGACGTCCCGTCACCTTCGAGTTCACGGCCGGCGATGTGGACTCGGACGATGAGGGTGAGGACGACGATTTCACCGCGGAGAAGATCCTGGCGGACAAGCCGGACCCGGGGACGCCTGGGGGAAGGCTTTATAAAGTCCGCTGGAAGGGATTCGCCGCGTCCAGGGACTCGTGGGAACCTCCGAGCAGTTTCGTGCCGAGTGATACCACGGTCTGGATGGACTACCTAAAGAAAAAGGGTATTTCTTTGGATGTCAAGGACGTATTGGTCCATTTGGTTGCTGCTGTAGCACCGTAATGGATCCCCCCTTGGCATTTTGTTTGTTTCTGTGAATGGGGAGACAGGTGAGGGCGTTCATCCGGGGATTTTTCGGCCTTGATCGGCCATATACCCCCTTCACTCGATCTCCACATATATATTGCATTGTGGTATACTTATTTAGGTCGACCGACGACGTTTTTCTATCTTTGATCCCCTTGGTCCATGTTGTAGATCAAGAGGAGACCGGATATGGCGTAGGGCGCTGATTATCAGTGTCCTCACCCCTCCCTTGGGGCATGGGGGACGCCTACGACGTGTGTGGGGCCTTCATGTGTCCTTGGGACATGGAGGGGGGGTTTGGAGCCCATTGGGGTCCTCCCGTCCTCTCTTCATTGGTTTCCGAGCGGATACAACGCTCTGAGAAGGGGGGTGAAGCCGGTTCGGACCCCCGTGGCCATCTTGGGGTCACTTGGGCTGTGTATCTATGTGCCGGCAAGCCGCCATTGGCTGATATCATACTCTCCCATCCACCTGGACTAACCCGATGTGATAGTGTGATAGGTTTGGCCATTCCGGCTATGAGCGGCCATATTCAGAACCGAGGCACCGCCAGCGGAGATTTATATATCGGAATATCAGGAATCAACAGGGTTTTATTATCATAATGTTTCCGTAATTTTTCAGCCTTTCGTTCTGATGGTCAATGTATCGGCGACTGTCAGTTGGCTCGCGATTTTGCGTTAACCGATTGGTTAACTGTTATTTCCAGATATTTTGGCGGAAACGTTTCTGAAGGGTCATATTTCATCTGTAAAGGGTTCGTTGCTTCCGCATTTTTCTAAATAAGCACTCGAAACTTTAATCCGAATTTTTCGTGATGTCGAAATCGGATTTTCGACTTCGACATCGCCGCACTTGATTTGGACTTCTTCGATTGGTCATACTCCTTTCCCTACTGCCCGAATCAGGTTTCCCTTATACTTGCCACCCATTTGACTTGGAGATATAAGGGAAACAAAAGCGAATCTTGGGATCACTTTGAAGAGCCATATCCACGCGCGAGTGTGAGGAATGAGAATAAAGAAGGTTGGGTTGGAACTGCCGTGGTCTCAACTTAATTTAGGAAGCATCAAACGCCTTTGGTGTGTGCACATGCCCGGTGTAGCAAGGGAAAAGGGTCAAGAGGGTATAAAGTGATATATACCTCTTGGACCGTGCAACCGAATATTTTAATGCGACTTTCGAGTGTGCCGCATAGGTGTTGGGGTTGCATAGCAACTTTCCTTGGGTTCCTACGTATTTTTAACGTGAAGTTATGTCAATGGAGGGACATGACATATCATGGTGGGAGCCATATTTTGAGGGTATGTGTTGTATGCATGGTATATGTTTGATATGCTCACGCCCATGTTATATATCTTCGTGTGGCCGAAGAGATGGGGAGCCATACGTGACAAGGGCTTTGCCCATGTCCCAATTGTGGAATTCAAAGCGCTAGACCAAGTCTACCGCGTATGTATTGCTCATGGTATGTTTGACAAAGAGATCCATGGGTGCACTCCCATTTTCATGGGGCATGTAGATATTAGTGGCGAAGGTATCTCCATGCGCCCGATTGGGGATCCAAGTGGGGGAATTGTTCGCAAATGGTTCCAATCATTTGTGTATTGAACCATGAGCGGATATCATGGGTGAGCATAGAGATATACTATCATGACAACTTTGTATTTGGTCATATTTTCATGTTTTTGACCTCAATTTTTGCTCATTTTTGCGTTTTGTGTACTCACCTGGTCAGCTAACAGCAAGAAGCCTTTGGGGAGTCGAACCATGGTATGTTGTTCATCTGTTGGCATATGCTTCGGAGTTGAACACCACCATATGCCGGATCGCGTACTCCATTTGGCTTGGCGCACGAAGGATCACAAGATTTGGTCTCAAGATCATGGGCTGACTTGGGCAGTGCGTGGCGCCCATATCCGAAGGGTTTTTTGAGGGTGAAATGGGGATGTACATGGGCATTGGCCTTTGGTCTCTATCCTCCATGAATACTAGACTTCGATTCCATGCATGCTTTGAGCCTTCGGATAAGTAGTAACTTCAATTTTGAGCATATTTTGTGCATATGGCCAATATGGTGTGAATTGGCAGTTTTTTGACATGTTATGAGTTCAAACTCATACGTCATTTCTCCAAGCCCATTCGACTCCAAGTCCATCCAAGGTTATGTCAGGGTAGGGCATGGTCCTGAGTGCCACTCTAGGCCATGACACGCCACCTTCCCTTTTGGGCTAGGATTTAGAGGCTTGGGAGTGAACACATTTTTGGGGTTTATGTAGTGACTTGTGACACATGGCATTCAGCCATCTCATTTGACCTGGTTCAGGGCAATATGTTGGTGAGTCAAGGGAAGGTCTTGAGTCCAGGGAATGAGGGGTTTATGGCTGTGAATGTGTATGTTTACCTCTTTCCCCAACTTTGCTTTATTTGTGTTCATATGCCAATTTCAGGGCTTTCTTCCTTGGTGCAATTCTTGTACATGCCCGCCACCGTGGGAATACCGGTGTGCTGAACGAAAGCCCGCAGCCTGATTTGGATTGTGAATTGGGTTATTGTTGGATTTGTGGGATCTGGTTGCCATTCAGGGTTGAAGGAGGATTGTATTTTCTATTTTCTATATTTTTGGTTTGGGACCCTGGATTTTGATAAATGCAAGCATTGATCCGGAGCAAGTCAGCGGGGATTACAGGCGGAAGGGGCACAGCGGGGGCCGGTCCTGGTAGGGACCTTCTTTAATATGAGGGTACATACTTCGGTGCCCAACATATCTTGGACCCGGCGAAAAACTCCTCTTAGGCTTGGCATACCGTGGCCGCCATGTTGGCGATTTGGGACTATCCCAAATCATGGGCTCACTTGGCGACCCTGCCATTCCCAATATTGGAGGAGTTGGGCGACGCCCAAAAGATATGTTGGACCAACATGACTTGATACCAATCCTATGGCACACTCCGGTCCGAGTCGGGCATGTTCCTCATTTGCCTTAACCATGAGTGTGCGCATTTTTGGCCATTTTGAGCAATTTTCCACTTTTGCTGCCCTCCGTGCACTATGTTCTAACCCTCGTCCACGCCGGACGCATGGACCAATGGACCATATATGACATGGGTGTTATGGGTAATGGTCCCCATGGTTCACACACCACGTGGGCGAAGCGGAGCAACATTCGTTAAGGCGCTAGCCCAAAGTGAGTGTGGGCAATTTTGCCATTTTGGCATTTGTGGACCCAACTGGGATCGTCACCACGCCAAGTAGCATGGAGATCTTTGAGAGCCAAGGGCATGGGAGTCTCAGTTGGACTTCCGGTAGATCGCGTATGGAATGGCGGATCTGATCTCCAAGCCGGCGTGGAGATATACTATTGGGAGCACACCGAATTTTGGCTCATTTCAAGCAGCCAAAATGACCCAATTTTGGGACCCCAATTTCCCCCTTCCGTGTGGTCAATTGGCGGCCCCATCTCTCTAAGCCCATATGGAGCCCGGACCTAAATCCAAGTTGTGCACTCAGATATAAGTCCTAGGTCCTGCCTCCTACCCTGTGAGCCATTGGCCTTACCTTGGCCGGGCGAGCCACGCGTGGGAATGACGCCAATTTTGGTGATTTTGGCATCATGACCCCACTTGACTCATCCGTGGTGCCCTGATGCCGGGACCTCAGAGGGAACCAGGTTGGGTGAGGGTTCCAGGGAGTTCATAATCGAAGGGCATAGGGTCAGTTGCCTCGTCCCTACCTCTGGCGGGTCCGGACGAGAGGTCAACTTTGGAGTTTTTCAGGCTAATATCAGTTTGGGCTGAAACAGCCCATTTTCAGCTACCAACTCCTGAGGGATAATGGCGGGGCCATATCTCTAGCTCAGAGTGGAGTTGGGACCTGCCGTTAAGGGAGCATAGGGAGCCACTGTCGGTTGGCCTTGGGGCTCCTTGGTTCCCAGGAACTCGCCTGTGGCTAGGCGGGACACCTCCCCCATTGGCAGGGTTTCAGGGTCCGGACTGAGCAGGGCATGGGTTGTGTTTGAGCCCCCGCCCCCACCAGCCACTGAGAGGGTCGGACCTGGGATTGGGATACAAGTTAGGATAGAGTGTCTATTGTCCTGTGATGCCCTTACCCCAGTCCAGTCTTAACCCCATGTGTACATATCCTGATGTGTTGTTGTACATACTTTCGTTCCCTCTTTGCAGAGTGGCAAGGATTCTGAAACGCTTTGTCACATGACATGAGCGCATTGATGCCCCTGTGAGCGTAGTGCTTTGCCTGCCTGCTCACTTGCGCGTGTCCCGCAGCGTCCCGTGGCCGGCCCCCCACGGGAACACGTCAAAAGGGTTTCACCGCCGCGGGGCTACCCAGCCCCCGCGTGCCACTCGGGGCCACCAACCCCGAGCAGCGCGGCGCAGCTCGCAGCTCGCAGCGCAGCGCAGCGGCTCGCAGCGCAGCGCAGCGGCTCGCAGCGCCACTCAGCGACAGCGCCGAGTTCGTCACGGAGCCCGCAGCGCCGTCCAGAGCATCGCCCTGACCGCGCAGCAACCGTGAAAGAGGTGCACAGACCAGGACTCCTGCATCAGCCCCATCGGCCGACCCGGAGTCCCATCGGCCGACCAGCAAGGCCGCGTCAACCACCTCCACAACCACCGGCTGACCAGCACCAGCCGCACTTCCAATCCAGTGCTGCAGCACCCTCCTCAACAACCACAACCAGTTCGTTGAGTTGAACGAGTGCACATCAAGGACCTCAAGACCAACTACGCCCCCGCTGCCATGGTGAATTGGCAAGAAGCGGGTAGGAGGTGGCCGCAGCCCCACCCTCATGTGGCGCGTCTGCTGCGCGGATTGCTGTGGGACCAGCAGTACCGCTACAGCAATCCCCAGTGCGAAGGCGGCATGCCCGGGAGCTTCGAGCTCCGCGAGGACATGGGGGAGGACCGCCTGCGGGCAGTGGAGGAGTGGCTGCGGGCGGAAGGGTACGAGTACCGCTTCCGCCGCAAGCGCTGGAGGACGTGGACCCGGCCGGACAGGCCCGGCGAAGGGCTGCGCCCCGACGGGATTGAGGAGGACGAGATGCCCAACGCCTACCCGTCGGGCGCCTCGATCAACGTCTCCCTGTGGGACGTGATCGAGAAGAACTTCCCGGAACCGGGGAGCGAGCGCAGGCTGCAGGGCAGCAGCAGCGCGTCTCCGGCGACAGAGAAGCGGTCCGCCGGGGACAGGAGGCGGGACCGGAGGTGGCGGGAGTACCAGGAGTCCCTGGCCGCCGAAGCCGCCCAAGGCACCAAGGGCGGAACCCCAGCCCCCAGTCCCCAACGGGCCAATGGTGGTCATCACCCCGGCTCCACCACCCTTGGCGACTACATCAAAGTCGCCAGGCAGACCAGGGCCAAGCCCCGTCCGCTGCTCCTGAAGCCCCAGCAGGCCTCAGCAGGCCCCAGCAGCGACGTGGAGTCGGCCCACCGCGGGAGGATGCCGGCCGACCAGGCCAGCCAGCAGCAGCGCCGCTCCCGCCCAAAGGGACGTGGCGCGCGCCTGTGAGCGCGTCTGTGGGGCGCCCTGCAACCTTCGGGTTGCCCGGCAACGGGCCACGCAGCAGAACGCTGCCGTGCAGGGCGCCGTCGCCATCGCCCGTGAGGAGGCCACCGAGTGGGGCAGAGGCATGGACTACCACGCCTCGAAAGTGGCAGCCATCGCGGCCGGTCTCACGGCTGCGGCCGCCCATGAGGCAGTGGCTGCCCGCATCAGGGCAACCGGCGAGGAAGCCCGCCGGACGCAGGAGGCCATTGCCTGCAAGGAGGCCGAGGTGAAGGCGCTGGAAGAGGCGCTGGCCCAAGAGAGGGCAAAGAAGGAGGCGGAGGAAAGGGCCCACGCCGAAGCGGCGGCTAAGGCCCAGGAGGACGCCGCCAAGAAGGAAGCCATCGAGGCCGCGCGACGGAAAGTCGCTGAGGAGAAGGCCAAGACAGAGGCGGAGCTGGCGGCGTTGGAGGCGCAGAAGGCACGGCTGCAGCAGGCCCGGGAAGCCGAGGCGGCTCGTGCTCGGGAAGAAGCCGAAGTGCGGGCTGCCGCAGCCACCGCCGCCGCAATGGAGGAGGCAGAGGCCAAACTCCGCCGCGAGACTCCCCCGGGAGGATCACGAGTGGAGACCCTTCGAAGACTTTTCGAAGGGGACGCCTCCTCCAGGATGACGCTGGATGAGGCGGACACGGGCAGCAGTGGGAGCAGTGGCACCACCGCCCATCGACGGAGGAAGGGCAAGGGGAAGACCCCCGAGAGGCCGCGGAGGCCAGCGGGTGGACACCCCCACGACAGTGACCCCTTTCTCACCGCCAGTGACGGGGATGAACGAGGCCGCCGACATCGCCAAGTGGTGGCTTGGACGGGCGGAGGAGGCGGAGACGTCCCCATGGAAGGTGAGGATGAGGATCCCCCTCCTCCCTACCGGAGCTCGGAGTCTTGCGAGACCGAGACGCCCAGGTGGGGCAACATGGACGAGGATGACGACATGGACTTCGGCATCACGCGCCCATCCTCGGACCCACCGAGGCGACCCGGCGGAGACCCACCGGGACCCCCTGGCGGAGGACCATCAGGACCCCCTGGAGGACGCCCACCGAGTGGACCCCCTGGAGGCGGACCACCGGGCGGGGGAGGACCCCCTGGACCGGGCGGACCCGGCGGAGGCCCTCCTGGAGGACCCCCTGGGGACCCCGACGACCCACCGGGGAACGGCGACCCGGATACCACCTGGCGGTGGATTGTCTACCTCCGCAGGAGGGTCTTTTCCCTCGAGTGCGAGGTAGACACGGGCAAGGTCGAGATGGCTCGCATCTCCGGGGTCGCCGCGCGCGCGCAGAATGAGCTGGACATCGCCAGGGCCGAGACCAAGTCGCTGACCAACGTCGTCAGCGGCCTGCAGGAGAGGCTGGATGCGCTGGAAGCCCGTGGGAGCGTCGGCAGCGACCACCCACCCCTGGAGTCTGGCTCGTCGGACGACGGCTGGGGATCGGACCAGGTCCAGGCAGACCCCACGCCCCCGGCGGAGCCCCCAGGAGTCGCCCCAGCGCCAGTGCCCCCTCTCTCACCGCCCCCTGTTACCACAGCGCGGGCCGCCGCAACGAGCGCGTGCCGCCCGGCAGTGGCAGTGAGGAATGGCGCGATGAGTGGCTCAGCGCGGACTACCACAACCGCCGTGCTCCACCGCGGACGCCTGTACGCCCCCGACGCCCGGCACCAGCCCCGGTGCCAATCCCCAGGGCTGGAGGACGTTATGGTGGACTCAGGGATGAGGTCCCCAGAGGAGACGTGGAGTGGGATGTCGGCGAGGGTGAGGACCTGGACCTGGACCTGGAGGAGTTCGACATCAGCCCGCCGCGTGGTGTACGACGGGAGGCCGCTGAACGCAGCCGCCGGCGCCGTGATGAGGATGCATACATGGATGCAGTACGGTGTGAACATTTTGGTTCAGCGTACGTGGAGGAACCGCGGCGTAGCCACAGGGGTTCCATGGAGGAGATGGACGTGGCGGCCGTGGGAGTCCGTGGGCGAGGCCGATGGGAACCTCGGTCGACCTCGCGGCCGGCGTTCATGGTCTCTAAGGCCGCGGATGCCGCCGTGTGGGAAGACTTGAAGGACATCAAGCCCCCCATGTACGACGGCAACCCCCTCAACCTCGACCGCTTCTTGGAGAAGCTGCACGATTGGGGGCTGACCGTCACTGAAGACCTGCCTTCCGCTGATGCGGAGAAGTATGTCTTCAAACGGTTCAGGTACCGCCTGCCGGAAGTGCTCGGAGAGCTATACTTCTTGGCGACCAAGGAGGGGAAAATCAAGACCCTCAAGGAAGCCAAGAAGTGGCTCAACGAGCAGGAGCGGGTGGACGCTCCGCAGGTGGCGGCCAAGCGCTGGAAGTCCATCAAGCTTGAGCATGATGGACGGGAGATCCGCCTACGAGAGTGGCGAGACTTCCGAGGGAAATACACCCTCTTCCGCCGCAACGTGGAGGATCGGAACGAGGGTGACGAGCAGGCTCGCCTGCTCTCCATGCTGCCGGAAGCATGGATCAAGAGGGTCACCAAGGAGGAATCCAAGAGGGCCAAGTCCAACCACACGGTCAAGATGATGCTCCCCAAGGAGTATCATACGAACGTGTTGGCTTGGGCGAAGAAGAACGTGGCCCGGGATGTCAAACGGCACTCCCTGCGGAACGCTCTTCTCATCACCGTCTCGGGCGATCGCGAGAAGACCGCGATGTGGCGCCTTGACGATTGTGAGTTGAGCGGCTAGACCATCCGTCTGCAGCCCATCCCGGCGCGGATGAGCTGCGACGAGATCCTGGAGTGGGTTGGCGAGGAAGTACTCAAGGAGTACCGAAACCTCCACCACACCCGCGGGTTGAGGCCCGGCGACCGCGACGTCAACTACGTTGGCGAGGGACCTGGCGGGGAAGATGCCATGGGCCCAGCGGGAGCCGGCGGCGATGAGACTCTCGTCGACGATGACGACGACGATGAGCCCGCCGAAGTGGCCGTTTGCGCCTTCGTGGCCAAGAACCTGAACGCGGGGAGCAAACCGGGAAACTGGAAGCCCCTGCAGCAGGGTTGGAGGAAGCAGGAGAAGAGGGACCCTCGCCGTATTGGCGACCCTCCGCTGTCCTTTGGCGAGTTCATACGAGCTCACCCTCAGGGCTGTTTCGTGTGTTATGGGAGGAAGCGAGGCTTCAACCATGACCACCGAACATGCCCCATCCACAAGGCTGACACGGACGCTTACAAGAAGGCGCACGGGTCGAAGAAGCGTGCGCCCGCGGGTATCCGGGAAGCCAAGATGGAGGTGGATAAGGACGAGCTGGCCAAGCTGATGTCGTCGGTGGGGACCGAATTGGCCAAGGAGATCCAGGAGATCAAGAGGAACTGGGTCCCCAGGTCGGACAACAAGAACAAGGAGAACAACCAGAATGACCAGCACAAGGACAAGGACAAGAACAAGGGTAAGAAAGGGGGAAGGAAGAAAGGGCATCAACGACGTTGAGGCCGAGGAGAACACCCCCTCTTCCACAACCGACGCCCCCTAGCGGAGCCCCTGCAGCCAAGGGCCCCAGCTAGGGCGGTCGCAGGATGGTGACGTGGGAAGCGCCGAACCATCCCAGTCGGGAGTCGATAAGCACAAGGGGACTGCCGCGGGCGGAAGGCCCGGTCCGGCGCCCAGTCGCGGAGGCGGGGTGAGGGCAAGTGAAGGCACGAACCCTTGCACCCGTCCGTCCTTCGCGACCAAGAATGTGTTTGATGTACTACAGGATCTATCCGAGAGTATCGGAGGATCACCCGGACCGCAGCTGGATGCTGCAGATGGGCAGCCTGAGCCCATTGTCCACGACCTGCACCAGTCGCTTGTGGAGCTTCTGGAACGGCCGGAGATCCTGAGTTTGCACGCCGTGCGCCGTGTCGGTCGCGAGCGGCAGTTGCATCTTAAGGTCCGTGCCTTATGCGGGGAAGTGGAAAAGGTTTTCGACGTGTTGGTCGACACGGGAGCTCAGGTCAGCTTGGTCAAGGCTGGCCTACTTCCACCAGAGTGTCTGACCGACAGTCGGAAACCTGTCAGGCTGAAGGTGGCGAACGGCCAGTACATGGTGGGAGGCACGAAGGAAGCGGCCATTGGGCTGCAGTGCGTGAACCATCGTGAGCTGAGCCGCCCAGACCTCGGCAAGGAAATCCTCCTGCACGGTAGCTTCTACGAGGCCGAGATGGACTGGGACATGATCGTCGGGTGCGACTTCATGATGGAGACGGACTCCGGCGTCCTCCCGGCCCAGGCTTCCATGACCCTGTACCAGGACGACCAACTCTCGTGGCTTTCGTCACCTGAGCACCATGTGGAATGCCAATGGATCCACCCCGAACGCAATCAGCTCGAAGTGGCCGCGCTGGACACTGAGCCAACTGGTCCTGCAAACCAGGAGTACGGCGTAAGGCCGGAAGTGGCGAGCCGAGTTGTCGCGGACTTGGGAGCTTCGGATCTGGCCCTGGATGCGTTCTCTTCAGGAACCTCCGCCCATCTGCGGGTGTGTAAGAAGTACTGGAGCGCACAGGACTCCGCGTGGAAGAAGCACTGGGGTCCGCATCAGGGACTGATGTGGATACATTGCCCCCGTTGGGACATTCCAAGAGAGATAGCGAAGATTCGCAAGGACCGCTCCAAGGCAGTGCTGGTTGTTCCTATGGGATGCACCGAGGAGGAAAGTACCCGGCATTGGGTAGCCTCATTGACCAACATGACCTTGAACAAGGTCGTCCTACCGGCTGGAGAGAGTGTCTATCAGGACGCTAAGGGACAGCCCATGCCACCCCAGAGATGGCCAACAGAATTCCACTATGTGGATGGGGGCCTTGATCAGGCCGACACCACGGACTTCGTGTGTGTCAACCGTATCATAGCAGAGCCTTGGAGGCAATGCTTTGCGGTTCCCCCTGTTGACATCGAAGAATCGAACTCCGAAGACCCCCTCACTGAAGAGGAGCGGGATCTGGTTCAAGGGTATATGGATCAGCCCTTTCACGACTGGGGGAACCAGCGTGAGGGCAAAGGCCAGGACAAAGCCTGGTGGGAAGTGGACTCAATCGTCTCCGGTTCCTATGACGGGAATACCTTCGTACAGAGGGTGCTGGATCACATGTCCAGCCAAGACGAGCCGCCTGGCGGTAACCCACCCGACTACGGCGATCTGTTCCGAGGCAAGACCAGGGATGGCCCTTTGGGCCACCTGGGAAGACCACCTGAGCCGAAAGCGAGCGGGGTCGCTACCTCTCAAGTAGGCTCCGTGGTTCAAGTGCCCGGAAAAGCCAAGGCGGAGTCCGATGACTGCCCCAAGATCCAGGCATTGAGGGCCAGGCTGAAGCAGAAGTATGGTGACACCTTCTTCAGCGGTAAGCCTGTGTTTCCCCCACCGGTGCGTGGACCGTATGGCGAGGCAAAGATACGACTGAAGCAGGACCTCGTGTGTATCGGCAGCGGGAGTTTGCCCTGAGGGGCGAGAGGAAAGAGGCCATGGAGAAGATCCTCCCTGACTTCATCCAGAGAGGCTGGCTTGAGCCGTGCCACTCCGAGTGGGCCTCTCCCTGTTTCGTCGTCCCCAAGAAGGTTGCCGGTGAGTGGCGGCTCGTGGTCGACTACCGCGGCCTGAACGCCCAAACGCAGCACGACAGCTATACGCTGCCCCTCATTGAGGACATGCTGCAAAAACAACACCGGCGGAGGATCTTCACGGTGATCGACCTGAAACATGGTTATCATCAGATGCCTCTCGCCGAGGAGTCCCGTGCCTGCACAGCCATGAGCACCCCACTTGGACCTCTCCAGTGGAAGGTGATGCCCATGGGCGTTACCAACGGCAATGCGGCTTTTCAGCGGATGCTGGAGAACCTGCTTGAGCCGGTGCGCGACTGTGCGGACCCCTTCGTGGACGACGTGATCATCGCGTCCGGGGACCCCAGCATGAGCTACGAGGAGCTCCTGGAGGCACACGAGAGGGACGTCACTCGAGTGCTGGACCTTCTGGTTCGGCACAAACTCACGGGCAGCAGTGACAAGGCCACCATTGCGGTAAGCGAGGTGGTCTTCGCTGGCCACGTAGTCGGGAACGGGCAGCGAAAGCCCATACCTGGCAAGGTGGCTGCGATTGAGCACTGGGAAAAGCCCAAGACGGTCTCTGAGCTACGGGCGTATCTGGGGTTCTGCAACTACTACTCGGGGTATATCAAAATGTACGCCGAGTATGCAGCCCCCATGACGACCATGCTCAAGGGCAACCGAGAGGAGACCAAGAAGGGGTCCAAGAAGGCTCTGGTCTGGACACCTGAGTCCGACCGTGCCTTTGAGGGGATGAAGCAGGCGCTGCTATCCGCAGTGGGTCTGCACCTCGTGGATCCCGACCGAGGGTTCGTCCTGCGCACCGACGCTTCCGACTACGCCATTGGCGCTGTGTTGGAGCAAGTGCTTGACGACGGGAGGCACGTGCCCGTGGCCTTCTGGAGCCGAGTCCTGGCGGAAGGCCAGAGACGGACGTGGACGCCCCGTGAAAAGGAGGCGTATGCCATCGTCATGGCTCTCAGGAAATGGGCTGGGTACATAGCCCTCCATCCCGTCACCGTCTGCACCGACCATCAGAGTCTGCAGTCGTGGCACAAGGAGCACGTGGACACCCCCTCAGGTCCCGCCTCCCGACGGGCAAGATGGCACGAGACCTTGGCCAAGTTCGACCTTACGGTTGTGTATATTCCTGGAAAGGATAACACCGTGGCGGACTGTCTCAGTAGGTGGGCCTATCCCG
Source organism: Eutreptiella sp. 'Long Island Sound 2002' (assembly GCA_964036045.1). Taxonomy (NCBI): domain Eukaryota; phylum Euglenozoa; class Euglenophyceae; order Eutreptiales; family Eutreptiaceae; genus Eutreptiella; species Eutreptiella sp. 'Long Island Sound 2002'. The sequence continues at coordinate 121,276 of OZ038394.1, forward strand.
CCAGCAAGGGCATGCAGGACATCTCTGCCCATGGCGATGAGGCTGAGACCGCTGAAGCCAAGAGGATCATCGAAATGGAGCGCCTGATGGAGGAGGAGGGTGCTAAATGCTTCGTCGTCATGGCCGCGGATGCCCCCCTCGCAACGAGGGTGAGCAGAGCGGTCAGAGTACTCGCCCCCGAGGGAGCTGAGTCCGACAAGCACCTCTTCCCGAAGTCTTGCCTCCAGGACGACTGGACCGACGACTACGCCAAGTCTGAGGCCTTTGCGGCCGAGTATAGGGCTGTGACCGACCCTGATGACGGGCAGAAGTGGCCAAAGGGGCTGACTGAGGAAGATGGCAAGCTCTACCGGAATGGTAAGCTGCTAGTCCCAGAGTCCCGGGTGCTCGAGCTGTGTGAAGCTTGGCACCACCACATGCTGCACCCAGGGGTCAAGAAGCAAGCCCTTGACATGCAGCGTCGGTTCGAGATCGACCATATCGTTCTCTACACCGCCATCAAGAAGGTCAGGAAGGGTTGCTCGGTCTGTCAGGCCTGCAATCCCGATAACCTGAACGTCAAGGGGGAACCCCAATGGACCCCGGTTCCTGACCAGCCCATGGAGAGCGTGGCCATGGACGTCTTCTCCATGCCCGAGGTGCACATTGGCAAAGAGACCTTTGACTGTGTGGTTCTCTGTGTGGACCGCCACAGCGGCTACGTTGTAGCCGTTCCGGCACGCAAAAAGGGGTTGCTTGCCAAGGAAGTGGCAGTCATGATGATTCGTCATTGGCTGACCGTCTTTGACATCCCCCGCACCATTTGCAGTGACCGAGGGCCCCAGTTTACTGGTGGCTGGTTCAAGGCTATGTGTTCCCTCATGGGAATACGTCATGCCAAGAGCGTCGCCTATCTCAGCCGGTCTAACGGCCGTGCTGAAGTGGCTGGACGGCAGCTGTTCGAGAAGCTGCGCAAGATCCACATCACCAATCCACGTCGGAACTGATTTGAGGAGATGTGGCCTGCTCTGAAGGCCCATCATGACACCCCCACACCGGGCGGTTTGTCCACTCACCAGATTCTGTTTGGCAGGGACCCCCTGGGTAGGGGACTTCCCTTGTCTGGTGATGGCATGGCTATGGATGCCAAGGAATTCTTCGCGCGGCAAGAGCAAACGGCGCGGGACATCCGCCAGCAGCTTGAGAAGGAGCATGCTGAGCGTCAGAAGTCCGCCCCGAGCTCGACAGCGCAGAGGTTCAGGGTGGGAGACCCGGTGTGGGTGATCAGACCCCGCCCTATGGGCACCCAGTGCACCAAGACCTGGTTCACACCCGGCGAGGTGGTGCGCAGGATTGGTGAGGACACCTACCGCATCAAGGTGGGTCACGGACAGTTCCGGGAGCGCCACGAGAGTCAACTCCGTGTGCGGGAACCCGACCTCCGTGGCCAACATGTGTCCCTGAGCTATGCCGCACATGAGGCCGATTCGGACGACGACTCTGCTGAGCAGGACGACTATACAGTCGAGAAGATCCTGGCTCAGCGTCCGAAGGCCTCGGCACCCGGAGGTCTGGAGTTCAAGGTTCGTTGGCGAGGCTATGGGCCGTCCCACGACACCTGGGAACCCGTCTCCTCGTTCGTGCCGCGGGTCAATACTCCCTTCATGGAGTACATCCGCAAGCACAAGACCAAGATCCACGTTTCGGACTTGGCAGCACTCACCCGGGCGATTGCAGCCAGGGGTGCCTGATCAGCGCCCTGAGCTCTCCCCTGATGCGTTCTGAGCGCTTGTGAGGCCGACGAATCGTCCCTTGCTTGCTTGCTCTCTTCCATCTTTCGGTGACAGAGTGGCCATATACCCCCCCCTGCTGAATCCAGAGGAGGATGGCCCCTATCTTTCAATTCTATTCGTCACTCCCCACCTGCTGAATCCTTGGGAAACCAGGTGGGGCGACTGACCTTCATTTTTCTGAGCTCTTGGGGCCTTGAAGCCCATACGACGTTGCGCAACGGATGCCGCTGTCATCGGCATTGCGATTTTTGAGTGTGTGGTCTGGTTCCATGGCACCTGCGGAATCCAGACCAGTCGACGTGTGTCTCGAGACTATATATGCCTGAACTCAGGCGTTATCCTGTCCACCCTCCTGCATTTGCCTTATCCTAACCAGGGCGTGGTTTGGCACTCTGTCCAGAGTGTGTTTACACGCCTGTTTACCCGATTATTGCTTACTTCTTCTGCCCTCCAGGATATGTGCATCTGTATGTTGCTGTCTTCAGCCCGTCACCGGAGTGTGGACTGTTTTTCCCCTCCGAAGGGATGCGAATCGTATACAAAGGCGCCTTGAGTCGCCGTGTACATGTTCATACAGCCTGGTCCAGCCTGGACCAGTACCCGAATACAGATTCTACTGTTTGAGTGCTCGTGATACCGTGTTGCCCTATTCGCTGTGATGTGTGGAGATCCTGATGGCGCCAGGCGGGAAGCCCAGTTGCCTGACTACACTCCCAGCGGTCCGCCACTGTCAGTCCCAGTGTGAGCCTACCGATTCGCAGACGCACTTGCATTCGGATGGCGGCCTCCGGTGCTCCTGACCTCGGTCAGTCTGCCTGGGAAACTGGTGGTTTGAGGAGTCGACGCCTCCGCCCACACTGCATGAGGACTCCCTCATGTATGGCCTTCGTGGCAGTAGGGCGAGGGAAAAGACGGCCTTGATGCCCAATCCCTTCAGGAGGAGTTCCCTTAAGATCTGGGGTTCTTAAGGAGTTCGACTATGGCACTCTGGACTCGCGTCGTATGGATATGGACATGGTGCGCCCGAGGAAGGACCCGTGGGGACTCTCCCCAGTCGGCGGGCCTTGGGAAGCTTGGGGTAGCCTGATGGAGGTAGGTAGGTAGGTGCACTCGGTTGTGGAGAGGCGCCCCATGGTTCCCCCTGGCGTCGCCCCTGTGACGAACAGGAAGAGGCTTCGCGCGTGAAGAGGGGAGGCGGCTTACTTCCCGCTAGACCTGACTGTTGGCGCCCAACAAAGCGGCCCCGGGCTACGCCGGGAGGGCTGATCGCCGCCAGCGTGACATGCTTGTCTCGCCGGGAGGGTGTGCCCCCGTGCTTGCGCACGTCCCCTCCTTTGGGCGGAATCCTAGGGGTTCACCGGACTTCCTGGCGTATCCCGTTCCCAAGGCGTGCATGCACGTTCCTGGTACTAGGGTTCCGAGGCGCTTGGGTGTCGCACGCTCCGCCTCGAGTCCCAAAGCAGCGCAGGCCTTAGGATGCAGCCTTACCCCCGGGCTCCGGATCTCGTTTGGCCGGGTCACCTGCATGGCACGGGCTGCCTCAGTGCCCGGGCTGTGGGCACTGGGTTTCCTACTGTTGTGTGGTGTTTGTGTTTGGGTCCGGTTGGCGGTTGGGTGCGGGTTTTGTTGACCCCGTCTGTCCTGGCTGGGGTTTAGGGTGGGTGTTTTTGGGCTCGATTTGTGGTGTTGTCCCCCTAGTGTCGGCTATTTGTGGTGTTCGTGGTTGGGCTTCGGTTTCGGTCTGCTTTTGGGACGTGTGTGGTTTCGTGGGCGCCCCGCTTGCCCCCCGCCGTTTCCGGTTCCGGCGCGCGGTGTGGGCGTGTGTGCCGGGCCCGGGTCTCGCCTGTGCCCAGTCCGTCTTGGCTGGGTTGTCGGGGTGTGTTTTTTTTTTTTTTTTTTTTCTTTGGTTTTTTCTTTTCTTTTTTCTTTTTTTTTTTTCTGGGCTTTGTGGTCCCTGTCCCCCCATCCCCTTTCTTTCGGGCTGGGCTGGTGGCTCTCTTTTTTTTTTTTTCTGTCCCTTTTCCCCGTGGTCCGCTGTTACTGGCTTGGTGTTGCCGGTTTTGGGTGGGTGGTTCGCCTGTGCCTCTGCGGGGGTCCCCCTTTTTTTTTTTTTTTTCCTGGGGGGGGGGCCTGGCCGCCTGTGGTGGTGTTGGCGGGTGGTTGGGCGGCTGTGGGCTGTTTTCGTGCCTTTTCCCCTTCCCCCCTCCCTTTTTTTTTTTGGGGGGGGGGGGCTTGCCTGTTCCTCCCCCTGCCTTCCCTGGGCTGGCGCACGCACTGGCCTGTATTCTGTGTTGTCTTCCGGGCTGCTGTTTTCAGTTGCGTTCTGTGTGGCCATGTTCCGGCCCCATGGGTCGGGTGGGCTCTGTACACTGTGGGCTCGGCGCCCCTTCTTGCTGGGTTAGGTCCTGGCTCTGCCGGCTGGGCGGCTGCGCCAGGCGGCTGCTTGTGGTTTTGGGTTAGGGGGCTGGGGTTGCTCGTGTCCTTACCCCTCCGCGGTGCCGGCTGTAATCTTCTGGGTGGTCCGTCACCGTTGTCGCCTGGCGCGCTGTGGTCCCGTGTGTGGCCTGTGGTGCCGGTGTGTGGCGTGGTGGCGCGGCGCCTTCCCGGGTGTGCGGTGGCTGGCTTCGGTTAGTCCCTCAGGTTAGGGTCAGTTGTGTCGTGTTGTGCCGCTCTGTGCCGCGTCGCGTCGCGTCGTGCTGTGGTGCGTTGCTCTGTGGCGCGCTGTGGTGCGGTGTGCCGTGGTCTCGCGTGGTGCCGCGGTGGGTCAGTGGAGGTCAGCCTGGCCTGTGTGGGTCGGTTAGGTCTTCGGGAAATTCTGCTGAATGATCACGGTGTCCTTGGGGCGTGCACAATGACTCTCACCCATGGACTCAATCTTCACCGGGCCTCGCAGACAGGCAGGTGTACTCGGGGTGTAGGAAAAGCGTTCCTTCTCCAAGGCAGACAAACAGACATCAGGAGTCGGACGGTGGAGGTGGCTTCCGAACGCTGTTTGAGTGGCGAATGGCTTTCACTGCAGCTCGGGTGCGCTGGCAGGGTCCGGGTCGGTGCCGCCGGCAGGGATGAGCTCACACTGTAGGGTCAGGGGGATGTCCATATCTCCGGTGCTGGACTGCTGGGGTCCGGGGCATCGGTAGTATTCTTGGTACTTCCAGTCTTCACGGCGCTCGGAGATGGCGTTGAAGGGGGGCACCGTCCAGCAGCACCAAAGCCTTCGCGATCGATCACAGCGTTTCGCTTCCCCTTGCGATGCTCGATATTCATCATGGACGGGATCGGTGCGCCGCCGCAGTGCCATTCCTCCACTGGACGCAACAGGTTGGTGACGGACGCCCTCACGGACGTGAGACCAGCCGAGATCAAGCCCCCGTAGCAATACTCTGCGTCAAACCGCGACGGTAGCGCAGCCCGGCCCTTATAGCCCATCGTGTGGTCGCGTGACGGTCCGTGGGGTTGCCCTCCCTGGGGGCCTGTGCCTTGGTCTCGTGTCCTCTGGGGGTGTCGGTCCGTAGTCGTGGGTGCCGCGGCCGTGCTTTCGTCCTCTTCCGGTGCCTGTGAGTTGGCCTTCGTGGTGGTCGGGGTCGTAGGCTGGCGGTGAGGGCATGGTGGTGTGCCGTGCGGCGGTGTTCCCTGCGGCCTCCTCTGTGGGTGTGGTCCGTTCTCCCCGTGTAGGTGTGCCCTCCGTTCTCCGTGTGGTTTCCGGTGGCCGGTGGGCGTGCGCTGGTGTGATCCGCATGGCGTCCGATGTTTGCTTCGGTGGTGTGTGTTGGGGTGTTTGGTGGGGGTGGGGCGGCGCTGGTCTCCCCGTCGGTGTGGGTCGTGGCAGCTGTCGTGGTGCCCTTTTCCTCCGTGTCTTGGTCCCCGTTCCCGTTCCTTCCTGGTTCTTGGGTGGTGTCCTGACCCCATGTGGTGTCGCTTCCGGCGCCCTGTCCCTGCGTGTGCCTGCCCTCACTTGGGGCCCTTCCGTGCCCTCTTGCCTGTGTGGTCCTTGGTGTCCCTTGCCCTTCCCTTGCCCTTGTCCTGCCCCTTCCTGGTGTGGTGGTGGTGGGAGGGGCGGGGTGGGGAGGGGGCGCCGGTGGCCCAGGCTTGGGGGTGGGTGGCCTGGAGCCACCGGCGGAGGGCTTGGGGGGTGTAGGGGGGGCGGAGGCCCTGGACCGCATCGCGGAGGAGGGCCTCCCATGCCGCTTGCGGCATGATGGCCTCCGGGGCGGCCTCATTGGGGTTTGCGGGGGTGCGGGTGCGACCTCCTCGAAGGTATGCACCGTGTGCACCCCTCTGTGCCTTCCCGCTCCCCCGGCCCATTTCACCCAGCGGCGGAGCTCCTGCAGAGCGGAGGGAGACCACCAGGCGAGGTAGGCGGGGGCCCGGGGGGGGGAGGGGTCCGTGCCTGGGGTCCTGGAGCGGCGGGGGGAAGATGTGGACCTGCGGTGGTGGCGGGGGTGGCGGTGCCTGGGGGAGCGGGAGCGGCGGCTGCGGGGGCTGGGGGTGGAGGACGGGTACGGGCGGAGGGGGGAGCGGGAGGGGGAGGTGGACATGGGGCGGCGGTGGCGCGCTCGGTGGCGTCCGGGGGAGCGGGAGTGGTGGTGGCGGGGGCTGGGGGTGGTGGATGGGTACGGGTGGCGGGGGGAACGGGGAGCCCGGCGGGGTGTGTGGGGGGAGGGGGAGGTGGACGTGGGGCGGCGGCGGCGTGCCTGGCTGCGTCGGGGGGAGCGGGAGTGGTGGTGGCGGGGGCTGGGTGGCCGGTGGGGGGAGGGGGAGGGGGACATGGGGCGGCGGTGGCGCTCGTGGTGGTGCCCGGGGGAGCGGGAGCGACGGGAGCGGGGTCCCTGGGGGTCGTGGTGGTACCTGGGGGAGCGGGAGCGGCGCGAGTGGGTGGTTGAGGCGCGGTGGGAGTGTGGGCGCCGTGGGCGAGTGTGCCGTGCGGGGGGGGAGCGGGAGCGCCGCCGCTTGCGGGACCGGCCCTCGTCGCTCGAGTCGGGCCGGTCCGGAAGCGTCGGCGGCCTCTGGGGGGGCTCGCGCGGCGCCGCTTGGGGGGGGAGGTCCCCCGTCGTCCTTGGGGCCCCTTCGGCCATCGGATGGTGGCCGGGGGGGTACGGGGCGTCACGCGGTGCTGGTTGGGGGGGGAGATCCCCCGTCGTCCATGGGGCCCCCTCGGCCATCGGATGGTGGCCGCGGGGGTACGGCTGGTACGGGGGTGGTGGCTGGTACGGGGGGGGTGGGTATGCGGGCGGGGCGTTCGGCGGCTGCCATCCCGTCCGCTGGTGCTGTTGGTGTACGGGGGGTTGTGGCCCGGTGGGGTAGGGCGGTGGGCAGTGGTAGTGGTGGGGGTGGTGTTGGTAGTGGTGGTGGTGGGGCCGCTGGTGGTGGTGGTGTGTGTAGTGGTGGGGTTGGTGTTGCGGGTATGGCCCATGGAGTCCTTGTGGGTTTTCCGGTCCCCCTTGTGGGGGTGGGGGGTTGGGCATCGTGGGCAGTCCCCGGGGCTGCACTATGTGGTGGGCATGGAGGAAGGGTTGGGGGCCGGGCTTGACGGTGACGATGGTTGAGGGGTCCCACGTCCCTGGGTCGGTTTGGCCGGCGGTGGTGGTGGTTTGTGGGGGATGGATGACGGGGCGCTTGATGACGGGGATTTTGACGAGGGTTTGGAGGGGGTCGTGCTGGGTGGCCGTCTCCGCGGTGGTGGTGGGTGCCGGCGGGAGGGGGGCGCGGGTCGTGGTGGGTGGGGGGTCCTGGCTTGGGCGAGGGCCTGGGCGGGGGTGGTATCGGGTGGTTTTGTGTCGTTGCGTATGCGGTGTTGTGTGTGGTCGCGTGGGCGCCGGCTTGGGTTTGGGGTTGGGTTTGGGGTTGGGGTCCGGTTTGGGTTTGGGGTCGGGTTTGGGGTTGGGGTCCGGTTCCAGGTTGAGGAGTACCTCTGTCCGGAGGTGTGAGGGCGTCGATGCCGGGTCGGGGGTCGTCCCGGTGGGTTGCCGGGGTGCCTGAGTCGCCTGTGTGGGGGTTGGGGGGTTGGTGCGTGCGGCCGCGGCTTTGGCTTTCGCCGTGGCCTTGAGGATGAGTTTGGCGGGGAGGGGGGGGTCGGAGGATGAGGTGGAGGAGGTGGACGAGGCTGAGGACGAGGAGGAGGTGGTGGACGCGGGTTGGGCTGTGAAGCGGGCGGGCTTGCGGGCGGCGGCTTCTGCCGCGGCCACGGCGGGGAGGATGGAGGGCATGTCCCCGGGTTGTAGGTTGGGGGCGGGCGGCTGGGGGGGCCCGGTCGTGACCTGGCGGCCCGGCGGGCCGATCTGGTCGGCTGCGGCGGGGGAGGGAGGCGCGGGGCTGCGGCCTTCTCTTTCTGGGCTCGGCTGGGCCCGGGTCCTGCAATGTGCGAGGTCGTGTGGGTTTGTGTCAGCGGGGGGGAACAGTTCGCGTGGGCTGCATTCAGGGGCCGGGGGGGGTGGGCCTGGGTCCTCTGGGGTGTGTGTGGGGGGCGTGGGCGGGCCACTGGGTGGGGTGGGCGTGCCGCGGGGCGTGGGGCTCCCCTTGGCGGGTGCGTGTGGGTTGTCGAGTGTGGGGGGCGGTGAAGGGTGGCCGGTGGGTGGGTGTGTGGCGGGCGTGTGCTGGTGTTCGGGCGGGTGGGGGAGGCCCGTGTCGCGGGGCCCGGGGGTGCGCGCGATAGTGGGCGTGTGTGGGTCTCCGGTTGAGCAGCGAGAGGGGGGGGGCATGGGCGGGGATTGTGCGGGGGGTTGTGCTGCGCCGGTGTATGTGTCCGCTTGCTGCACGCTTGCGTGGGCAGTTGTAGGCCGGGCGGTTTGGAGGAGAAGCTTGCCGTCTTCTGCTGCCGCGGCAAGGATTTCGCAGACGAGCGTTCGTATCTGGTGGACCTCTTGGTCAGTGGTGGGAAGGGGGCATGCTAGCTTTGGGCTAAGACCCTCGCGGTTGAGGACCCTGTGGATGGCGTGGTACCCGCAGGTGAGGGACTGCTGCGGCCTGGGGGGGGGGTTTGGTCGTGTGTCCGGGCCTGCTTCGACTTGTGTGTGGGCGGTGGGGATGGCCCAAACCCAGGGCACGGTCCCCGTGGGTGGCCAGTGGCGCTGGATCCAGTGGGTTAGGCAGAGCATGGACAATCCCAGGTGGTAGCCTGCCTTCCCTGAGGTGATTTGGGCCAGGGCGCGGGCTGGGGGCGTGTCCCCTGGCTGGAGGAGACCCCTGAGGATCCTGTGCTGGGTGGTGGGGTCCCCCACTGCCCCTGGTGGGGCGGTCTCCGGGGCGAACATGGTGTCTGTCCCCTGGATGATCCATTGCGGGCCGTGGGACGTAGCCATAGCGGCTATCACGTAGTAGTGGCCGCGCTCGAGGACTGTAACCCAGACCTCCGGCGGGGGGTGGTCACTGTCTGTAGGTGGGGGGGGGAGGTCGTCGTCCGGGGTGCGGAGGCCGGCGGCGCGGAGGGCGGTGTCGCGGTTGGGCGCGGTGGCCTGTTCCCACTGCTCCGGGTGGTTCGGGTCCGCTGGGTGGTCCGTCTCCGCTTGGGCCCGCCGTAGGCGTACGGTCCCTCGACGCGTGACGTTGCTGCCGGTGTCGTGCGTCAGGGCCTGGCCCCACTCGATGGGGGGGATCCAGATGGGCTGGCCCCGGGTGTGTTTGCGGGCTCGCCAGAGCACGAGGTCTACTATGGTCTCGTGGAGGCCGCTGCCTGGGGTGGTCAGGTCCCGGAGGGCTTTGACGGTGAGCTTGGTCCAGTCCTCTTGTAGGCGGTACCAGCCCAGGGGGGTGGTCGGGGCCCTGTCTTGGAGGGTCGCTCGGAGGAGGTCGGGGTCGCGGATGGTGGCCGGTGTGAGGGGAGGGTGTCCCGGGTCCGGGGGGGGTGGGCTGGATGGGCTGCCGGGGTTTTGCGCGTCTACGTCGATGGATGGTTGGCCCTGGCTGGGTTCGGCCGGACTGGGCGGTGCCGGGTGGCTTCTTGGGTGCGAGACCAGTCGACGTGTGTCTCGAGACTATATATGCCTGAACTCAGGCGTTATCCTGTCCACCCTCCTGCATTTGCCTTATCCTAACCAGGGCGTGGTTTGGCACTCTGTCCAGAGTGTGTTTACACGCCTGTTTACCCGATTATTGCTTACTTCTTCTGCCCTCCAGGATATGTGCATCTGTATGTTGCTGCCTTCAGCCCGTCACCGGAGTGTGGACTGTTTTTCCCCTCCGAAGGGATGCGAATCGTATACAAAGGCGCCTTGAGTCGCCGTGTACATGTTCATACAGCCTGGTCCAGCCTGGACCAGTACCCGAATACAGATTCTACTGTTTGAGTGCTCGTGATACCGTGTTGCCCTATTCGCTGTGATGTGTGGAGATCCTGATGGCGCCAGGCGGGAAGCCCAGTTGCCTGACTACACTCCCAGCGGTCCGCCACTGTCAGTCCCAGTGTGAGCCTACCGATTCGCAGACGCACTTGCATTCGGATGGCGGCCTCCGGTGCTCCTGACCTCGGTCAGTCTGCCTGGGAAACTGGTGGTTTGAGGAGTCGACGCCTCCGCCCACACTGCATGAGGACTCCCTCATGTATGGCCTTCGTGGCAGTAGGGCGAGGGAAAAGACGGCCTTGATGCCCGATCCCTTCAGGAGGAGTTCCCTTAAGATCTGGGGTTCTTAAGGAGTTCGACTATGGCACTCTGGACTCGCGTCGTATGGATATGGACATGGTGCGCCCGAGGAAGGACCCGTGGGGACTCTCCCCAGTCGGCGGGCCTTGGGAAGCTTGGGGTAGCCTGATGGATCTTTGTGGTCGCTCTCGACTTGTGGGACCACCTCGGTCGTTGTGTGTCGCCTATGTTGGCCGTGTATGCCACTACCACTGTGGTGGTGACCGTAGCAGCCGGCACCCGGTGCGCCTGGTATGGGTGAACGGGTCCTTTGGATGCCGAACAATCGCCGCCAGGACCCGGGACTTGATACTTGATACTATACATGTGCTACGAGCTTATACAGCATCATACCTATCTTACTGTGACTCACTGAAGTGAGGATGTGACACCCCCCCCCCCCTTTCAGGAAGTGGTCCTGGGTACCCGCTGCCATGCGTGGGTGTTATCGAGCCCCCCCCAGGGTTTGCTCTAAGGAGGGGGGTGAAGCGGTACCCAGAACCCCATGGCCAGGCTACGGCATACAACCGGTCTCCGGTCCACTAACCCCATGTACGGAAGTGTTCCGTGCCGTAAAGCCCCGCATCGGCAACCGATGCACCGCCAGCGGAGATTTGTGTATCAGAATATCAGGAATCAACAGGGTTTTATTTTCATATTGTTTCCGTCAATTTTTACGCTTCCGTTCTGATACTAACTGTTTTGACTGCTGGCGGTTGGATCGCGACTTTACCGTAACCGCCAGTTTAACTGTAATTAATGGAAATTTTAACGCTATCCGCGACGAAGGCTCCAAAGCCTTCAGGAACTGCATGGATGCTTCCGCAATTTTTACATTCTACACTCGCAACCTTAATCCGAATTTTTCAGGATGTCGAAATCGGATTTTCGACTTCGACATCCCCGCACTCGATTTGACCTCTTTCGAGTGGACCTACGTGCTTCCCTATGCACGAATCAACTTTCCTTTTATCTTGCCCCCCATTTGACTCAGAGATATGGGCAAAACAAAGTTCATTCGTGAGGCCACTTGTGAGGGTCATATCTCGTGCCGCCTGCGAGTATTGACAATAAGGAAACGTGGGACGTATTCACAATACTCCCGACGTAATTTAGGAAGCCTTATATGCCTTGCGTTTCCACACGTGCGCGCTAGTGTAATGGATCATGGTCAAGAGGGTAGAGTTTGCGTTATAACTCTATGGCCATGACATTGCGTGCGTTAAGATAACTTTCGAGTGTAGCGCGCAAGTGTTGGTGTTGCATAGGAACTCTCCTTGAGTTCCTATGAGCGATAGACACAAAGTTATGCCCTTGGAGGGGCATGACATATCGTGGTGGGAGCTACCTTTTTGGGCAATATGGGGTATGTGCCATGTGTTGTGTTGCGTGCCCATTTGGCGGGTCCATGACTCCAAGCCAAGCCCGCCAATGGACCTCATATTGTGCAAGCCCCTTCTCCATACTCCCCACGATCAATTGCAAGCCTAACCTTCGTGAAGGGAAGCTTGTGTGGTGAACCCGAAGCGATGCGTTGGGAGCAAGGTGTGTGTTTTACAATTTTCCATATTTTCGTGTGCCCACTTGGGAAGTAGCGCTCGTAACCTTTCAAGGCGCCCCAAGTGGAGCACATATGTGGGATCGAAGGTCATTGGTGTCAAGTCATTGTGTCTAGGAGGATTAAGTGATTGCACGATCCAAGCCCAAGATATTATAATATAATTGTGCACCTTTCAAGGCACTTTTGTGTGTGCTTGTGCCAATTTTGCCGTTTTTGGCCCGTCATGATGTCAAGTGGCGACCTTGTATCTCAACGTTGCGCTCAATTGACATCATGACCCAAGTATGATATTGAAGCCGGTTCGGACCCCCGTGGCCATCTTGGGGTCACTTGGGGACCCAAGTATGATATGAGGGTACATACTTCGGTGCCCAACATATCTTGGACCCGGCGAATAACTCCTCTTAGGCTTGGCATACCGTGGCCGCCATGTTGGCGATTTGGGACTATCCCAAATCATGGGCTCACTTGGCGACCCTGCCATTCCCAATATTGGAGGAGTTGGGCGACGCCCAAAAGATATGTTGGACCAACATGACTTGATACCAATCCTATGGCACACTCCGGTCCGAGTCGGGCATGTGCCTCATTTGCCTTAACCATGAGTGTGCGCATTTTTGGCCATTTTGAGCAATTTTCCACTTTTGCTGCCCGCCGTGCACTATGTTCTAACCCTCGTGCACGCCGGACGCATGGACCAATGGACCATATATGACATGGGTGTTATGGGTAATGGTCCCCATGGTTCACACACCACGTGGGCGAAGCGGAGCAACATTCGTTAAGGCGCTAGCCCAAAGTGAGTGTGGGCAATTTTGCCATTTTGGCATTTGTGGACCCAATTGGGATCGTCACCACGCCAAGTAGCATGGAGATCTTTGAGTGCCAAGGGCATGGGAGTCTCCGTTGGACTTCCGGTGGATCGCGTATGGAATGGCGGATCTGATCTCCAAGCCGGCGTGGAGATATACTATTGGGAGCACACCGAATTTTGGCTCATTTCAAGCAGCCAAAATGACCCAATTTTGGGACCCCAATTTCCCCCTTCCGTGTGGTCAATTGGCGGCCCCATCTCTCTAAGCCCATATGGAGCCCGGACCTAAATTCAAGTTGTGCACTCAGATATATGTCCTAGGTCCTGCCTCCTACCCTGTGAGCCATTGGCCTTACCTTGGCCGGGCGAGCCACGCGTGGGAATGACGCCAATTTTGGTGATTTTGGCATCATGACCCCACTTGACTCATCCGTGGTGCCCTGATGCTGAGACCTCAGGGGGAACCAGGTTGGGTGAGGGTTCCAGGGAGTTCATACTCGAAGGGCATAGGGTCAGTTGCCTCGTCCCTACCTCTGGCGGGTCCGGACGAGAGGTCAACTTTGGAGTTTTTCAGGCTAATATCAGTTTGGGCTGAAACAGCCCATTTTCAGCTACCAACTCCTGAGGGATAATGGCGGGGCCATATCTCTGGCTCAGAGTGGAGTTGGGACCTGCCGTTAAGGGAGCATAGGGAACCACTGTCGGTTGGCCTTGGGGCTCCTTGGTTCCCAGGAACTCGCCTGTGGCTAGGCGGGACACCTCCCCCATTGGCAGGGTTTCAGGGTCCGGACTGAGCAGGGCATGGGTTGTGTTTGAGCCCCCGCCCCCACCAGCCACTGAGAGGGTCGGACCTGGGATTGGGATACAAGTTAGGATAGAGTGTCTATTGTCCTGTGATGCCCTTACCCCAGTCCAGTCTTAACCCCATGTGTACATATCCTGATGTGTTGTTGTACATACTTTCGTTCCCTCTTTGCAGAGTGGCAAGGATTCTGAAACGCTTTGTCACATGACATGAGCGCATTGATGCCCCTGTGAGCGTAGTGCTTTGCCTGCCTGCTCACTTGCGCGTGTCCCGCAGCGTCCCGTGGCCGGCCCCCCACGGGAACGCGTCAATATAAGGGAAACGAAAGTGAATCGTGGGACCACTTTGAAGGGCCATATCTACGCGCGAGTGTGAGGAAAGAGAATAAGGAAGGTTGGGTTGCAAGCGCCTTAGTCTCAACTTAATTTAGGAAGCATCAAACGCCTTTGGTGTGTACACATGCCCGGTGTAGCAAGGGATAATGGTCAAGAGGGTATAAAGGGATATATAACTCTTGGACCGTGCAACCGAATATTTTAGGGCGACTTTCGAGTGTACCACATGAGTGTTGGGGTTGCATAGATACTTTCCTTGGGTTCCTACGCATTTTTAACGTGAAGTTATGTCCATGGAGGGACATGGCATATCATGGTGGGAGCCACTTTTGAGGGTATGTTTTATATGCATGGTATATGTCTTGATATGCTCACGCCCATGTTATGTATCTTCGTGTGGCCGAAGAGATGGGGAGCCATACGTGACAAGGGTTTTGCCCATGTCTCAATTGTGGAATTCAAAGCGCTAGACCAAGTCTACCGCGTATGTATTGCTCATGGTATGTTTGGCAAAGAGATCCATGAGTGCACTCCCATTTTCATGGGGCATGTAGATACGAGTGGCGAAGGTATCTCCGTGCGCCCGATTGGGGATCCAAGTGGGGGAATAGTTCGTAAATAGTTCCAATCATTTGTGTATTGAACCATGAGCGGATATCATGGGTGAGCATAGAGATATACTATCATGACAACTTTGTATTTGGACATATTTTCATGTTTTTGACCTCATTTTATGCTCATTTTTGTGTTTTATGTGCTCAACTGGTCGGCTAACAGTAAAGTGCCTAGAGATCCGTGGACTATGGTATGTTGCTTATATGTTGGCATATGCTTCGGTGTTGTACCTCACCATATGCCGGATCACATGGTCACTTTGGCTTAGGACACGAGGCCTCACAAAATTGGGTCTCAAATTCATGAGTTGACTTGTGAAGCATGTCATGTACATAACCGGAGGAGTTTCGGAGCCAATGATGGGATATTCTTGGGCATGGACCTTTGGTCTATATCACCCTTGTATATTACTTTCCGGTTTGACACATGCATGGAGCATTTGAATATTTGCCATATGCATTTTTGAGTATATAATTGAATTTTGGGCATTATGGTGTGATTTCCCTGAATTTGCCATGTTGTGAGGTCATCTTCATGGGGCAGTTCTCCAAGCCCATTCGACTCCAAGTCCAACCAAGGTTATGTCAGGGTAGGGCATGGTCCTGAGTGCCACTCTAGGCCATGACGCGCCACCTCCCCTATTGGACGCGTTCCCGTGGGGGGGCCGGCCACGGGACGCTGCGGTGACACGCACAAGTGAGCAGGCAGGCAAGGCACTACGCTCACAAGGGCATCAATACGCCTGTGTCATGTGACAAAGCGTTTCAGAATCCTTGCCACTCTGCAAAGAGGGAACGAAAGTATGTACAGCAACACATCAGGATATGTACACATGGGGTTAAGACTGGACTGGGGTAAGGGCATCAAGGGACAATAGACACTCAGTCCCGACTCATATCCCAATCCCAGGTCCGACCCTCTCAGTGGCTGATGGGGGCGGGTGCTCAAACACAACCCATGCCCTGCTCAGTCCGGACCCTGAAACCCTGCCAATGGGAGAGGTGTCCCACACAGCCACAGGCGAGTTCCTGGAAACCAAGAGGGCTCCAAGGCCAACCGACAGTGGCTCCCTATGCTCCCTTAACGGCAGGTCCCAACTCCACTCTGAGACAGAGATATGGCCCCGCCATTATCACCCAGGAGTTGGTAGCTGAAAATGGGCTGTTTCAGCCCAAACTGAAATTGGCTTGAAAAACTCCAAAATTGACCCCTCGTCCGGACCCGCCAGAGGTAGGGACGAGGCAACTGACCCTATGCCCTTCGAGTACGAACTCCCTGGAGCCCTCACCCAACCTGGTTCCCTCTGAGGTCCCGGCATCAGGGCAACACGGATGAGTCAAGTGGGGTCATGATGCCAAAATCACCAAAATTGGCGTCATTCCCACGCGCGGCTCGCTCGGCCAAGGTGAGGCCAATGGCTCACAGGGTAGGAGGCAGGACCTAGGACTTCTATCTGAGTGTACAACTTGGATTTAGGTCCGGGCTCCCTATGGGCTTAGAGAATTGGGGCCGCCAATTGACCACACGGAAGGGGGAAATTGGGGTCCCAAAATTGGGTCATTTTGGCTGCTTGAAATGAGCCAAAATTCGGTGTGCTCCCAATAGTATATCTCCACGCCGGCTTGGAGATCGGATCCGCCATTCCATACGTGATCCACCGGGAGTCCAACGGAGACTCCCATGCCCTTGGCTCCCAAAGATCTCCATGCCACTCGGCGTGGCGACGATCCCAATTGGGTCCACAAATGCAAAAATGGCAAAATTGCCCATACTCAATTTGGCCTAGCGCCTTAACGAAGGCAGCTCCGCTTCGCCCACGTGGTGTGTGGACCATGGGGACCATTACCCATAACACCCATGTCATATATGGTCCATTGGTCCATGCGTCCGGCGTGCACGAAGGTTAGAACATGGGGCACGGCGGGCAGCAAAGGTGGAAAAATGCCCAAAATGGCCAAAATTGCGCACACTCATGGTTAGGGCAAATGAGGCACATGCCCGACTCGGACCGGAGTGTGCCATAGGATTGGTATCAAGTCATATATGTCCAACATATCTTTGGGGCGTCGCCCAACTCCTCCGGTATTGGGCATGGCAGGGTCGCCAAGTGAGCCCATGATTTGGGATAGTCCCAAATTGCCAACATGGCGGCCACGGTATGCCAAGCCTAAGAGGAGTTATTCGCCGGGTCCAAGATATGTTGGCTACCGAAGTATGTACCCTCATAACATACTTGGGTCATGATGTCAATTGAGCGCAACGTTGAGATACACGGTCGCCACTTGACATCATGACGAGCCAAAAATGGCAAAATTGGCAAAAAGACACACAAAGGTGCCTTGAAAGGCGCATAAATATATTATAATATCTTCGCCTTGGATTGAGTAATCAACTAATCCTTCTATACACAATGACTTGACACCAATGACCTTCGATCCCACATATGTGCTCCACTTGGGGCGCCTTGAAAGGTAACGAGCGCTGCTTCCCAAGTGGGCACATGAAAATATGGAAAAATGTAAAATACACACCTTGCTCCCAACGCATCGCTTCGGGATCACCACACAAGCTTCCCTTCACGAAGGTTAGGCTTGCAATCGACCGTAGGGAGTACGGAGAAGGGGCTTGCACAATATGAGGTCCATTGGCGGGCTTGGCTTGGAGTAATGGACCCGCCAAATGGGCACGCAACACAACACATGGCACATACCACATATTGCCCAAAAATGTAGCTCCCACCACGATATGTCATGCCCCTCCAAGGGCATAACTTTGTGTCTATCGCTCATAGGAACTCAAGGAGAGTTCCTATGCAACACCAACACTTGCGCGCTACACTCGAAAGTTATTTTAACGCACGCAATATCATGGCCAATGAGTTGTAACGCAAACTCTACCCTCTTGACCATGATCCATTACACTAGCGCGCATGTGTGGAAACGCAAGGCATATAATGCTTCCTAAATTACGTCGGGAGTATTGTGAATACATCCCACGTTTCCTTATCGTAACTCCTCGCAAGCAACACGAGATATGACCTTCACAAGTGGCCTCACGAATCAACTTTAATTTGCCCATATCTTTAAGACAAATGGAGGGCAGGATAAAAGAGAAGTTGATTCGTGCATACGGAAGCACGTAGGTCCACTTGAAAGAGGTCAAATCAAGTGCGGGGATGTCGAAGTCGAAAATCCGATTTCGACATCCTGAAAAATTCGGATTAAGGTTGCGAGTATTAATTATGAAAATTGCGGAAGCATCCATGCAGTTCCTGGCGACTTTGGAGCCTTCGTCGCGGATAGCGTTAAAATTTCCATTATAAACAGTTAAACTGGCGGTTACGGTAAAGTCGCGAACCAACCGCCAGCAGTCAAAACAGTGAGTATCGGAACGGAAGCATAAAAATTGACGGAAACAATATGAAAATAAAACCCTGTTGATTCCTGATATTCTGATACACAAATCTCCGCTGGCGGTGCATCGGTTGCCGATGCGGGGCTTCACGGCACGGAACACGCCGTGCATGGGGTTAGTGGACCGGAGACCGGTTGTATGCCGTAACCTGGCCATGGGGTTCTGGGTACCGCTTCACCCCCCTCCTTAGAGCAAACCCTGGGGGGGCTCGATAACACCCACGCATGGCAGCGGGTACCCAGGACCACTTCCTGATAGGGGGGGGTGTCACATCCTCACTTCAGCAAGTCACAGTAAGATAGGTATCCCACAGTGGGATAGGTATGCTGCTGTAACAGCTCGTAGCACATGCATAGTATCAAGTATCAAGTCCCGGGTCCTGGCGGCGATTGTTCGGCATCCAAAGGACCCGTTAACCCATACCAGGCGCACCGGGTGCCGGCTGCTACGGTCACCACCACAGTGGCAGTGGCATACACGGCCAACATAGGCGTCACACGACGGCCGAGGTGGCCCCACAAGTCGAGAGCGACCACAAAGATCCATCAGGCTACCCCAAGCTTCCCAAGGCCCGCCGACTGGGGAGAGTCCCCACGGGTCCTTCCTCGGGCGCACCATGTCCATATCCATACGACGCGAGTCCAGAGTGCCATAGTCGAACTCCTTACGAACCCCAAATCGTAAGGGAACTCCTCCTGAAGGGATCGGGCATCAAGGCCGTCTTTTCCCTCGCCCTACTACCACGAAGCGTGGCCATACATGAGGGAGTCCTCATGCAGTGTGGGCGGAGGCGTCGACTCCTCAAACCACCAGTTTCCCAGGCAGACTGACCGAGGTCAGGAGCACCGGAGGCCGCCATCCGAATGCAAGTGCGTCTGCAAATCGGTAGGCTCACACTGGGACTGACAGTGGCGGACCGCTGGGAGTGTAGTCAGGCAACTGGGCTTCCCGCCTGGCGCCATCAGGATCTCCACACATCACAGCGAATAGGGCAACACGGTATCACGGGCACTCAAACAGTAGAATCTGTATTCAAGTACTGGTCCAGGCTGGACCAGGCTGTAAGGATATGTACACGGCGACTCAAGGCGCCTCTGTATCCCGATTCGTGGTGAAAAACAGTCCATCCCTCAGCGATGGACTGATGACACTTAACATACAGATGCACATATCCTGGAGGGCAGAAAAACAAGCAACAATTTGGGTAAATAGGCGTGTAAACACACTCAGAACAGAGTGCCAAACCACGCCATGGTCAGGATAAGGCAAATGCAGGAGGATGGACAGGATAACGCCTGAGTTCAGGCATATATAGTCTCGAGACACACGTCGACCGGTCTGGATTCCGCAAATGCCATGGAACCAGACCACACACTCAAAATCGCAATGCCGATCACAGCGGCATCCGTTGCGCAACGTCGTATGGGCTTCAAGGCCCCAAGAGCTCAAAAATATGAAGGTCAGTCGCCCTACCTGGTTTCCCAAGGATTCAGCAGGGGGGGGAGTGACGAATAGAAGAAAAGAGGGGCCATCCTCCTCTGGATTCAGCAGGGGGGGGTATATGGCCACTCTGTCACCGAAAGATGGAAGAGAACAAGCAAGTAAGGGACGGTTCGTCGGCCTCACAAGCGCCTCAAGGCACATCAGGGGAGAGCTCAGGGCGCTGATCAGGCACCCCTGGCTGCAATCGCCCGGGTGAGTGCTGCCAAGTCCGAAACGTGGATCTTGGTCTTGTGCTTGCGGATGTACTCCATGAAGGGAGTATTGACCCGCGGCACAAACGAGGAGACGGGTTCCCAGGTGTCGTGGGACGGCCCATAGCCTCGCCAACGAACCTTGAACTCCAGACCTCCGGGTGCCGAGGCTTTCGGACGCTGAGCCAGGATCTTCTCGACAGTATAGTCGTCCTGCTCAGCGTAGTCGTCGTCCGAATCGGCCTCATGTCTGGCGTAGTCCAGGGACACATGTCGGCCACGGAGGTCGGGTTCCCGCACACGGAGTTGACTCTCGTGGCGCTCCCGGAACTGTCCGTGACCCACCTTGATGCGGTAGGTGTCCTCACCAATCCTGCGGACCACCTCGCCGGGTGTGAACCAGGTTTTGGTGCGGTGGGTGCCCATGGGGCGGGGTCTGATCACCCACACCGGGTCTCCCACCCTGAACTTCTGCGCTGTCGAGCTCGGGGCGGACTTCTGACGCTCAGCATGCTCCTTCTCAAGCTGCTGGCGGATGTCCCGCGCCGTTTGCTCTTGCCGCGCGAAGAACTCCTTGGCATCCATAGCCATGCCATCACCAGACAAGGGAAGTCCCCTACCCAGGGGGTCCCTGCCAAACAGAATCTGGTGAGGGGACAAACCGCCCGGAGTGGGGGTGTCATGATGGGCCTTCAGAGCAGGCCACATCTCCTCGAACCAGTTCCGCCGTGGATTGGTGATGTGGATCTTGCGCAGCTTCTCGAACAGCTGCCGTCCAGCCACTTCAGCACGGCCGTTAGACCGGCTGAGATAGGCAACGCTCTTGGCATGTCGTATTCCCATGAGGGAACACATAGCCTTGAACCAGCCACCAGTAAACTGGGGCCCTCGGTCACTGCAAATGGTGCGGGGGATGTCAAAGACGGTCAGCCAATGACGAATCATCATGACTGCCACTTCCTTGGCAAGCAACCCCTTTTTGCGTGCCGGAACGGCTACAACGTAGCCGCTGTGGCGGTCCACACAGAGAACCACACAGTCAAAGGTCTCCTTGCCAATGTGCACTTCGGGCATGGAGAAGACGTCCATGGCCACGCTCTCCATGGGCTGGTCAGGAACCGGGGTCCATTGGGGTTCCCCCTTGACGTTCCGGTTGTCGGGATTGCAGGCCTGACAGACCGAGCAACCCTTCCTGACCCTCTTGATGGCGCTGTAGAGAACGATATGGTCGATCTCGAACCGACGCTGCATGTCAAGAGCTTGCTTCTTGACCCCTGGGTGCAGCATGTGGTGGTGCCAAGCTTCACACAGCTCGAGCACTCGGGACTCTGGGACTAGCAGCTTACCATTCCGGTAGAGCTTGCCATCTTCCTCAGTCAGCCCCTTTGGCCACTTCTGCCCGTCGTCAGGGTCGGTCACAGCCCTATACTCGGCCGCAAAGGCCTCAGACTTGGCGTAATTGTCGGTCCAGTCGTCCTGGAGGCAAGACTCTGGGAAGAGGTGCTTGTCGGACTCCACTCCCACAGGGGGTGCCGGACCGGGCCTTCCGCCCGCGGCACCCACAGGGGCGAGTACACTGACCGCTCTGCTCACCCTCGAAGCGAGGGGGGCATCTGCGGCCATGACGACGAAGCATTTGGCACCCTCCTCCTCCATCAGGCGCTCCATTTCAATGATCTTCTTGGCTTCAGCGGTCTCAGCCTCATCGCCATGGGCAGAGATATCCTGCATGCCCTTGCTGGCGGGATAGGCCCACCTACTGAGACAGTCCGCCACGGTGTTATCCTTTCCAGGAATATAAACAACCGTAAGGTCGAACTTGGCCAAGGTCTCGTGCCATCTTGCCCGTCGGGAGGCGGGACCTGAGGGGGTGTCCACGTGCTCCTTGTGCCACGACTGCAGACTCTGATGGTCGGTGCAGACGGTGACGGGATGGAGGGCTATGTACCCAGCCCATTTCCTGAGAGCCATGACGATGGCATACGCCTCCTTTTCACGGGGCGTCCACGTCCGTCTCTGGCCTTCCGCCAGGACTCGGCTCCAGAAGGCCACGGGCACGTGCCTCCCGTCGTCAAGCACTTGCTCCAACACAGCGCCAATGGCGTAGTCGGAAGCGTCGGTGCGCAGGACGAACCCTCGGTCGGGATCCACGAGGTGCAGACCCACTGCGGATAGCAGCGCCTGCTTCATCCCCTCAAAGGCACGGTCGGACTCTTCAGTCCAGACCAGAGCCTTCTTGGACCCCTTCTTGGTCTCCTCTCGGTTGCCCTTGAGCATGGTCGTCATGGGGGCTGCATACTCGGCATACATCTTGATATACCCCGAGTAGTAATTGCAGAACCCCAAGTACGCCCGTAGCTCAGAGACCGTTTTGGGCTTTTCCCAGTGCTCAATCGCAGCCACCTTGCCAGGTATGGGCTTTCGCTGCCCGTTCCCAACTACGTGGCCAGCGAAGACCACCTCGCTTACCGCAATGGTGGCCTTGTCACTGCTGCCCGTGAGTTTGTGCCGAACCAGAAGGTCCAGCACTCGAGTGACGTCCCTCTCGTGTGCCTCCAGGAGCTCCTCGTAGCTCATGCTGGGGTCCCCGGACGCGATGATCACGTCGTCCACGAAGGGGTCCGCACAGTCGCGCACCGGCTCAAGCAGGTTCTCCAGCATCCGCTGAAAAGCCGCATTGCCGTTGGTAACGCCCATAGGCATCACCTTCCACTGGAGAGGTCCAAGTGGGGTGCTCATGGCTGTGCAGGCACGGGACTCCTCGGCGAGAGGCATCTGATGATAACCATGTTTCAGGTCAATCACCGTGAAGATCCTCCGCCGGTGTTGCTTTTGCAGCATGTCCTCAATGAGGGGCAGCGTATAGCTGTCATGCTGCGTTTGGGCGTTCAGGCCGCGGTAATCGACCACGAGCCGCCACTCACCGGCAACCTTCTTGGGGACGACGAAGCAGGGAGAGGCCCACTCGGAGTGGCACGGCTCAAGCCAGCCTCTCTGGATGAAGTCACGGAGGATCTTCTCCATGGCCTCTTTCCTCTCGCCCCTCAGGGCAAACTCCCGGTGACGATACACACGGGGGTCCTGCTTCAGTCGTATCTTGGCCTCGCCATACGGTCCACGCACCGGTGGGGGAAACACAGGCTTGCCGCTGAAGAAGGTATCACCATACTTCCGCTTCAGCCTGGCCCTCAACGCCTGGATCTTGGGGCAGTCATCGGACTCCGCCTTGGCTTTTCCGGGCACTTGAACCACGGAGCTTACTTGAGGGGTAGCTACTCCGCTCGCTTTCGGCTCAGGTGGTCTTCCCAGGTGGCCCAAAGGGCCATCTCTGGTTTTGCCTCGGAACAGATCGCCGTAGGTGGGTGGGTTACCGCCAGGCGGCTCGTCTTGGCTGGACATGTGATCCAGCACCCTCTGTACGAAGGTATCCCCGTCATAGGAACCAGAGACGATTGAGTCCACTTCCCACCAGGCTTTGTCCTGGCCTTTGCCCTCACGCTGGTTTCCCCAGTCGTGAAAGGGCTGATCCATATACCCCTGAACCAGATCCCACTCCTCTTCAGTGAGGGGGTCTTCGGAGTCCGATTCTTCGATGTCAACAGGGGGAACCGCAAAGCATTGCCTCCAAGGCTCTGCTATGATGCGGTTGACACACACGAAGTCCGTGGTGTCGGCCTGATCAAGGCCCCCATCCACATAGTGGAATTCTGTTGGCCATCTCTGGGGTGGCATGGGCTGTCCCTTAGCGTCTTGATAGACACTCTCTCCAGCCGGTAGGACGACCTTGTTTAAGGTCATGTTGGTCAATGAGGCTACCCAATGTCGGGTACTTTCCTCCTCGGTGCATCCCATAGGAACAACCAGCACTGCCTTGGAGCGGTCCTTGCGAATCTTCGCTATCGCTCTTGGAATGTCCCAACGGGGGCAATGGATCCACATCAAGCCCTGATGCGGACCCCAGTGCTTCTTCCACGCAGAGTCCTGTGCGCTCCAGTACTTCTCACATACCCGAAGATGGGCGGAGGTTCCTGAAGACAACGCATCCAGGGCCAGATCCGACGCTCCCAGGTCCGCAACCACTCGGTTCGCCACTTCCGGCCTTACGCCGTACTCCTGATTCGCTGGCCCAGTGGGCTCAGTGTCCAGCGCGGCCACTTCGAGCTGATGGCGTTCGGGGTGGATCCATTGGCATTCCACATGGTGCTCAGGTGACGAAAGCCACGAGAGTTGGTCGTCCTGGTACAGGGTCATGGAAGCCTGGGCCGGGAGGACGCCGGAGTCCGTCTCCATCATGAAGTCGTACCCGACGATCATGTCCCATTCCATCTCGGCCTCGTAGAAGCTACCGTGCAGGAGGATTTCCTTGCCGAGGTCTGGGCGGCTCAGCTCACGATGGTTCACGAACTGCAGCCCAATGGCCGCTTCCTTCGTGCCTCCCACCATGTACTGGCCGTTCGCCACCTTCAGCCTGACAGGCTTCCGACTGTCGGTCAGACACTCTGGTGGAAGTAGGCCAGCCTTGACCAAGCTGACTTGAGCTCCCGTGTCGACCAACACGTCGAAAACCTTTTCCACTTCCCCGCATAGGGCACGGACCTTAAGATGCAACTGCCGCTCGCGACCGACACGGCGCACGGCGTGCAAACTCAGGATCTCCGGCCGTTCCAGAAGCTCCACAAGCGACTGGTGCAGGTCGTGGACAATGGGCTCAGGCTGCCCATCTGCAGCATCCAGCTGCGGTCCGGGTGATCCTCCGATACTCTCGGATAGATCCTGTAGTACATCAAACACGTTCTTGGTCGCGAAGGACGGACGGGTGCAAGGGTTCGTGCCTTCACTTGCCCTCACCCCGCCTCCGCGACTGGGCGCCAGACCGGGCCTTCCGCCCGCGGCAGTCCCCTTGTGTTTACCGACTCCCGGCAGGGATGGTTCGGCGCTTCCCACGTCACCATCCTGCGACCGCCCTAGCTGGGGCCCTTGGCTGCAGGGGCTCCGCTAGGGGGCGTCGGTTGTGGAAGAGGGGGTGTTCTCCTCGGCCTCAACGTCGTTGATGCCCTTCTTTCTTCCCCCTTTACCTCCTCCTTTACCCTTCTTGTCCTTGTCCTTGTTCTGGTCATTCTGGTTGTTCTCCTTGTTCTTGTTGTCCGACCTGGGGACCCAGTTCCGCTTGATCTCCTGGATCTCCTTGGCCAACTCGGTACCCACCGACGACATCAGCTTGGCCAGCTCGTCCTTGTCCACCTCCATCTTGGTTTCCCGGATACCCGCGGGCGCACGCTTCTTCGACCCGTGCGCCTTCTTGTAAGCCTCCGTGTCGGCCTTGTGGACGGGGCATGTTCGGTGGTCATGGTTGAAGCCTTTCTTCCTCCCATAACACACGAAACAGCCCTGCGGGTGAGCTCGTACGAACTCCCCAAAGGACAGCGGAGGGTCGCCAATACGGCGAGGGTCCCTCTTCTCCTGCTTCTTCCATCCTGGCTGCAGGGGCTTCCAGTTTGCTGGCTTGGTCCCCGCGCTCAGGTTCTTGGCCACGAAGGCACACACGGCCATTTCGGCGGGCTCATCGTCGTCGTCATCGTCGACGAGAGTCTCATCGCCGCCGGCTCCCGCTGGGTCCATGGCAGATTCCCCGCCAGGCCCCTCGCCAACGTAGTTGACGTCGCGGTCGCCGGGCCTCAACCCGCGGGTGTGGTGGAGGTTTCGGTACTCCTTGAGTACTTCCTCGCCAACCCACTCCAGGATCTCGTCGCAGCTCATCCGCGCCGGGATGGGCTGCAGACGGATGGTCTGGCCGCTCAACTCACAGTCGTCAAGGCGCCAAATCGCGGTCTTCTCGCGATCGCCCGAGACGGTGATGAGAAGAGCGTTCCGCAGGGAGTGCCGTTTGACATCCCGGGCCACGTTCTTCTTCGCCCAACTCACCACGTTCGTATGATACTCCTTGGGGAGCATCATCTTGACCGTGTGGTTGGACTTGGCCCTCTTGGATTCCTCCTTGGTGACCCTCTTGATCCATGCTTCTGGTAGCATGGAGAGCAGGCGAGCCTGCTCGTCACCCTCGTTCCAATCCTCCACGTTGCGGCGGAAGAGGGTGTATTTCCCTCGGAAGTCCCGCCACTCTCGTAGGCGGATCTCCCGTCCATCATGCTCAAGCTTGATGGACTTCCAGCGCTTGGCAGCCACCTGCGGAGCGTCCACCCGCTCCTGCTCGTTGAGCCACTTCTTGGCGTCCTTGAGGGTCTTGATTTTCCCCTCCTTGGTCGCCACGAAGTATAGCTCGCCGAGCACTTCCGGCAGGCGGTACCTGAACCGTTTGAAGACATATCTCTCCGCATCCGCGGGAGGTTGGTCTTCAGTGACGGCCAGCCCCCAATCGTCCAGCTTCTCCAAGAAGCGGTCGAGGTTGAGGGGATTGCCGTCGTACATGGGGGGCTTGATGTCCTTCAAGTCTTCCCACACGGCGGCGTCCGCGGCCTTAGAGACCATGAACGCCGGCCGCGAGGTCGACCGAGGTTCCCATCGGCCTCGCCCACGGACTCCCACGGCCGCCACGTCCATCTCCTCCATGGAATCCCTGTGGCTACGCCGCGGTTCCTCCACGTACGCTGAACCGAAATGTTCGCGCCGTACTGCATCCATGTACGCATCCTCATCACGGCGCCGGCGGCTGCGTTCAGCGGCCTCCCGTCGTACACCACGCGGCGGGCTGATGTCGAACTCCTCCAGGTCCAGGTCCAGGTCCAGGTCCTCACCTTCACCGACATCCCACTCCACGTCTCCTCTGGGGACCTCATCCCTGAGTCCACCATAACGTCCTCCAGCCCTGGGGATTGGCGCCGGGGCTGGTGGCGGGCGTCGAGGGCGTACAGGCGTCCGCGGTGGAACACGGCGGTTGTGGTAGTCCGCGCTGAGCCACTCATCGCGCCATTCCTCACTGCCACTGCCGGGCGGCACGCGCTCGTTGCGGCGGCCCGCGCTGTGGTGAGAGGGGGCGGAGAGAGAGGGGGCACTGGCGCTGGGGCGACTCCTGGGGGCTCCGCCGGGGGCGTGGGGTCTGCCTGGACCTGGTCCGGGTCCCCAGCCGTCGTCCGACGAGCCAGACTCCAGGGGTGGGTGGTCGCTGCCGACTCTCCCACGGGCTTCCAGCGCATCCAGCCTCTCCTGCAGGCCGCTGACGACGTTGGTCAGCGACTTGGTCTCGGCCCTGGCGATGTCCAAGTCCTTCTGCGCGCGCGCGGCGACCGTGGAGATGCGAGCCATCTCGCTCTTGCCCGTGTCTACCTCCAGCTCGAGCAACTGGACTCTCCTGCGGAGGTAGACAATCCACCGCCAGGTGGCATCCGGGACACCGTTCCCTGGTGGGTCGTCGGGGTCCCCAGGGGGTCCTCCAGGAGGGCCTCCGCCAGGTCCGCCCGGTCCAGGGGGTCCTCCCCCGCCCGGTGGTCCGCCTCCAGGGGGTCCACCTGGTGGGCGTCCTCCAGGGGGTCCTGAAGGTCCTCCGCCAGGGGGTCCCGGTGGGTCTCCGCCCGGTCGCCTCGGTGGGTCCGAGGATGGGCGCGTGATGCCGAACTCCATGTCGTCATCTTCGTCCATGTCGCCCCACCTGGGCGTCTCGGTCACGGAGGAATCGGAGCTCCGGTAGGGAGGAGGGGGATCCTCATCCTCACCTTCCATGGGGACGTCTCCGCCACCTCCGCCCGTCCAAGCCACCACTTGGCGATGTCGACGGCCTCGTTCATCCCCGTCACTGGCGGTGAAGAAGGGGTCACTGTCGTGGGGGTGCCCACCCGCTGGCCTCCGCGGCCTCTCGGGGGTCTTCCCCTTGCCCTTCCTCCGTCGACGGGCGGTGGTGCTACCGCTCCCACTGCTGCCCGTGTCCGCCTCATCCAGCTTCATCCTGGAGGAGGCGTCCCCTTCGAAAAGCCTTCGAAGGGTCTCCACTCGCGATCCTCCCGGGGGAGTCTCGTGGCGGAGTTTGGCCTCTGCCTCCTCCATTGCGGCGGCGGTGGCTGCGGCAGCTCGCGCTTCGGCCTCTTCCCGAGCACGAGCCGCCTCGGCTTCCCGGGCCTGCAGCAGCTGCGCCTTCTGCGCCTCCAACGCCGCCAGTTCCGCCTCCGTCTTGGCCTTCTCCTCAGCGACCTTCCGTCGCGCGGCCTCGATGGCTTCCTTCTTGGCGGCATCCTCATGGGCCTTAGCCGTCGCTTCGGCGTGGGCCCTTTCCTCCGCCTCCTTCTTTGCCCTCTCTTGGGCAAGCGCCTCCCCCAGCGCCTTCACCTCGGCCTCCTTGCAGGCAATGGCCTCCTGCGTCAGGCGGGCTTCCTCGTCGGCTGCTGCCAACTCACCGTTGACCTGGGCAGTCGCTACCCCATGGGCGGCCACGGCCGTGAGTCCAGCCGCAATGGCCGCCACGGTCTGGGTGTGGATGGCCATGCCATGCGCCCACTGCGCAGCTTCCTCCTGGGCGATGCCGGCGGCGCCCTCCACAGCAGCGCTGTACTGCTTGGCCCGTTGCCGGGCAACCCGGCGGTTGCAGGGCACCCCACAGGCGCGCTCACAGGCGCGCGCCACGTCCCTTTCGGGAGCGACGCTGCTGCTGGAGCTGGCCTGGTCGGCCGGCGTCCTCCCGCGGTGGGCCGACTCGATGTCGCTGCTGGGGCCTGCTGAGGCCTGCCGGGCCCTCAGGAGCAGCGGACGGGGTTTGGCCTGGGTCTGCTTGGCGACTTGGATGTAGTCGCCAAGGGTGGTGGAGCCGGGGTGGTGTCCACCATTGGGCCGTTGGGGACTGGGGGCTGGGGTTCCGCCCTTGGCGCCTTGGGCGGCATCGGCAGCCAGGGACTCCTGGTACTCCCGCCACCTCCGGTCCCTCTTCTTGTCCCCGGCGGACCTCTTCTCCGTCGCCGGAGACGCGCTGCTGCTGCCCTGCAGCCTGCGCTCGTTCCCCGGTTCCGGGAACTTCTTCTCGATCACGTCCCACAGGGAGACGTTGATCGAGGCGCCCGACGGGTAGGCGTTGGGCTCCTCGTCCTCCTCAATCCCGTCGGGACGCAGCCCTTCCCCGGGCCTGTCCGGCCGGGTCCACGCCCTCCAGCGCCTCTGCTGGTGGCGGTACTCGTACCCCTCCGCCCGCAGCCAGTCCTCCACGGCCTGCAGGCGGTCGGGGGCGATGTCCGTGCGGAGCTCGAAGCTCCTGGGCATGCCCCCTTCGCACTGGGGGTTGCTGTGGCGGTAATGCTGGTCCCAAACCAACCCACGCAGCAGGCGTGCTGCATGGGGGTGGGGCCGCGGCCACGTCCTGCCCGCTTCCTGCCAATTCACCATGGCAGCGGGGGCGTAGATGGTCTTGAAGTCCTTGATGTGCACTCGTTCACCTCAACGAACTGGTTGTGGTTGTTGGGGAGGGTGCTGCAGCACTGGATTGGAAGTGCGGCTGGTGCTGGTCAGCCGGTGGTTGTGGAGGTGGTTGACGCGGCCTTGCTGGTCGGCCGTTGGGACTCCGGGTCGGCCGATGGGGCTGATGCAGGAGTCCTGGTCTGTGCACCTCTTCCACGGGCGCTGCGCGGTCAGGACGATGCTCTGGACGGCGCTGCGGGCTCCGTGACGAACTCGGCGCTGTCGCTGAGTGGCGCTGCGAGCTGCTGCGCTGCGCTGCGAGACGCTGCGCTGCGCTGTGAGCTGCGAGCTGCGCCGCGCTGCTGCGACGCGCTGCTCGGGGTCTGTGGCCCCGAGTGGCACGCGAGGGTTGGGTAACCCCGCGGCGGTGAAACGCTTTTGACGCGTTCCCATGGGGGGGCCGGCCACGGGACGCTGCGGTGACACGCACAAGTGAGCAGGCAGGCAAGGCACTACGCTCACAAGGGCATCAATACGCCTGTGTCATGTGACAAAGCGTTTCAGAATCCTTGCCACTCTGCAAAGAGGGAACGAAAGTATGTACAGCAACACATCAGGATATGTACACATGGGGTTAAGACTGGACTGGGGTAAGGGCATCAAGGGACAATAGACACTCAGTCCCGACTCATATCCCAATCCCAGGTCCGACCCTCTCAGTGGCTGATGGGGGCGGGTGCTCAAACACAACCCATGCCCTGCTCAGTCCGGACCCTGAAACCCTGCCAATGGGAGAGGTGTCCCACACAGCCACAGGCGAGTTCCTGGGAACCAATGGGTTCCAAGGCCAACCGACAGTGGCTCCCTATGCTCCCTTAACGGCAGGTCCCAACTCCACTCTGAGCCAGAGATATGGCCCCGCCATTATCACCCAGGAGTTGGTAGCTGAAAATGGGCTGTTTCAGCCCAAACTGAAATTGGCTTGAAAAACTCCAAAATTGACCCCTCGTCCGGACCCGCCAGAGGTAGGGACGAGGCAACTGACCCTATGCCCTTCGAGTACGAACTCCCTGGAGCCCTCACCCAACCTGGTTCCCTCTGAGGTCTCAGCATCAGGGCACCACGGATGAGTCAAGTGGGGTCATGATGCCAAAATCACCAAAATTGGCGTCATTCCCACGCGCGGCTCGCTCGGCCAAGGTGAGGCCAATGGCTCACAGGGTAGGAGGCAGGACCTAGGACTTATATCTGAGTGTACAACTTGGATTTAGGTCCGGGCTCCCTATGGGCTTAGAGAATTGGGGCCGCCAATTGACCACACGGAAGGGGGAAATTGGGGTCCCAAAATTGGGTCATTTTGGCTGCTTGAAATGAGCCAAAATTCGGTGTGCTCCCAATAGTATATCTCCACGCCGGCTTGGAGATCGGATCCGCCATTCCATACGTGATCCACCGGGAGTCCAACGGAGACTCCCATGCCCTTGGCTCTCAAAGATCTCCATGCCACTCGGCGTGGCGACGATCCCAATTGGGTCCACAAATGCAAAAATGGCAAAATTGCCCATACTCAATTTGGCCTAGCGCCTTAACGAAGGCAGCTCCGCTTCGCCCACGTGGTGTGTGGACCATGGGGACCATTACCCATAACACCCATGTCATATATGGTCCATTGGTCCATGCGTCCGGCGTGCACGAAGGTTAGAACATGGGGCACGGCGGGCAGCAAAGGTGGAAAAATGCCCAAAATGGCCAAAATTGCGCACACTCATGGTTAGGGCAAATGAGGCACATGCCCGACTCGGACCGGAGTGTGCCATAGGATTGGTATCAAGTCATATATGTCCAACATATCTTTGGGGCGTCGCCCAACTCCTCCGGTATTGGGCATGGCAGGGTCGCCAAGTGAGCCCATGATTTGGGATAGTCCCAAATCGCCAACATGGCGGCCACGGTATGCCAAGCCTAAGAGGAGTTATTCGCCGGGTCCAAGATATGTTGGCTACCGAAGTATGTACCCTCATAACATACTTGGGTCATGATGTCAATTGAGCGCAACGTTGAGATACACGGTCGCCACTTGACATCATGACGAGCCAAAAATGGCAAAATTGGCAAAAAGACACACAAAGGTGCCTTGAAAGGCGCATAAATATATTATAATATCTTCGCCTTGGATTGAGTAATCAACTAATCCTTCTATACACAATGACTTGACACCAATGACCTTCGATCCCACATATGTGCTCCACTTGGGGCGCCTTGAAAGGTAACGAGCGCTGCTTCCCAAGTGGGCACATGAAAATATGGAAAAATGTAAAATACACACCTTGCTCCCAACGCATCGCTTCGGGATCACCACACAAGCTTCCCTTCACGAAGGTTAGGCTTGCAATCGACCGTAGGGAGTACGGAGAAGGGGCTTGCACAATATGAGGTCCATTGGCGGGCTTGGCTTGGAGTAATGGACCCGCCAAATGGGCACGCAACACAACACATGGCACATACCACATATTGCCCAAAAATGTAGCTCCCACCACGATATGTCATGCCCCTCCAAGGGCATAACTTTGGGTCAATCGCTCATAGGAACTCAAGGAGAGTTCCTATGCAACACCAACACTCGCGCGCTACACTCGAAAGTTATTTTAACGCACGCAATATCATGGCCAATGAGTTGTAACGCAAACTCTACCCTCTTGACCATGATCCATTACACTAGCGCGCATGTGTGGAAACGCAAGGCATATAATGCTTCCTAAATTACGTCGGGAGTATTGTGAATACATCCCACGTTTCCTTATCGTAACTCCTCGCAAGCAACACGAGATATGACCTTCACAAGTGGCCTCACGAATCAACTTTAATTTGCCCATATCTTTAAGACAAATGGAGGGCAGGATAAAAGGGAAGTTGATTCGTGCATACGGAAGCACGTAGGTCCACTCGAAAGAGGTCAAATCAAGTGCGGGGATGTCGAAGTCGAAAATCCGATTTCGACATCCTGAAAAATTCGGATTAAGGTTGCGAGTATTAATTATGAAAATTGCGGAAGCATCCATGCAGTTCCTGGCGACTTTGGAGCCTTCGTCGCGGATAGCGTTAAAATTTCCATTATAAACAGTTAAACTGGCGGTTACGGTAAAGTCGCGAACCAACCGCCAGCAGTCAAAACAGTGAGTATCGGAACGGAAGCATAAAAATTGACGGAAACAATATGAAAATAAAACCCTGTTGATTCCTGATATTCTGATACACAAATCTCCGCTGGCGGTGCATCGGTTGCCGATGCGGGGCTTCACGGCACGGAACACGCCGTGCATGGGGTTAGTGGACCGGAGACCGGTTGTATGCCGTAACCTGGCCATGGGGTTCTGGGTACCGCTTCACTAGGATTTAGAGGCTTGGGAGTGAACACATATTTCGGGTTTGTGTATTGACTTGTGAGACATGGCATTCAGCCATCTCATTTGACCTGGTTCAGGGCAATATGTTGGTGAGTCAAGGGAAGGTCTTGAGTCCAGGGAATGAGGGGTTTATGGCTGTGAATGTGTATGTTTACCTCTTTCCCCAACTTTGCTTTATTTGTGTTCATATGCCAATTTCAGGGCTTTCCTCTTTGGTGCAATTCTTGTACATGCCTGCCACCGTGAGACGACCGGTGTGCTGAACGGAAGCCCGCAGCCCGTATTGAATTGTGAATTGGGCTATTGCTGTATTTGTGGGATCTGGTTGCTGTTCAGGGTTGAAGGAGGATTACATTTTCTATATTTTTGGATTTTGGACCTTGGACTTTGAGGAGTTTGAGAAATGCAATCGTTGATCCGGAGTAAATCAGCAGCGGTAACAGGCGGAAGGGGCACAGCGGGGGCCGGTCCTGGTAGGGACCTTCTTTACACGGGTCTGTACTTGGTGCGTACTTCTGTTTCTCAGTGTGCATCTAGTGCAAATTTGATGGGAATGTAAAATTCACTTGTGCACCTCTGTCCGTTTTCGTGCCCGTTTTGTGCTACAGTGTCATGTATGTGCATATGCAGACACAGGCTTGCTTTGTTTTCGTCTGGTAACCCCGTTTTCTTCTGTTTTTGAATTTTGGATTTTGACATCTTTGAATGATTTGTGTCCCATAATCATCTAGGGCTAATCAGGGAGAGGGTTTGCAATTTACCTCTTCTCTTGACCCTTAACTTGATAGGCCTGAGACAGTGAACAGTGTGTATTTTATTGCTGTCTCGTATGCATTGTGTCAGCCCTGTTGTTTGTGTGCCACAGCTCAGATTGTGTCATGAGCGGGCATGGGCCGTGAGAACTTTCGGCCATGCCGAAGAGCTACGGAATTGCAGAACATGGAGTATGTCAACTTCTTGGACACGTGCCGTTGCTCTTGTGTGTCAGGTTGGGTGTTCAAGGGACGACGATGATTTTGCAATTTGCGAATTGGGGGAAAAAGCAGGATTTTGAAAAGTAGTTCAACATTTTGCAGAGGACCTCCCTGAAAATGCGTCACTTGAACGCTTCGACTTGATTGCAGGGTCTGACCCTCCCCCCCCCCCTTGGGAACTCCCTCCCTCCCTCCCTCCCTCAGCTACCTCCCTCCCGCCCCCGGCTCACTCCCTCCCTCCGTCGGCTAAAGATGAAGTTCTGCCCCCCCCCCCTTTTTCCTCATCTACTCTACCTGTCTTCTTCCCTCCTTTGCAATGCAATGCATAGACAACAAAGGGCAAAGAAATTCTGCAATGAACGCATGCTTGCTTGTCAAGAACACAACAAGGAATGTTTACTCATCAAGAAGCTGGCCGCTTGTAGGATGCCGCAGCCTGTTGTGGTGTGCCTTACAGGGGGGTGCAAAAAGACGAAGGGGAAAAACTCCGAAAATGTTGAAATTTGTAAGTGTCTGTGTCGTATTTCTACAGCATTTCCCGTGTAGGTCCTTCGGATTTTACCGGATTCGTATTTCATACCATGCGGTATTAGATGGCGGCAGTAGACGTCTAATGTTTTCTAGGCAATGGTGTTATTTTTGTGTAATTTAGTGTAATTTAATGAAGCTTTTGTGCCTCTCGTGACCAAACTTTGTTTATTAGGGATGTTAAGATATCTGCAGCGAGATGCCACTGCGTGTCAGCTGCAACAACGCCTCTGCACTGCGCATGACCAAGCCACCACCCAGACAAACAAAAAACGTCCGAGAGGATCCCAGTGCACTGCACCGCCTGCC
This sequence comes from Eutreptiella sp. 'Long Island Sound 2002', assembly GCA_964036045.1. NCBI lineage: Eukaryota > Euglenozoa > Euglenophyceae > Eutreptiales > Eutreptiaceae > Eutreptiella > Eutreptiella sp. 'Long Island Sound 2002'. The sequence goes on from OZ038394.1 coordinate 155,443, forward strand.
AAGAGACGCCTCAACGTAACTGGCGACGACAGGACTTGGCTGAAGTGGAGTGAAGCGCAGCGCGGAGAGGCTGTCAACAGCCTCGCCAGTACATCATACAACGCTTTGGTCTTGCGAGTGTGTGGCTGCGCGTAGCCGTCCGCGTCTGTGCAACATAGTGCGCGGCGAAAACTCTCAAGCTTTGCTCTTCTGGTCTTCCAGTATGTCTCCGGGTGCCCGCCGTTCAGCACCCTTTGCAATTGGCGGCGGCAGTTGACGAATGGCGAGGGCTCTCGCCAGCAAGGAGCTCCTGGGTTACTCACGGCAGAGGAGGAGAATGACATGTTGGAAGTATGCTGTTATGTAGTGGGCGCTAAAGGCCGCAGTGAACGAGTCCTGACCAACCGGCTCTGTCTTGTTCAGTACATCAAGACCATCCAAGCCGAAGGAATTGTGTTTGACATCAAGATCATTCAAGCGCGGGCGCAAGAGGTGGTGCGAGCACACAGACCAGAGACTGAGCACTTCAGCGTCTCGCGAGACTGGGCGAACAAGTTCAAAAAGAGACGAGGGTTTGGTCTGAGAAGGTGTGATGGCTGCGCTGTGGTTGGACTGGCCGCCACGGATGCCACTTCCACCATTTTGTCACATGCATCACGAGCGATCGACTGGAGTCCAATGAGCAAGAGTTGATCCGAGAGAATGCGTGGCGCGAAACCTACAACGCTGTCGTGAGCAACCCACGGAGGTTTGGCATCACATGGGACGGAGCAATCGTCGAGGATCTGCGGCTCGCAATGGATGAGACGCCACTGTAGTATGTGCCCAAGTTCGCCGGTGCCTACTCCAACAAGAAAAGAGTCGTCGTAGCTGGGTCGAACGACAAGCAACAACAGACGGCGTGTCCTGTCCTCACTCGGAATGGGAAGGTGCTGCTGACGCGGGTGATCATCCGTGGAAAGTCCAAGAGGTGTTTGGTGCAAGGCGATGGGATTGACCCCAACATTGTCCAGATGTATGCAGAGAAGAAGACGCAGACTCGCGCAACCTTTATTGCTCTGCTGCACCAGATGGAGTCGCGCTTGAAAGCGACCAAGAGAGCCCTGGACCTCCCTGTGTACGCCCCCTCAATTGTCCTGATGGACTAGGCTCCCTGCCACGGCAAAGAGTTCCTTGAACAACCTGAGGGGGGGGAGCAGAGTGCGCACCTGTGGATGGTGAAGAAGATCCCTGACATGCGGTTTTTTTTGGTATTCCCCAGAAGTCGCACCTCTGCAATCCAGGGGATCAGTTGCCAAATCCCAGCATGAGGAAGTACATCTAGGACAGAATCCGAGAGCGAGCAGTGAAGCACGGGATCCTTTTGCACACCAAGGTGCTGCCGAGCCGGACCAAGCTAGACGTGAGTGAGACGACCATGAAGAAGTTGCTGCTGCGCTGGATTGGTGAGTGGATGCACATCAGTGCGTTGAGTCCCCACATCACTGCTTCTTGGAGGTTGTGTCTAGATCAGACTCCCATTGCCGGGAGTGTGGATGAGATTGAGATTCCAAGGGGGGTGATTTGTTTGGGGCCACCTGTGAAATTGTGCCCAGTGGTTGAAGAGAGAGAAGAGCAGGAACCAGTGGTTCCAGAAGCCCCAGAACCAGAACCAGGAAAGGATACTGAACCTGCCCGTGCAGCTGCCCCTAGGTTGGACGACCCTTTTGCAGTGGATGTAGCAGCAGCAGCAGCAGCAGTGCCACGCCCCAGAAGGAGGACGACAGTGGGCGTAGCAAGGGAACGCGACGCGACGCGACGCGACGCGACGCGTAGGCGCGTAGCAAGCCAGCGCGACGCCAGGAACAAGCACGCCGAAGTGAGGAAGAAGGCAGACGATAGCAGCAACGACAGCAGCAGTGAAGCCGATGGTGGGTGCGATCACTTTGATCTGTACGTGTCACATCACACAGACACATGCTAATTTATTTGCCACTGTGTGTTTTTTTGCAGACTCTGCAGTCAGCGGACTCTGCAGTTCGAGGGACAACACGTTTTTTAACCTTATTTCTCAGTGTTAATATATTATGCCCAAATCCGTGTGTACCAGTTTGTTCTTTGGGCCTGTGCCAGGTTCCCTTGCGCCTGTGGAAAGCTGCTTTGGGGCTGTGCAAGGCTGGTATGGGTCTGTGGAAGGCTGTCCACTTTGGAAGGCTGCTTTGGGCCTGTGGATGGCACAGTGCCTCTGCTGATGTACTGTCTGCTCTGCAGATGCACACAGGTGTCTGAGGATCCATTTATTCACAGTGAGTGGACTCACTGCTCCTTGTTTTTTTGTGACATACTGGTGGGTTAGTGGTGGGAAGGCTGCCTTGCAGCCTAGTGTACTTTGGATCAAGGCACGAACACTGTTATAAATTTTCTCTGTATTCAAAATGCCTTCCTGCTACGTTGTGCATTATTCTGTTTCATTGTTTCGGCAGTGGCAAAAGCACGGTTTCATTTATAAAAGAAAAAAATTTATAGAAAAAAATTCAAAAAAAAATGTTTGTGTGCATGCAAGTTTTTAAAAAAAATTCCGTAGTATAGCAGAAGTGAATCAAAAAACAAAACAAACAAAAGGAAACATTGTTAGATAAAACTTGACGCATGGAAGCAGAAATGTTTAGAAAAATTTAAATTCTAAAAAAGTGTAAAATTTTAGTAGTTGGTAAACAATTTGTTTACTGAAAGTGCTAAAGCAAAGGGGATGTTGGTGAATGTTAGGTGCTTTTCTGAATTTAGACACGAAAACCACATGGATTTTTCAATTTCTGGCACTGAAAAGTGGTTTCAAACCGCATGTTTCTAATTTTAGCTTCATTTGGAGTTTTGCACTCCCCTGTATCACCCTTGCTGGTGAACACCCACCGGCATTGTGCACATGCACCATGGCCATTCAACAAGGCCGTGGCAACAAGGCAAGCACAAGGGCAGAAAATTAGAACGAAGCGGAGGGGCCGGGCGAAACTTAAATCGCGAATTACTATATTTCCGGATCTCTTCCTCAACTTCTTTCTTGAATCGCTCAAATGTTTCTTCTGCTTTTGCCTTGAACTCATTCCTCCGAAAAATGTTGAATTGAAGTTGAAGTTGCTGACCATTCTTCTTTTCCACCCGAGTCAAAACTTGGTACAACTTTTAACACTTGGTATACCAAGTGTCCAACTCTGTGAACACGGGCATCTCGACGAGGGGAGCAACCGCGGTTGGTGATGTTCTATGCCACAATGTCGTTTGCTTCATCTACCAACAATGTAAAAAAGTGTCGTAACGATTCCTAGTAAGATAAGCCAACAATCGCTCCGAACAAAAAGTTACGATCGCTACGTCAACGTGTTAACAATGCGGTGGCAGAGACACATAGCCCAACTCCTGCGTAAAGTTGTGGTACAAAGTTTGTTGAAAAACTCGAACGGCCAAAATATGACATATATGGTATGGTCATAGATTATACCTAGATTGGTGATCATCAAAGTGGATGGAAGGCCAACGCTTCAGAAAACAACAAGAGTGTCGTAGCCCAAAAGGTACTGGGCCTTTTAGAACTCTTTTACAATTGGTTTGGCCAAACAACCACTTGGGATGTACAAATGCAAGCATTACAAATGCTACTAGCAAATCCTTGGATACACTCCACAGACCAACACACCTTAGTTCAGAACGGGCTATTATGTGGCCAAGGAGACGGAGCAACAGCGAACAGTGCGCAGCTTTCACTCTTGTTCAACTCTACATAGAATGCACCATTTCGGCAGCAATGCCAAATTATGCCGAATCCAGCCGAGAAAATTAATCAGAATAAAAATGATTTAAGTTCCAATCATAATGATATAAAAACCGCATCCATACCGTTCCGAAACAAAGAAATAAATGTCTGCTTGGCCACAAATTCGTCGCCGGCCTGTTGCGCGACACCCAACTTGAGTACGGGCCGCGACCCCCCCCCCCCCTGTGCTGAAGCGTTCAACTCGCCCAAATGTGGCCCCCCTTCTACAGTATCAGCCAGATTATTATGCGCCATCGCAGCGCCGGACAGTGCGGACAGGCTTAAGCAAAATAAGTTAGCGCCTACCCCACACCTGCCATAGGATGTCACGCCCTTGCCAGTTTTTCAAGCTCGAAGTTTCCGAGGTACCAAGGCTAATTACTCAATGGATCTGCCTCCTTTTAGTTTTTTCCCGTCAGTCGTGTGCTGGCACGATGAGGGGCGATAATCACCTTTTTGATTTGCTGATTGGCGTGCGAAACCAGGCGAGCATTTCTTCATGTCCAATCATCTTCTGCACAGTGCTCTGGTTGGAACATGACTGACAAACTCCCGGAAATTGCAGCACCGGCTGCGGCTGTGAGGATGCCCCTTGGTGACGAAGAGGACAGAGATAGGTCTGCTTCTGGTTGCTCGTTGTTGTACACACACACACACACGCACGCACGCACGCACGCACACACACACACACGGCAAAATAGTCAGCCAATCCACAACCAGCGGAAGAACCCGTCGTTTATTTTCTCAGTATTTCAAGTGTGAAAAACTTATCAATTCCAAAAATCGGGGTCGACTTGAACTGGTGCTTCGAAGGCTCCCTAAATGGCACAATTTCTTGTGGCATGCTGTGATCAATCACCTCCACCCATACAACCTGCAGCAACTGTGTCCCATACTACTTGGCGGTTGTTGTATTTGGCTTGCATCTTCTAGTTCCCAGTGCTTCGCAGTTGGGCTCAAGCAGACTCCGCTTTTTTATCCCAGGGAAATATCGGAATTGAAGCGTGAGGTCGAGCGGCTTCGACGTGAAAACCGACAGCAGGCAGATCAGCTTTCTCGAGCAGCTTCAAACACCCCACCTCGATACCCTTTAGATGACAGCACTTTCGTCCCACGTAGTCCTGCTGCATACAAAGGTGCCAAGGTATGCTGCATTGTGACATGAGCTGCGTCACCGACCCCCACGGTTGCACGACGTCTCCACATCCAACACTTGCCTCAAACAGGCGCCATCTCCGCCAGCAGCAGCTGGTGGCGGCCGACCGGTGCATATGGCAGGACGAACTGGTGGCAAACCGGAGCACGAACACCCACTAAAACAGGAGTATCGGGAGATTCAACAGTCCGCAAGCGTATGTTGCTGACTGCATGCCCAGTCTCCCTTCGCCTTTCATAACACCTTTGTGTCACTTTATGGCTCTGCACTCTCTTTCAGCGCTGGGTAACTACTGACCAGCCCTTCACGAAGGCACCCGGCGGGAAAGGTATCAACATGTGCGACGATGTCAGTGAAGATTTCTTCCGCACACTTATGAATTCCGCAACCTTCAATTTGCCCAAAGAATTGAGGTGTGAATACGTTTTCAGAGCTAACAACTCCATGTCAATGTGGTGGATATTCTTGACCGGCCGGCCTGCTTCTGGCGCGTTTTTATGCCTCTGGACCAAGGATGTCAGAATCACCCTGCGTTCTCTTTGAAGGTATGCTTTGGCCATGGCGAAGGAAAGCGAAGACAAGATGCAGGAGTCACTTGATGTCCTGTCACTGTCGCAGAAAACTGTGGACAAGGTTTGTCGTGGTTCAGGCAGAGGAAGCAATACTCACGCGCGTGAACGCAAAGAGGCCGCCAATCCCCTTTCACCGGAAACCCTAAGAGGGTTGAAAACCTTGCTGGGTACACCAGCTCGGTGACTCAAACAGAATCAAGACTGAACAGTGGAACCCAGCTGGAGGTGACAGGACAGGATATAATGTGCACCGTGTACCACACAGGATACACCGCACTCCACGAGTGTTCTGCAAGACTCTGTCCAGCATTTGTGTTTTCTCCCAGACTTCTGAAGACACATTCGTGGATATCCAGCACGATTTCGAGCTCTCGGGTGATCGGCTGAAGAACAAGGAGATGTATTTCCACAACGAAGTCAACCAGCATCGCGAGGAGATGGGTATGTTTTTCCCGTTGCAACTTGCTCATGCTTGGTAGTTGCACCTGAGTTGCTTTGCCACAGATTACCGTGGTTGCATATCCACGTGTTTTGCACAGCTCACAAAATTGACACTGAGCTCTCGATTGTTGGTATGTTGATCAAGACTCTCGAGGATTCTATCGCGCAGGCGAACAGCGTGCTGGAGAGGAACATGGATCCCAAGCATGCTGACGACAATTTTGAGGGTGGCGGCAAGTCACTGACTGAAATTCGAAACGAGTACAACATCTGGAGGAAGCAAATCTTTCCCTCCTTCTACAAAGTGATTGGAGAGGCGCTGCAGGGGCGTGCTTCCGAAATGTTGAACGCTGAAAAGAGTGTCAGTATCCACGATATCATTGCCTCTCTGCTTACAACGCTGGAGGCTGCACTAGCAAAGGGGAAACACACAGAAGAGAGATTGCAGAGGCACAAGATCGAAGTGCAGCAGATGTGCGAGATGACGTTGAAGGAGTTTGAAGAAGATTTTGCCCTGTACAGGGAGGCTTTGCAAAAGAAGAAGGATGAAGTGGTAGGAGAGCTTCACTCTTACAAGGAAGATACAACATCCAAGATCACTGCCAACACTCTGACTGTCAATAATTACCAAGCCGTTTTGGAAGACCATGTTCAGTATGGTACTCGTGTTTTGGACAAGGGTAACGATTACCAGATGTTTAAGCAGAGTAAGGAGATGAAGAACCAGATGGTGATGATGTACGCAGAGCTCGCGAAAATGCGTTTGCAGTATGACGGTATCCTGTTCCAGTTGGCCAGCAACGATTTCGACGTTCCAATCAACAACATTGGCACCCTGATGAACGCCTCGACCAAGACAGCTGTTGATTGGAGCCCCAAGGCAAACAAACAGCGCTCGAAGAACACGTTCCAAAATGAGGAAACGCTTTCAAAAGAAGAGGCTTCTCTCCTGCGGCAGGCATTCAAGGAGTATGATAAAGACGGCAATGGGCAGATTGAAGCAGAAGAGCTGTTGGCGCTTTGGTTATCGGTTTGGCCGTGGGCGACGGAAAATGAAGTTCGCACCGTGGTGCACCGCTTTTTGCGCAGCACTGATAAGAATAACGACGGCTCCGTTGATTTTGAGGAGTTCATGAATATTGTAGAGATGAAGAACCAGTCGGCCGGTGTCGGTATGGCGTTCCGGCCAGTATAAGTCACCTACCGTCGTTCCTGCCATTATAACGTGCTTGTTATGCTGCTGCCTTCAAGTTAACCGTTGACCAATTGTTTTGTCGCTTGCTTCCTGGACGCTGTTCACGCGGCATTTACTCTGCACGCAAATACCCCCGGATTACATTATGGCCACGGCTTTCGTTCTTACGGAATGCATGGCAGCCTCCTCGCATGGCCGTGACGGTTCCGGGGCCCCAGCGGGGCCCCTGTTCCACGTTCCCTGGTGGTACAACCATTCATGCCCTGCACAAATTCCCCTGGCCCATCTCTGTGTGCTTGGATCCCGATGCACATCGGCGTAACCCGCTCACAGCCAATGTGCTGAAGGGCCATGAGCTGGTAGATACAACATTTTATTATCTTATGGGTGGCCGCCCACGGTGTTTTGGCCGATAATGGATTTTTGCCCTGTGTCAGCGTTTATGAACATCCCATTTCGGTGCGTTTGTGTCTGTACATGAACTGCTGTCCGTGAATTTTATGGTCTTGCTGAGGACATTTGTGCTAACCGTCGCCAACCACTTCCAATTTTTTTTGGTTTTGGGGGCCCAAGAATCTGTGCATTTGGGGAGTTCGGGACCCCCCCCCCCTGCACCCCCCTCGATACGGTCATGTTCATATTCCCATGCCAATCGCCCTCTCTACGCTGAATCAATTCTGTGCCCCTTTCGCAGCTTGGCTTTGCCGACCATTCCACGGCGCATCACAGAGTGATGGCGATCTTTTCGCCGATGCCCACCCCATATGACCACCCGGAGACCCCCCCTCTTGGTCCGCCACACTGTTAAGCACACGGTGGATATCGGTCAGGGTGCGATGCATTTGATGCCGAATGAATGGAATGCAAAAGTAACCCTCTGTGAAAGATGCGAAATTTGCATTGCGAATCCCCTGATGCACCAGCGCGGGACTAATTATTTCATACCGCTGCACTCTTCATTTCCATGTTACTGATTTCCGCAGGTGTGCAACCTCCGTTCTGTTTGATTTTGTGTGTGTGTGTGTGTGTGTGCGTGTGTGTGTGTGTGTGTGTGTGTGTGTGTGCGTGTGCGTGTGCGTGTGCGTGTGGGTGTGGGTGTGGGCGTGGGCGTGGGCGTGGGCGTGGGCGTGGGCGGGGGCGGGGGCGGGGCGGGGCGGGGCGGGGCGGGGCGCGGCGCGGGCGGGGTGGGCGGGTGGGGTGGGTGGGGTGGGTGCGTGGGTGCGTGGGGTGGGTGGGTGGGTGGGGGGGGGGGGGGGGGTGGTTGGGTGGGTGGGGGTGGGTGGGTGGGTGGGCTGGTTGCGTGCGTGCGTGCGTGCGTGGGTGCGTGGGGTGGGGTGGGGTGGGGTGGGGTGGGGTGGGGTGGGGTGGGGTGGGGTGGGTGGGTGGGTGGTGCGTGCGTGGGTGGTGCGTGTGTGTGTGTGTGTGTGTGTGGTGCGTGCGTGCGTGCCGCCAGAGGCTATATCCGATTTCGGGTTGAGGAACTGGGAACGCTGCTTCTGTCTTTTGCACTGCAGAAAGGCGCCTAGTGCTGTGCTTGAACGCTTGAACATGATTTTGTTTTGACACTGCACCTGACGAGACCTAGTACATTCAGGCTGCTTTGACCAGTGCCCTGTTTGTCGCGTCGACCGTGTGTGTGTGTGTGTGTGTGCGTGCGTTGCGTTGCGTTGCGTGCGTGCGTGCGTGTGTGTGTGTGTTGTGTGTTGTCTGTGTGTGTGTGTATGTGTATGTGTCGTGTGCGCGCCACCAACCTGGCATGCCGCACCCTCGGGTAGCGCGCATCACCTGGGCAACACGACAGATGGATTGCGTGCTGGTGCTTGACGGTCCCAGTTTGTGTGGTGGTGTCTGAGGGTTCCAGCGCTGTGGACCGCAAACTGTAGTGCCATAGGCGATGCCCATATTTGTTTAGTTCTATTTCATGGACTCCCATGCATGCGAGCGATCATCCATGTTCTTACCGTGACCTTTTCTCTTGTGTCATCTGCCTGATGCGTTTGGGCGTTTCAGCGTGCGTGCGTGCGTGCGTGCCTGCGTGCCCGCGTTCGCATCTGGTCGGTCTCTCCATCTGAATCGTTAAGGCATTACCATGGAAGACAAAGATTTTTTTTTTTGCCTGTTCTGGTTAACATGAAGTCGCCAGACCAGTTTTTGATGTTGACGCGTTCAAGTGTGTGCCGTCGCACAATCTTCAACAGTGGGTTTTGCGTCCCGCGAAGCAGTAAGTGGGTGTTGGTCTGGTGGATGTGTGTGTGTGTGTGTGTGTGCGCGCGCACGGGCGTGTCGTATGAATGCCCCTCATGTTGTTGAATTTTTGCAACCTTTTATGAGGTTGGTTGAGATAGATATGCAAAGAAATTCCTGATCGGAGTGTTTTGGTTTTAGTGATTTGACCCCGCGTGGCTGCTCAGTTGGGAGGGGGAAATGGTGTGTGGCAGGGGCAAGGGGCGATCCCGTGCACCAGGCCGACTGCACAGCACATGACAGAGCGCTGGGAGTGACCTTCTTATATGCACCATGGAAATATTTGTAAATGTATCACACAATGTTTTTCCGATGGGAGTGTTGCAGTGTGTTCAGACTTGCGGGTGAGGCGCTGGAGTGCATGTGCATGGTGTGTGCCATAGTCTGATGCATATAAGGGTCCGCATGCAGGGTTGCAAAGCCCCTTTTTGCACCATGTGTTTCACTGCAGTTTTTTTGGACTCTGACAGCGTGCAGGAGATGAAGCAGGGAAACACCTCGTTTCATGCCCAAAAATGTGATACGCTGTGTGTTCATGGCTGTGCTGACATGGTGGAGTCATTGAAGTCGTCTGATTATTTGCTGAGCAGTCATTTCATGATATGTTACCTGTGGTGGCAAGCTGGGCATTGGTGTGAACAGTATATGATAACCGAGCTGGAGTGTATTGTCTGCTCAGTGTATAGATCTTAGCAGGGCTTGTGCAGCTCTGATGCGAAATATTTGTACTGAGGTGTGTTCCCACCCAACGATGTGATGTGATGTATGATTTTCTTTCAATTTTCTCAGTACATTGCTGTATGTTTTGATGTCTCCATGCTGGCGAGATTGTTGCTTTGGAGTTGGTTTTGCCTGCAGTTCTTCGGGAGTGCATGTTTGCATGAAATGGGGTTGTTAAGGGGTTCATAATATTTGCATGAAATGCCGTGTTATTGAAAGGGCAAAAATGTATGGAATGGGTGCTCCATTTTTTTTTGTAGGCAACTCATCCTCATTGTAGGCAATTCATCTTTTTGCAGACCAAGATTGTGCGACCAAAGACATGAGAGTATAGCACACCGAATGTTGGATCTTGAGTACGCACACGTCCAATTGGTCTCCTGCCGAGGTCATGGGCACAAATTTGGCAGCCAAATGGGTCACTGTACATTGTTGTTCGATTCTTGTAAACTATCTCAACACGTGTTCAGCACTTTTGTGATTCAGTTCTATGCTACATGTGGCCGTAGGGGGGTGGCATTTTCCTCTATGTGGCTTTGTCTACCCCGGAGTGGCTGATTGGACTTAATGCCCCTCTATGGGTACTTGTGACTTGCCGCATGGGGATTGTGGCTACACCAGCACACGTACCATGGCATCGACCCTACGTACAAATGTGGGATCTGAACTCTGTACAGATTTCAGGATAACCTGATTTCTGTCAGTCCCGCAATGGTTGTTTGACCTCTGGGTGCTGTCAAAGGCTGTTTTGCAAAACAAAACACTCTTTGCTAGCTGGTTTGAAGTGTTGTCACTTCGGAATATGCAGTAAGTAAGGGCAAACAATTGGGGCAGCGGTTTTAAAAAAACAACAAAGCAGCTTCTGTGCTTTTTGCTGCACCGGTGGACAGAAGATAATTTGATTGATGGTTGAAAAGATGGATGATCTGGTGTGAAAAGTAACTCAAACGGTGTTTGCAGAGAATGTATGTTTGTGGGTGTTAATATGTTTGTGTCGTGTAGTGGTGGTATGTAGTGTGTGAGCGCGTGTGCTCAAAGCAAAACAGGCAACAGTGAAGATTCTCTACTAAAGACCTCTGCAGTGCACATGAGAAAACATATAGTATGTAGCAGTGTGTCAGGCATGAGGAAAAGAAATGAGCGGTGCATTGAATTTGAGCAACAGAATCAAGGGAAAATATCGTAGGGAATTGGTAGAGAGGCTTAGCCACTTGGAGACAGTGCGAAATGGTGAGCACTCACAAACTGAGCTGAGTGCTCTCGCAGCGATATATCAGACACATAACGGAAGTGATACATGCGGCCTGTCTGTGTGTCCCAAGTGTGTCAGTGTATGACTGATGATGGTGGGGGACAGTTTGTGTAGTAGATGTGTTGTATGCGCGGCTCGTGTGGCGGTGTGATGTACGTGTCGGTGTGTATGTTGTTTCGTAGTTGAGTTGTGGGGTGTTTCTGCAGGTGTTGCGGCTGCCGGCTGCTCTATAGTAGAAGGATATTTCCAAAAAATGAAGTGTCCATCATTGCCTTAGAGCACTAAGTGCCGATCGAACACAGGGCCGGCTTTCGAACTCATCTCCTAGGGCGTCGTGCAAAGAAGAGACAAGGACGGACTCTCGTACACCTAAACACGTAGATTGCTTTATTAGCAGACTGCGAATCTTTCCGGTCAGCTACAAAATTTCAGATGCATCTTTTGAATCTGGTCAAGGCCGATATTGATTCTAAAGCCAAGGGTCAATAGAGTTATCTAACCATTCGTAGAGCCACGTGCTCGGGTGGCAGCACTTTGGTAAGAGAAAGGTATTCTAGTTTGCCTTGCTGGGATTGTGTTCCTGCTTGCTTGGTGTTTTAGTTGATGAAAACTGTGATGGATTTTCCCCGTGTGCAAAATGACAAAGTAAAGATGCAAAGCAGCCCAAATACCGGATCAAAATCAAAGTCAAGTAATAATCCTTTCACTTCAAAGCATAAGTAGCAAAAGACGGGCTGCACAATGAACAATGCGGGTCTGAATACAAAGCTTCAGTCAATTATAAACAAAGCAATTGGTTTTGAAAGTGAAAATTGACATAACTGTGGCCCCAAGGATGGTCCCAAACACTTCATGTGCACACATGCAGATGCATTGGACTTGGTTAGGAATCAAGGGCATGGAGGTTGGGCCACACAGAGGATATGGCTTGGCCACCTTGGCCAAGCAACTCAATTCAGAATCGGGTAAAAAGTAGCACCACAATAAGTAGGTGAAACAATTGAGTATAGGGGTCCTGAGGTGCGAGACCACTAGGCTTAACCAACAAGGCCCAAGGCATGAAGTGCCTACTTTATGCTGGTATTACCTCCATGAAGGAAGATACCTCCGCTCACTTGAGCGGTAGGGGTGAACCTCATGAGGCGGCTAGGGTTATAACCCTAGCTACTTTGAAGCAAGCGGACAACCCGCTTCTGAGGTATGTTATTGCATTGTGTTCATGTTGGTTGTTTCACTAAAGCGATAGGGTTGTTACCGCTGCGTTTTGTGGGGGTTGGGTTCTCCTCTTCCTTGCTCTGCACAGGCAAAACGGAGAATGAAAGGTGTATCACACGAATGGAGCACGCAGCCCGCACGTAGGGATAGAGTATGCGCCGTGTGAGCAATGCATCTGCGTAATTCACGCATTCACGCATTGTTGTGCTTTCCCTGTGCCTTCCTTCACTGTTCCCTTCTCTCCATAGGTTGAAAAGAAAGAATTTGTGCGTGCTTGTTTTCACCGTGACGTTAAAGTAGGGTTTCTTAAAACGTTAGGCTTCGTTTCGCGTGGTGTTTTTGCCGTTCTTCATGTCTTCTTCCATGTAGTCGACCAAAGAAAAATAGCATGTCACACACAATGCATTAATCGCTTAGGATTGTTGTAAATTGTTGTAGGGTTATTTCAGCGCTAAGGGTTGTTACTTCGTTGCTATCCTCAGCATTCCGACGCTATGCATGTTGAGTGAGGTGAGTAAGCCAAGGAGGAGCCCACGTCGTGGTTGAGTTTGCTAGTGATCGTGGTTATGTGGTTCTGGATTGTGGTCAAGACTTGTGGTAAAGAAGGTCTGTAGGACCAGCCCCTGCCATAGTGCGAGCTCTACCGCCTATACCCGATTTCTCCACCCTCTTCCCGGTGACTCCCATCGTCCTTGACCTCACCAATGCTTCCATGCTTTAAAACCCAAAATCCAAAATTCCTGCAAGTACAATACTTGGTAACCCTTGGTCACAAAATCCAAACAAATCCCGTAGGTACACCCCTGGCAACCCTTGCAATAAAATCCGAACACTTCATCAATGAATTCGAATGAGCTTGACCAGTGGAGTCCCAATAATTGATAGCCAAACTAGGTGGAGTGTAACCTCATCAACAGATAGACATGATCATGGAGAGGGGAACAAATGAGACAATGTCGGGCAAAGGGAGAGGAAGAAGCAAAGGTAGAAGTGAAGCCCTGGAATAGAGTATGCAATTATCGAAGACGATGTTGCATCCCTACTCCAAGAATCGATTGTATATGCCATGCACATTCGAACTACGGACATATGACGCCATGCTAACAACCTCGATTCATCACATTGAGGAAAATGACATTGAGGTCATGCGCGACAAAATGACATCAATGAGGTCCATATGGCACATGGCGCCCAGGGCACAAAGAAATGATACACCTCATCGGATCGAACATAAGTTTGGCCCACATGGTCCATCCTCACCCTTGCCTACAAGACTGTAAAAACTTGAATTGAGAAACATGAGCTCCAAATATGAGGAATGTCCCATGTGACACCACGGCCTCCATGAACACAAAGTACGGCATGGCCACATACATGACTTGTCCACACTCATGAATAACCAATGATCACAAGTAAAGAGCCTGCAATGAGGATCACCAAATATGAGTCAAGAGAATGACCTCATAGCAATACCTTACACCTGGCATGTATGACACATTCCATATATCGTCATGCTGGCAATGCCTCGGTACTTCACACCGGACGCCAGGTGCCTATCACTTGGCAATAACATAAACACTGGCCCGCAAGTGAATAATCTTGGCGGGTTTGCTTGCTGCTCGCGAACAAGCGGAGGGGGGCTCCACGGGATGGGGAAGGGCAATGTGCGGGCTGCGATCGCCTCGGAAGGGTATCTGTCGGACGCGGAAGTCAGATTGCACAATATGCACGTGCATGATCAGGTATTCATAACAAAGAACGATGAGCATGTTGAGGAAATTTCAATGAAGCAATGATACATGATATGTTGTGGAGGGTGTGGAAAAGTAAGATTAAATGAATCCTTCGTCTTTCGTGCTTGGTGTGGCTTTTCCTTTGCTGGTGCTAGGCACCATCAAAAGAAAAGCCTTATTACGCTTTTAGCCATTTTCGGGTCACCTTTCTATGATAGAAATGGAGCCGGGCGGTGAGAAACAAGAGTAAAAACACTCCTTTGCCTTGTGTTTAAGCTAGTGAAGCGGTACCCAGAACCCCATGGCTAGGTTACGGCATACAACCGGTCTCCGGTCCACTAACCCCAAGTACGGAAGGGAAGACCGGTCTCCGGTCCACTAACCCCATGTACGGAAGGCGCCCGCTGACGCCCGGTGCGAGCCCGGCGGGAGCGTGTTCCGTGCCGTAAAGCTCCGCATCGGCAACCGATGCACCGCCAGCGGAGATTTCTATATCAGAATATCAGGAATGCACAGGGTTTTATTTTCATATTGTTTCCGTCAATTTTTACGCTTCCGTTCTGATATTCACTGTTTTGACTGCTGGCGGTTGGATCGCGACTTTACCGTAACCGCCAGTTTAACTGTAATTAATGGAAATTTTAACGCTATCCGTGACGAAGGCTCTAAAGTCTTCAGGAATTGCGTTGATGCATCCGCAATTTTCACATTCTACACTCGCAACCTTAATCCGAATTTTTCAGGATGTCGAAATCGGATTTTCGACTTCGACATCCCCGCACTTGATTTGACCTCTTTCGAGTGGACCTACGTGCTTCCCTATGCACGAATCAACTTTCCTTTTATCCTGCCCTCCATTTGTCTTAAAGATATGGGCAAAACAAAGTTGATTCGTGAGGCCACTTGTGAAGGTCATATCTCGTGTTGCTTGCGAGGAATGACAATAAGGAAACGTGGGATGTATTCACAATACTCCCAACGTAATTTAGGAAGCATTGTACGCCTTGCGTTTCCACACGTGCGCGCTAGCGTAATGGATCATGGTCAAGAGGGTAGAGTTTGCGTTATAACTCTTTGGCCATGATATTGCGTGTGTTAAGATAACTTTCGAGTGTAGCGCGCGAGTGTTGGTGTTGCATAGGAACTCTCCTTGAGTTCCTATGAGCGATTGACACAAAGTTATGCCCTTGGAGGGGCATGACATATCGTGGGGGGAGCTACCTTTTTGGGCAATATGTGGTATGTGCCATGTGTGGTATTGCGTGCCCATTTGGCGGCTCCATCGCTCCAAGCCAAACCCGCCAATGGAACTCATATTGTGCAAGCTCCTTCTCCATACTCCCCACGATCAATTGCGAGCCTAACCTTCGTGGAGGAAAGCTTGTGTGGCGATCCCAAAGCGATGCGTTGGGAGCAAGGTGTGTATTTTGTAATTTTCCATATTTTCATGTGCCCACTTGGGAAGTAGCGCTCGTGACCTTTCAAAGCGCCCCAAGTGGAGCACATATGTGGAATCGAAGGTCATTGGTGTCAAGTCATTGCGTTTAGAAGGATTAGTTGATTGCACGATCCAAGCCGAAGATATTATAATATAATTGTGCGCCTTTCAAGGCACTTTTGTGTGTCTATGTGCCAATTTTGCCGTTTTTGGCCCGTCATGATGTCAAGTGGCGACCGTGTATCTCAACCTTGCGCTCAATTGACATCATGACCCAAGTATGTTATGAGGGTACATACTTCGGTGCCCAACATATCTTGAGCCCGGCGAATAACTCCTCTTGGGCTTGGCGTACCGTGGCCGCCATGTTGGCGATTTGGGACTATCCAAAATCATGGGCTCACTTGGCGACCCTGCCATTCCCAAAACCGGAGGAGTTGGGCGACGCCCAAAAGATATGTTGGACACATATGACTTGATACCAATCCTATGGCACACTCCGGTCCAAGTCGGGCATGTGCTTCATTTGCCCCAACCATGAGTGTGCGTATTTTTGGCCATTTTGAGCAATATTACATATTTGCTGCCCGCCGTGCACTATGTTCAGCCCACCCGTGCCCGCCGGACGCATGGACCAATGGACCATATATGACATGGGTGTTATGTATTTTGGTCCCCATGGTTCACACACCACGTGGGCGAAGCGGAGCATCCTTCGTTAAGGTGCTAGCCCAAGGTGAGTGTGGACAATTTTGCCATTTTTGCATTTGCGGACCCAATTGGGATCGTCACCACGCCAAGTAGCATGGAGATCTTTAAGAGCCAAGGGCATTGGAGTCTTCGTTGGACTCCCGGTGGATCGCGTATGGAATGGCGGATCCGATCTCCAAGCCGGCGTGGAGATATACTATTGGGAACACCCCGAATTTTGGCTCATTTTGAGCAGCCAAAATGACCCCATTTTGGGACCCCAATTTCCCCCTTCCGTGTGGTCAATTGGCGGCCCCATCTCTCTAAGCCCATAGGGAGCCCGGACCTAATCCCAAGTTGTACACTCAGATAAAGTCCTAGGTCCTGCCTCCTACCCTGTGAGCCATTGGCCTTGCCCTGGCCGGGCGAGCCACGCGTGGGAATGACGCCAATTTTGGTGATTTTGGCATCATGACCCCACTTGACGAACACGTGGTGCCCTGATGCCGGGACCTCAGAGGGAACCAGGTTGGGTGAGGGCTCCAAAGAGTCGTACTCGAAGGGCATAGGGTCAGTTGCCTCGTCCCTACCTCTGGCGGGTCCGGACGAGGGGGAAATTTTTCGAGATTTTGGAGCTAATGTCAGTTTGGGCTGAAACAGCCCATTTTCAGCTACCAACTCCTGAGGGATAATGGCGGGGCCATATCTCTGGCTCAGAGTGGAGTTGGGACCTGCTGGTAAGGGAGCATAGGGAGCCACTGTCGGTTGGCCTTGGAGCCCTCTTGGTTTCCAGGAACTCGCCTGTGGTTGGGCGGGACAGCCCCCCTATTGGCAGGGTTTCAGGTCCGGACTGAGCAGGGCATGGGTTGTGTTTGAGCCCCCGCCCCCACCAGCCACTGAGAGGGTCGGACCTGGGATTGGGATACGAGTTGGGATAGAGTGTCTATTGTCCTGTGATGCCCTTACCCCAGTCCAGTCTTAACCCCATGTGTACATATCCTGATGTGTTGCTGTACATACTTTCGTTCCCTCATTTCAGAGTGGCAAGGATTCTGAAACGCTTTGTCACATGACACGAGCGTATTGATGCCCTTGTGAGCGTAGTGCCTTGCCTGCCTGCTCACCTGTGCGTGTCACCGCAGCGTCCCGTGGCCGGCCCCCCACGGGGACACGTCAAAAGCGTTTCACCGCCGCGGGGTTACCCAGCCCTCGCGTGCCACTCGGGGCCACCAACCCCGAGCAGCGCGGCGCAGCTCGCAGCTCGCAGCGCAGCGCAGCGGCTCGCAGCGCCACCCGGCGGCAGCGCCGAGTTCGTCACGGAGTCCGCAGCGCGGTCCAGAGCATCGCCCTGACCACGCAGCGACCGTGAAAGAGGTGCACAGACCAGGACTCCTGCATCAGCGAGTCCCATCGGCCGACCAGCAAGGCCGCGTCAACCACCTCCACAACCATAGGCTAACCAGCACCAGCCGCACTCCCAATCCAGTGCTGCAGCACCCGCCTCAACAACCACCACCAGTTCGTTGAGTGGAACGACTGCACACCAAGGACCTCAAGACCAAGTACGCCCCCCGCTGCCATGGTAAACTGGCAAGAAGCGGGTAAGACGTGGCTGCGGCCCCACCCCCATGCAGCGCACCTACTGCGTGGGTTGGTTTGGGACCAGCACTACCGCCACAGCCACCCCCAGTGCGAAGGCGGCATGCCCCGGAGCTTCGAGCTCCGCACGGACATCGCCTGCGACCGCCTGCAGGCCGTGGAGGACTGGCTGCGGGCGGAAGGGTTCGCCTTCCGCTTCCAGCAGAGGCGCTGGAGGACGTTGACCCGGCCGGACAGGCCCGGCGAAGGCCTGCGTCCCGACGGGATTGAGGAGGACGAGATGCCCATTGAGTACCCGTCGGGCGCCTCGATCAACGTCTCCATGTGGGACATGATCGAGAAGAACTTCCCGGAACCGGGGAGCGAGCGCAGGCTGCAGGGCAGCAGCAGCGCCTCTCCGGGGAAGGAGAAGCGGTCCGCCGGGGACAGGAAGCGGGACCGGAAGTGGCGGGAGTACCAGGAGTCCCTGGCCGCCCAAGCCGCCCAAGCCGCCAAGGGCGGAACCCCAGCCCCCAGTCCCCAACGGGCCAATGGTGGTCACCACCCCGGCCACGCCACCCTTGGTGACTTCATGGAAGTCGCCAAGCAGACCAAGGCCAAGCCCCGTCCGCTGCTCCTGAGGCCCCAGCAGGCCCCAGCAGGCCCCAGCAGCGACGTGGAGTCGGCCCACCGCGGGAGGATGCCGGCCGACCAGGCCAGCTCCAGCAGCAGCGCCGCTCCCGCCAAAAGGGACGTAGCGCGCGCCTGTGAGCGCGTCTGTGGGGTGCCCTGCAACCTTCGGGTTGCCCGGCAACGGGCCACGCAGCGGAACGCTGCCGTGGAGGGCGCCGTCGGCATCGCCCATGAGGAGGCCACCGAGTGGGGCAGAGGCATGGACTACCACGCCTCGAAAGTGGCAGCCATCGCGGCCGGTCTCACGGCTGTGGCCGCCCATGAGGCAGTGGCTGCCCGGATCAGGGCAACCGACGAGGAAGCCCGCCGGACGCAGGAGGCCATTGCCTGCAAGGAGGCCGAGGTGAAGGCGCTGGAAGAGGCGCTTGCCCAAGAGAGGGCAAAGAAGGAGGCGGAGGAAAGGGCCCACGCCGAAGCGACGGCTAAGGCCGAGGCGGGCGCCGCCAAGAAGGACGCCATCGAGGCCGCGCGACGGAAGGTCGCTGAGGAGAAGGCCAAGACGGAGGCGGAGGTGGCGGCGTTGGAAGCGCAGAAGGCGCGGCTGCAGCAGGCCCGGGAAGCCGAGGCGGCTCGTGCTCGGGAGGAAGCCGAAGTGCGGGCTGCCGCAGCAACCGCCGCCGCAATGGAGGAGGCAGAGGCCAAACTCCGCCGCGAGACTCCCCCGGGAGGATCACGAGTGGAGACCCTTCGAAAGCTTTTCGAAGGGGACGCCTCCTCCAAGATGACGCTGGATGAGGCGGACACGGGCAGCAGTGGGAGCAGTGGCCCCACCGCCCATCGACGGAGGAAGGGCAAGGGGAAGACCCCCGAGAGGCCGCGGAGGCGAGCGGGTGGACACCCCCACGACAGTGACCCCTTCTTCACCGCCAGTGACGGGGATGAACGAGGCCGCCGACATCGCCAAGTGGTGGCTTGGACGGGCGGAGGAGGCGGAGACGTCCCCATGGAACCGGAAGGTGAGGATGAGGATCTCGCTCCTCCCTACCGGAGCTCGGAGTCTTCTGAGACCGAGACGCCCAGGTGGGGCGACATGGACGAGGATGACGACATGGACTTCGGCATCACGAAGAAGCGCCCATCCTCAGACCCACCGAGGCGACCCGGCGGAGACACACCAGGACCCCCTGGCGGAGGACCATCAGGACCCCCTGGAGGACGCCCACCAAGTGGACCCCCTGGAGGTGGACCACCGGGCGGGGGAGGACCCCCTGGACCGGGCGGACCCGGCGGAGGCCCTCCTGGAGGACCCCCTGGGGACCCCGACGACCCACTAGGGAACGGCGACCCGGATACCACCTGGTGGTGGATTGTCTACCTCCGCAGGAGGATCTTTTTCCTCGAGTGCGAGGTAGACACGGGCAAGGGCGAGATGACTTGCATCTCCGAGGTCGCCGCGCGCGCGCAGAATGAGCTGGACATCGCCAGGGCCAAGACCAGGCAGCTGAACACGGTCATCAGCGGCCTGCAGCAGAGGCTGGACGCGCTGGAAGCCCGTGGGAGCGTCGGCAGCGACCACCCACCCCTGGAGTCTGGCTCGTCGGACGACGGCTGGGGACCTGGACCAGGTCCAGGCAGACCCCACGCCCCCGGCGGAGCCCCCAGGAGTCGCCCCAGCGCCAGTGCCCCCTCTCTCACCGCCCCCTCTCACCACAGCGCGGGCCGCCGCAACGAACGCGTGCCGCCCGGCAGTGGCAGTGAGGATTGGCGTGATGATTGGCTCAGCGCGGAGTACCGCAACCGCCGTGCTCCAGCGCGGACACCGGTACGCCCCCGGCGCCCCGCACCAGCCCCTGGGCCAATCCCAATGGCTGGTTGACGTTATGGTGGACTCAGGGATGAGGTCCCCAGAGGAGACGTGGAGTGGGATGTCGGCGAAGGTGAGGACCTGGACCTGGACCTGGAGGAGTTCGACATCAGCCCGCCGCGTGGTGTACGACGGGAGGCCGCTGAACGCAGCCGCCGGCGCCGTGATGAGGATGCGTACATGGAAGGAGTACGGCGTGAACATCTAGGTTCAGCGTACATGGAGGAACCGCGGCGTAGCCACAGGGATTCCATGGAGGAGATGGACGTGGCGGCGGTGGGAGTCCGTGGGCGAGGCCGATGGGAACCTCGGTCGACCTCGCGGCCGGCGTTCATGGTCTCTAAGGCCGCGGATGCCGCCGTGTGGGAAGACTTGAAGGACATCAAGCCCCCCATGTACGACGGCAACCCCCTCAACCTCGACCGCTTCTTGGAGAAGCTGGACGATTGGGGGCTGACCGTCACTGAAGACCTGCCTCCCGCGGATGCGGAGAGATATGTCTTCAGACGGTTCAGGTACCGCCTGCCGGAAGTGCTCGGAGAGCTATACTTCGTGGCGACCAAGGAGGGGAGAATCAAGACCCTCAAGGAAGCCAAGAAGTGGCTCAACGAGCAGGAGCGGGTGGACGCTCCGCAGGTGGCGGCCAAGCGCTGGAAGTCCATCAAGCTTGAGCATGATGGACGGGAGATCCGCCTACGAGATTGGCGAGACTTCCGAGGGAAATACACCCTCTTCCGCCGCAACGCCGAGGATTGGAACGAGGGTGACGAGCAGGCTCGCCTGCTCTCCATGCTGCCGGAAGCATGGATCAAGAGGGTCACCAAGGAGGAATCCAAGAGGGCCAAGTCCAACCACACGGTCAAGATGATGCTCCCCAAAGAGTATCATACGAACGTGGTGGCTTGGACGAGGAAGAATGTGGCCCGGGATGTCAAACGGCACTCCCTGCGGAACGCTCTCCTCATCACCGTCTCGGGCGATCGCGAGAAGACAGCGATGTGGCGCCTTGACGAGTGTGAGTTGAGCGGCCAGACCATCCGTCTGCAGCCCATCCCGGCGCGGATGAGCTGCGACGAGATCCTGGAGTGGGTTGGCGAGGAAGTACTCAAGGAGTACCGAAACCTCCACCACACCCGCGGGTTGAGGCCCGGCGACCGCGACGTCAACTACGTTGGCGAGGGACCTGGCGGGGAAGCTGCCATGGACCCAGCGGGAGCCGGCGGCGATGAGACTCTCGTCGACGATGACGACGACGATGAGCCCGCCGAGGTGGCCGTTTGTGCCTTCGTGGCCAAAAACCTGAGCGCGGGGAGCAAGCCGGGAAACTGGAAGCCCCTGCAGCAGGGTTGGAGGAAGCAGGAGAAGAGGGACCCTCGCCGCATTGGCGACCCTCCGCTGTCCTTTGGGGAGTTCATACGAGCTCACCCTCAGGGCTGTTTCGTGTGTTATGGGAGGAAGCGAGGCTTCAACCATGACCACCGAACATGCCCCATCCACCAGGCCGACACGGAGGCCCACAAGAAGGCGCACGGGTCGAAGAAGCGTGCACCTGCGGGTATCCGGGAGGCCAAAGTGGAGGTGGACAAGGATGAGCTCTCCAAGCTGGTGTCGCAGGGGACCGAGTTGGCCAAGGAGATCCAGGAGATCAAGAGGAACTGGGTCCCCAGGTCGGACAACAAGAACAGGGAGAACAACCAGAACGACCAGAACAAGGACAAGGACAAGAAGCCTACTCGTAGCGAGAGGAGGAAGAAGGGCGTCAACGAGGTTGATGCGAAGGAGAACACCCCTACTTCCACAACCGACGCCCCCTAGCGGAGCCCCTGCAGCCAAGGGCCCCAGCTAGGGCGGTCGCAGGATGGTGACGTGGGAAGCGCCGAACCATCCCAGTCGGGAGTCGATAAGCACAAGGGGATTGCCGCGGGCGGAAGGCCCGGTCCGGCACCCAGTCGCGGAGGCGGGGTGAGGGCAAGTGAAGGCACGAACCCTTGCACCCGTCCGTCCTTCGCGACCAAGAATGTGTTTGATGTACTACAAGATCTTTCCGAGAGTATCGGAGGATCACCCGGACCGCAGCTGGATGCTGCAGATGGGCAGCCTGAGCCCATTGTCCACGACCTGCACCAGTCGCTTGTTGAGCTTCTGGAACGGCCGGAGATCCTGAGTTTGCACGCCGTGCGCCGTGTCGGTCGCGAGCGGCAGTTGCATCTTAAGGTCCGTGCCTTATGCGGGGAAGTGGAAAAGGTTTTCGACGTGTTGGTCGACACGGGAGCTCAAGTCAGCTTGGTCAAGGCTGGCCTACTTCCACCAGAGTGTCTGACCGACAGTCGGAAACCTGTCAGGCTGAAGGTGGCGAACGGCCAGTACATGGTGGGAGGCACGAAGGAAGCGGCCATTGGGCTGCAGTTCGTGAACCATCGTGAGCTGAGCCGCCCAGACCTCGGCAAGGAAATCCTCCTCCACGGTCGCTTCTACGAGGCCGAGATGGACTGGGACATGATCGTTGGGTACGACTTCATGATGGAGACGGACTCCGGCGTCCTCCCGGCCCAGGCCTCCATGACCCTGTACCAGGACGACCAGCTCTCGTGGCTTTCGTCACCTGAGCACCATGTGGAATGCCAATGGATCCACCCCGAACGCAATCAGCTCGAGGTGGCCGCGCTGGACACTGAGCCCACTGGGCCAGCAAACCAGGAGTACGGCGTAATGCCGGAAGTGGCGAACCGAGTGGTCGCGGACCTGGGAGCGTCGGATCTGGCCCTGGATGCGTTCTCTTCAGGAACCTCCGCCCATCTTCGGGTTTGTGAGAAGTACTGGAGCGCCCAGGACTCCGCGTGGAAGAAGCACTGGGGTCCGCATCAGGGATTGATGTGGATCCATTGCCCCCGTTGGGACATTCCAAGAGCGACAGCGAAGATTCGCAAGGACCGCTCCAAGGCAGTGCTGGTTGTTCCTATGGGATGCACCGAGGAGGAAAGTACCCGACATTGGGTAGCCTCATTGACCAACATGACCTTAAACAAGGTCGTCCTACCGGCTGGAGAGATTGTCTATCAGGACGCTAAGGGACAGCCCATGCCACCCCAGAGATGGCCAACGGAATTCCACTATGTGGATGGGGGCCTTGATCAGGCCGACGCCACGGACTTCGTGTGTGTCAACCGCATCATAGCGGAGCCATGGCGGCAATGCTGTGCGGTTCCCCCTGTTGACATCGAAGAATCGGAATCGGAAGACCCCCTCACTGAAGAGGAGTGGGATCTGGTTCAGGGGTATATGGATCAGCCCTTTCACGACTGGGAAACCCAGCGTGAGGGCAAAGGCCAGGACAAAGCCTGGTGGGAAGTGGACTCGATCGTCTCTGGTTCCTATGACGGGAACACCTTCGTGCAGAGGGTGCTGGACCACCTATCCAGCCAGGACGAGCCAATCGGGGGTAACCCACCCACCTACGGCGATCTATTCCGAGGCAAGACCAGAGATGGCCCTTTGGGCTACCTGGGAAGACCACCTGAGCCGAAAGCGAGCGGAGTAGCTACCCCTCAAGTAAGCTCCGTGGTCCAGGAGCCCGGAAAAGCCAAGGCGGAGTCCGATAATTGCCCCAAGATTCAGGCATTGAGGGCCAGGCTGAAGCAGAAGTATGGTGATACCTTCTTCAGCGGTAAGCCTGTGTTTCCCCCACCGGTGCGTGGACCGTATGGCGAGGCCAAGATACGACTGAAGCAGGACCCCCGTGTGTATCGGCAGCGGGAGTTTGCCCTGAGGGGCGAGAGGAAAGAGGCCATGGAGAAGATCCTCCGTGACTTCATCCAGAGAGGCTGGCTCGAGCCGTGCCACTCCGAATGGGCCTCTCCGTGCTTCGTCGTCCCCAAGAAGGTTGCCGGTGAGTGGCGGCTCGTGGTCGACTACCGCGGCCTGAACGCCCAAACGCAGCACGACAGCTATACGCTGCCCCTCATTGAGGACATGCTGCAAAAGCAACACCGGCGGAGGAACTTCACGGTGATCGACCTGAAACATGGTTATCATCAGATGCCTCTCGCCGAGGAGTCCCGTGCCTGCACAGCCATGAGCACCCCACTTGGACCTCTCCAGTGGAAGGTGATGCCCATGGGCGTTACCAACGGCAATGCGGCTTTTCAGCGGATGCTGGAGAACCTGCTTGAGCCGGTGCGTGACTGTGCGGACCCCTTCGTGGACGACATGATCATCGCGTCCGGGGACCCCAGCATGAGCTACGAGGAGCTCCTGGAGGCACACGAGAGGGACGTCACTCGAGTGCTGGACCTTCTGGTTCGGCACAAACTCACGGGCAGCAGTGACAAGGCCACCATTGCGGTAAGCGAGGTGGTCTTCGCTGGCCACGTAGTCGGGAACGGGCAGCGAAAGCCCATACCTGGCAAGGTGGCTGCGATTGAGCACTGGGAAAAGCCCAAGACGGTCTCTGAGCTACGGGCGTATCTGGGGTTCTGCAACTACTACTCGGGGTATATCAAAATGTATGCCGAGTATGCAGCCCCCATGACGACCATGCTCAAGGGCAACCGAGAGGAGACCAAGAAGGGGTCCAAGAAGGCTCTGGTCTGGACAGCTGAGTCCGACCGTGCCTTTGAGGCGATGAAGCAGGCGCTGCTATCCGCAGTGGGTCTGCACCTCGTGGATCCCGACCGAGGGTTCGTCCTGCGCACCGACGCTTCCGACTACGCCATTGGCGCTGTGTTGGAGCAAGTGCTTGACGACGGGAGGCACGTGCCCGTGGCCTTCTGGAGCCGAGTCCTGGCGGAAGGCCAGAGACGGACGTGGACGCCCCGTGAAAAGGAGGCGCATGCCATCGTCATGGCTCTCAGGAAATGGGCTGGGTACATAGCCCTCCATCCCGTCACCGTCTGCACCGACCATCAGAGTCTGCAGTCATGGCACAAGGAGCACGTGGACACACCCTCAGGTCCCGCCTCCCGACGGGCAAGATGGCATGAGACCTTGGCCAAGTTCGACCTCACGGTTGTGTATATTCCTTGAAAGGATAACACCGTGGCGGACTGTCTCAGTAGGTGGGCCTATCCCGCCAGCAAGGGCATGACGGATATCTCTGCCCATGGCGATGAGGCTGAGACCGCTGAAGCCAAGAGGATCATCGAAATGGAACGCCTGATGGAGGAGGAGGGTGCTAAATGCTTCGTCGTCATGGCTGCGGATGCCCCCCTCGCGTCGAGGGTGAGCAGAGCGGTCAGAGTACTCGCCCCTGAGAGAGCTGAGTCCGACAAGCACCTCTTCCCGGAGTCTTGCCTCCAGGACGACTGGACCGACGATTACGCCAAGTCTGAGGCCTTTGCGGCCGAGTATAGGGCTGTGACCGACCCTGACGACGGGCAGAAGTGGGCAAAGGGGCTGACCGAGGAAGATGGCAAGCTCTACCGGAATGGTAAGCTGCTAGTACCGGAGTCCCGGGTGCTCAAGCTTTGTGAAGCTTGGCACCACCACATGCTGCACCAAGGGGTCAAGAAGCAAGCCCTAGACATGCAGCGTCGGTTCGAGATCGACCATATCGTTCTCTACACCGCCATCAAGAAGGTCAGGAAGGGCTGCTCGGTCTGTCAGGCCTGCAATCCCGACAACCGGAACGTCAAGGGGGAACCCCAATGGACCCCGGTTCCTGACCAGCCCATGGAGAGCGTGGCCATGGACGTTTTCTCCATGCCCGAAGTTCACATTGGCAAGGAGACCTTTGACTGTGTGGTTCTCTGTGTGGACCGCCACAGCGGCTACGTTGTAGCCGTTCCGGCACGCAAAAAGGGGTTGCTTGCCAAGGAAGTGGCAGTCATGATGATTCGTCATTGGCTGACCATCTTTGACATCCCCCGCACCATTTGCAGTGACCGAGGGCCCCAGTTTACTGGTGGCTGGTTCAAGGCTATGTGTTCCCTCATGGGAATACGTCACGCCAAGAGCGTCGCCTATCTCAGCCGGTCTAACGGCCGTGCTGAAGTGGCTGGGAGGCAGCTGTTCGAGAAGCTGCGCAAGATCCACATCACCAATCCACGTCGGAACTGGTTTGAGGAGATGTGGCCTGCTCTAAAGGCCCATCGTGACACCCCCACTCCGGGCGGTTTGTCCCCTCACCAGATTCTGTTCGGCAGGGACCCCCTGGGTAGGGGACTCCCCTTGTCTGGTGATGGCATGGCCATGGATGCCAAGGAATTCTTCGCGCGGCAAGAGCAAACGGCGCGGGACATCCGCCAGCAGCTCGAGAAGGAGCATGCTGAGCGTCAGAAGTCCGCCCCGATCTCGACAGCGCAGAAGTTCAGCATGGGAGACCCGGTGTGGGTGATCAGACCCCGCCCTATGGGCACCCACCGCACCAAGACCTGGTTCACACCCGGAGAGGTGGTCCGCAGGATTGGTGAGGACACCTACCGCATCAAGGTGGGTCACGGACAGTTCCGGGAGCGCCACGAGAGTCAACTCCGTGTGCGGGAACAGTAAGAAAAAGTGCTTTTCCATTGCTTTGAGGCATACTCTAGTTGTATTAGAGATGCACTGAGCATCCATGCATTTTAATCTTAGTATTGGTCCAACCAAAACTGGTGATAACACATTTTGACCTATGGAACCAAACACCCAATCAGGATATGGAGTGGACCCCTTAATCCCCTTTCAATCAGAAGAAAAATATCTTTTCCTGAGTTGACTGAGCACTGACATACCTAAAGTAGAGCCTATCAATTTATCTATGTTTTTCCATGAATTCTTAGCTGTCCTAGTGGTATGCACCCTAGGGGGCTGGGCACCTCTTTTTGAGAGGTCCTGGGTTCAATTCCTGGTCAGCCTAGCTAAGTAGGAAGATCCCATGTGACATGGCAGTGACCTCATCGCCACATACCATGCCGCCTCAGCACATATGGGACCCAAAACAAAGAGTGCACATCTCCTAAGATGGCACTATGGAGAGAGAGTGATCCTGAGGCAGTTTTCTAACTCTTTTCCCAAAACATTTCAGCTATCTCTGTGAATATGCATTCATTTGTAACCTGAGTTGCAGTTTCTGTGAATATCAAATCATCTTTCACTGTTTACACTGCAGCCCTTCATGCTTTGATCCTGAATTACCTTCTCCTTGCATACGATTGGCTTGGGCTATCCTGGATTGACTTGGCTTTACTGTATTTCAACAAACAAAAGCTTTTCATCATCCAAAACAAGCAGCAGGACACCCTACAGCAACAACAAGCAGTAGGAGAAGCAAAAACACAGTGCTGAAAACACTATAAACTTTTCTGGTAGCAAGAGGCAGCCTGTCTCTGTGCACCGGCAGCGACCCCGCGCCGTACAACCAGTGCTCCGAGCAGGCCAATATAAGCAGAAGGGCGGATTAAGATGGACCCAGGAAGAGTGGACGCCGATGTGAACACAGCGCCAGCGCCTGAGGCACGGGCAAGGCCGGCGCCTGACGCTGTACCTTCGGTGGAGCCCTTACATGGGCCAGTGGATACGGCGGAGGACTCCCTGGATGGCCTCCAGACGGCCTTCGGGGCCCTGTCGGTGGAGGAAGTGGTCTCTCAGCCTCAGCCTGTGAAGAGGAAGAGAGAGAACGAGAGCGAGAAGGATGCTGGAGGAGAAGCAGACGAAGGAGAGGAACAAGGGCAAGACCTGACGAGTATCCCTACCTTCGAAGGCGCACCAAGCGCTTCTGGCCTCCCTGCATCACCCTCACCCATAACCACCACACTCCCAGCCGCCACAACATCCACTTCCACAACCAACCCGCCTATGGCAGAGGGCACAGGATTTACGGGCATGCCTCACTACCCCGCCTATGGCATGGGCCCACCAACCACTGCGCTCCTTGAGGCAACTACTGCCAGTGAGCCGGTGCCTTCCAGCTCTGCGCCGCGATGGTATGCGGCTGACCATCCCCATCCACTCCACGCCACTGGAACCTACATGGAAGTTCCTGGGTATGCTCCTGGGTGTGCACCTGGGTATGCACCCCTGAGTGGGTTGAGGAGAGGACCAGAGTCTCTGGGAGGCAGGAGTAGAGGATCGGGAAGATCCTCCAACAGGTCCCTGACGCGGTCGGAGATCAACGAGGTGCTCCGAGGAGCCACTTCGCAAATCGTGAGCGACCTCACGCAAGAGATCAGGGAGAAACTGGAGCCCCTGATGATCCCGTCCCATGCGTCGCCTACGACGGTGGGAATGTCACCCCACCGAGTACAGGCTAACCACCTGGCGGCAGGGTTGACAAATACCCTGGGGAGCCTGAGGAGCCGACCGATGCCGACTCCTGCAGCAGTACCGAGAAGTCCATTCGTCCCGAGAACGGCCCAGCCGCCCTACAGCCACGTGACGAACTCGACGAGGGCCGAGCTGGACCGGCTGGGGCCGACGGCACTAAGGGCAATGGTGGACGTGGAGCCTTATGGCTCCAGTGATCTTGGCGGAGACCCCTCCGACGACGAGCCGCCGGCGATGGACTCTTCTTCGCCCTCAGACGACGAGGACCCTGAGGACCCCGAGGACCCCAAGGGTAAGAAGAAGAAGAAGAAGAAGAAGAAGACCCGACGCCCTGAAGGACGCCGAGCTCAGGAGGCGAAGGCTATTGCCACCTCCAAGATAGTGGTGAACCTGCCTGAGTTCACAGGCAAGGACCTCAGCGAGTTCGCTGAGAACTTTGGCCGGTTCCTACGACTGACCGGCCAAACCCACGCGAGTGGGCGAGTGAAGTGCGATCTGCTCCTGCAGTGCTGCAAGACCAAGTACCTGGAGAAGCAGGTCAGGCAGATCGTCACTAACTCCGCCACCTTTGCCGACGTGTTGGTTGCCCTGGAGAGGCAGTACCCGACCTACGAGACCGACCTCTCCATCAGGGCCGAGATCCAGAACCTGCCCGTCCTGCCCAACAACCCCAAACCTGGCAGGGTCTCCGAGCTGTTGGCGGACTTGGATGACTGGGCTGGAAGACTGACGCCCGGTTCCTACAGCAGCGACGACCTGCTGTTCTGGTTGTGCGCCAAGCTCCCCCGAGAGCTATGGGACGAGTGCCGTCTGACGGCTGAGCGCAAGGCTAGATCCCTCCGCTACGAGGATCTATGCGTGCTGCTCCTGGAGATGGCGCTGGAGAAGGAGAGCGACCAGCACCTGAACAACTACCGTCCTGGTGGAGGTTCTGGAGGCAAAGGGTACCAAGGGTCCCGACCTGGGCAGGGGACTACCCCCAAACACGCCCACGCCCGTCTAATGGAGAACGTGAAGGAGCTATTCTGGTGTGATGCCAGAGATGAGCAGGGCCACCTGCAGCACGCCTCCGACTGCGAGCAGCGAGACTGCTTTGTAGTCCAGGGGAAGCAGCAGGAAAAGATCACCGGCGCCAAAGTGAAGCTGCCGGATCATTACCGCTGCACCATCACGTGTGCATTCTGCGGTAAGCGGAAGCACTACGAGGATGAGTGCTACCATAAGCAACGCCTATCGGCGAAGCTTAAGGGGGAAGATCCTGGCAAAAGCTCAGGCAAAGGTGGAGGCAAGGCCAAAGGCAACGACTCCGGCAAGGGCAAGTTGAAAGGACGTGGTCAAGGTGGTCAAGACAAGGGTCAAGGTGGACGAGGAGGAGGCGCTAACCGCCAGAACGACAACAAGAACAAGGACAAGAACGGAGGTAACCCCAACCCTAATCCAGGGGGGAACTCCGAGCCCTCTGGAGGGCAGTCTGGACCTACAACACGCTCACAGACGCAGGCCCAGCAAGAACAAGGAGCCAAGCGTGAGCATGAAGGTGGTGATGACGGCAACGCCAAGAAGAGAAGCCGTTTCATGAGGATGGCCCGCAAATTGCGGAACAAGGGGTTCGAGGTGACCTGTCCCGCGGAATTCTGACGGGGACGCTCTGGTGGCACCCAAGACCTGGTGTTTTGGGTACGTATCCGACTAGGGGGACGTGAATACCTGGGGGTACTGGATACTGGCGCCACAATATCTATAGTGGCCAAGAAAATTTTACCTTGTGGGAGCCTGAAGAACACCATGACCACCGCCGCTATACGCATGGGGGATGGACATGTGGTGCACAGCTGCGGGGACTGTGAAATGGAGGTACCTATGGGCTCTCGAACTATCGCCCATCGGTTCTATGTGATGGACACTGAGGCCTTCGACTTTGTACTGGGTACTGACTTCTTCGTGCAGCACTCCCAGATACAATCCCTGACGCTGCAAGCGCCCTACCTCCTGTACGTGGACCACGGCAGTGGCAGAGAGTCTGTGCCACTGGATGTAAGTGCGGCTAGCCCCATCTGCTCAGATTTTCAGACATTCTGTCCAGATTGGCTACATTTTGGTCATTTTCTTTGCTTCGGCGGAATCGCCGCCTCGCAGCTCAGTCTCAGGATATTTCCTATATATTTCTGATATGCCGGATTTGATTCCGCGGTCCATTTCCCGTAACTCCGCCGCGTTCCGCTATTTTAGCTGGAATCGCCATTTGCCGCTGACGCGCGCTCGCGGGCCAGATCGGCCAAACATTTTTACATAATTGGATTATTTAAATCTTTTCAGACAGTTTTGGACACTCAGATGTATTTAGAATAATTCGCCTCAATTTTCTTCATAGACTGGGATTTTCTGCCGGACCACAATCAACATGGACCTTGCTTCAGTTGTTGCTGCTCTCGCCTCTGTTGGTGTCCGAGTATCCGGTTCCACCCCCAATAGCAGCATTCAGGGAGACTCCTCGCGTGCCTGCCCCACTGGTCTTGCCGGCCCCGAGCCCTCCGGCACCCACGACGACCCAGGGCAGCACTTTCATGGTAGCAGAGGCTACCTGAATGTTGTTCCTTTGGTGTCCCAACCACAGCTAGCTCCCCAGTACGGCCCCGTAGACTCCGCCACCTCCGGAGACGTAACGATTACGCTGCCGTGGTGCTGTGCGAACGAGGCTTTGAGAGGAATGCCTTGCGCAAGCCCAAATTGCCCAAGAAGGGCACAAATCAGCAGCTGTGGAGGCCCAGATTACAATCAAGATCCCAGTCGAAATTGGCCATCAAGCAGCTGGAATCTCCCAGCCTACGCTAATGGCAACGCTCCGGTGGAGCTTACGGACCTGGCAGGTACTAATACTCCTTACCAATGTCCACATTTTGAGACCATCGACGCCGACATTGACGACATTGAGATGGGTGGTCCAGGTGAGGTACCAACCTATAATCGACCAGCCTCATGGGCACAATGGGACAACCATTTGTCTTCAGAAGTGACCCGTAACCTTGAGGCGCTTGAGGCCCTTTGTCTATTAGCCACGTCTAAGCTGATAGGACAAGAAAGAATCGCCTCTGATTTTTTATTCGAATATTTTTTCCTCCTTCAAGAAGAAATTAATACCAGGATGTGGTGGTGTTCTCAAGAAGATGAATCTTTTGCCATTTTTTTGCAGATCTGGGAGGCAAGTCCCTTCCCGAAGGAGAAGACCAAGGCACCTGTTGCCGGGCCCTCCGCCCCTCATCCCTCTGTTTCCATCCGCGACGATCTAGCCGCCGCGGTTGAGGAAGGAATTTTAGAGACAGCTAGGCAGGCAAGTCTGGAAATTAGGGCTGAAGGAGCTCCCCAAGTGGACTCCTGGCTGCGAACCACTGAGATTAGCGGTCCGACAGCCTGCTCAGGCCCTTCAGGACACGGTATGTACTGTCCTGCCGACTGCTCTTGCAGATTACAGCGAGATACTGAGCTCCAATTGCTCAAGGATCAAATGCAACTCATCATTCAGACGCTGGGAATTAAAGATCTTTTCAAGACACACATGCGGTCTGAGGGCGCATCATCGGTGGAACAAACAACAGAACCGTCGGAGGAGGCGACAGAAATTTTTTCGATTGCTCCTTCGGTGGACTCTAAGACCACCGATGCCAGGATCAGCAGGACTAAGCTAAAGGAAAGGGTTACAATCTCTCGATCTCAGAGTAGGTCGGCGAAGGCTAGGACTGAGGCTCAGAATGCCAAACGAACTGCCTCCCGTAGTACCCTTCCTGCTGTTGATTCCAATGCAATAGCCCAGATGTTGCTCGCCCAGACCCTCGCCGGAGCTGGTGTGGCTAATGATGCCGCCAAGGTGTCTGCCATTACGGCCGGTGTTGGGCTGGATTCACTCCTAAATCCTACTTCATTGCGACTCCGTCAGGTTGCCAAGCAGCCGAAGTATAATGGGAACCCCAGACGTTGGCCTCAGTTCCAACGGGAATTTAAACTGTGGGTTAAGACTCAAAAACTCCAGGATGATCAGTTCCTGATGGCGCTCTTGGACTGCCTTGAGGGAGCGCCGGCCAACACTTGGCTCAGGACCTGGAGTGATCGTGAGGATTCAAGTTCCCCCCTTACCTTTGATGAGGTGTGGGAACAGTTGGAGGTACGTGGATCCCGGCTGCGGGAGGACCATTACCACCAGATGTTGAAGAATTTTCCTTCGTTCTCGCGATTAATCTTGCACGAAGTGCAAGACAAGAGACAGCGCTTCTGGAATCTCGTAGAAGAATCTGAACATTCAGGCGAAAAATTTTCTAGTGCTGAGCTGAAAAATCTGATTTTTGACAAGATCCCCTCAGAAACCGCCGCCATTCTTCGGAATAAACAGTCCGAAGAAAAGGTCAAGACCTGGTGGGCGGAAGTCGATGGCTTCGACGCCTCGGCAAACAGGTTTACCGTCAGGGAGGCACTTCAAAAGTGCTCCCCCACGTCGTTTACCAAGGTGAAATTCACTGAAAACACGTGGAAAATCAAGTTTAATGAACACGAGGATCGGGACTTGTTTGTCCAAGTCCTCAATAGGGGAGTAAGTTTCCACGGCCATCGCCTGAAGGCCAGGAACTGGGTGTTTTCGTTTACCCCGCAGGAACTGTGGGAAGAGGTTGAGCGGCTCGCTGACGCCGCCAATCAAAATTTCCATGAGGGTCTTGGGGGAAACAAGAATACCCAGCAAAACACCCAAAATGGGGCCCAAAAGGGCAACAAAAAGGTGAATGACACCCGGAATGTTCAGGATCATTGTAGCATCTGCCTTCTTTTAGGTTCTACGAACCGAGCTAAGACGCATTCTACTGGTAATCACCGATGGTCTGCTTACGATCACAAGGTGATTGGTGAAAATGTCAGTAATTCGCAGAATTCAGACAGGAATGACAGACAGGTGCATGGTGCAAAGGGGGGAAAGGGTAATTCGACCCCCTCCGGTGGAAACAAAATACCGGAGGCCCTGGCGGGTCCCAAGGCAAAGGAAATCGGACTCCATCCGGCTCCGGTGGGCAGCCGAACGGCCAGACAAGTCTCAATGGCAACGCCGGAGGCGGAAATCGAAATCCAGGCCAAACCCCTCAATCCGGTACAAACAAAGGAAATGCTCCAGGATCACAGGGTAAAGGTAAGGGAAATCCTTCAGGAACCCCTTTCTCTGGTAAGGGCAGAGGGCGTGGCGACGGTGGTGGTCCATCATCCGGCGGCCGTGGCCGCGGACGCGGAAAGGGCAACCATCGTGTGGATCAGGTCTCAGGTGCAGATCAGGTGTCCGATGCGGATCGAGATTATGTCGAAAATGCCCTGAATCCAGCGGATGATCCGTTCCAAGATGAGTGGATCGACGAATCAGGCTGTGTTCACAATGTTAACGCAGCCGCTGGAGGTCAGAACGCCTAGGGGAGCCACGAAAATCGCCCCTCCCCAGGCGATTTCAGGCATGATCCCCAAATTCCAGATCGACCATTACTTGATGTAGGGTCGCTTGTCTCCTCTCCCCTGGATCCGGCAGCGGATCCTTCTGTTACAGTGGACGAGGTTGGTGTACAGTCCAAGCACAGGGCCCGTCAGTTTGTCACAAAGCTGTGGGTCTCTGATTGCAAGGGAAATTTCCACCTCGCCACTTGTTTGTGTGACAATGGATCAGAGGTAAATCTCCAATCCAATTCATTCTTACCCGACGACTGCGTGTGTGAGTCGCCTCATCCTGTTACCCTCGAGGGAGTTTCTGGACATTCTCTCGCAGGTGGGCAACGCGGTTGTTATATATCAACTCATTTGGTCGCTCAAGACCTTTGGGAAGAGCAAAATGTGGAAGAAGTTGTCCTTAAGGATGACTACTTCTATCGTGCCGACATAAAGTATGACCTTTACTTGGGCCATCCTTGGCTTCGCAAGAACAGGGTAGCGCCCGTAGGTCATCGTTGTTGTTTTTTGCTGGAGTCAGGTCCCTTGGAGCGTCCTGAATTTCGTTTTTTGCACGCAGGGTTTAAAAGTGCAGAAGAATTTTTGAAGCAAAAAGTGACACCAAAATTTGGTGAAGATGTCACCATTGCAGAGGTGAATGGGAGTGCCGATTACTCCCAAGAGTTAGAATGTCTTCGTAGGGACTCCCAGCCACGACGCCCTTCGCGCTGGCACTCTTCATCCTACAGAGTTGTCGACAAATGGCGCGATGCAATTTGTGAATATTTTCATGAACACCATTCCCTTTGGCCCCAGTATGATGCCTTTGCTAACCGTATGAACAAGCGCTTTGACAAGCACTTTAGCGACGCTTGGACCCATAAATGGGACAAGAAGTTGTGGATTAATCCTCCGTTTCACTTAATCCAGCAGGTCATCCACAAGATCAAGCAAGATAAAACCCAGGCAATTTTAGTTGTGCCCTTGTGGGACGACAAGCCTTGGTTTCAGGAATTACAAGACATTTGTGTAGATTACATCGAACTTCCCAGGAAGATTAAGCTGTATGCCAGGGACGACACAGGTCCCCTGCCACAGCGGTCCTGGAGTTCGCTTGCATTCCTGGTGGATGGAAAGCTTTCTGACTCTAATTCTGCTGATTCTGGTACTGATTCTTGTGTTGGGTCAGAATCTGAGGTTGAGCGTGGTACTGATGATGAATCTATTTTTTCTGATTTTTGTCCGTCAGATACCCAAGGTGATCCAACGTCCAATGGATCCGCCTCGTCTCCCTCTTCCCCAATACGATCGACATCGAAAAGAATCTTCAGTGCACGGGCGAAGAAAAATTCCAAATCGCGCCGCAAATTCAGAGTTTTTTATGAAAAACCCCCTGTGGAAGCTTTCATGGATCCTTTCGAGGAGCTGGATCACGAAGAGAATCTCTGGGATTTCGACACAAGACCCACCTATCTTCAAGAGGCAGTTGATACGGACCTGTTTAGGGACATCCGTAAGAAGATTCTTCCTGCCAAAGCCGAAGAAGTCGCCAAGGTTTTTTCGACAGTAATTCCTGGCGATCAGGTGGACACTGAAATGTGTTCTAAGTCAAGAGAAAAGATTTTTGAGGAACGGAAGGACACAACCCTTTCAGGAAAGTTGATCAATGACCCCCCTGTCCGTGGACAGTTCGGTGAAGCCTTCATCGAGCTTCGTGGAGGGTACAAGGCGAAGAAACAGCGCCCTTATGAAAATCATGGACACAAACATGAGATACTCAGAAAAATCATCGAGAGAAATCTCAGGGAATTTGGTTGGCTTGAGGGTTGTATGACCAGCGAATGGTGCTGTGCACCCTTCACAGTCCCGAAGCCACCGCCTGCGGACCAGAACACTATTGATGGTTGGCGAATGGTGGTTGATTTTCGCAATCTCAACGCCGAAACCAAGGCAGATTCGCACCCCCTGCCCCTCATTGAGGAGGAAATCGCCAAGAGGGCAAGAGGTCGTTTGTTTTCTGTGCTGGATCTCCGTCACGGCTTTCACCAAATGCCGTTGAGGAAGGACAGCCGACCTCTCACCTGCATGTGCACGCCATGTGGCCCAGTCCAGTGGACGGTCATGCCCATGGGCCTGAAGAACGCCCCCTCATTTTTTCAAAGAATGATGGAGGATGTGCTGTTCACAACCCATCCTGAGCTTCGTGCCTTCGTGAGCGTGTACATAGATGACATAATCATTGCGACGGAAGGGGAGGGACTGACCGAAGCCGAGCTGGTGGCCCTACATGAGAAGCAGCTGAACCAAGTTTTGGACATTCTTGATGCCAATCAGCTGATTTGTGGGCCAAAGAAGGGAAAATTATTTTTAAAATCAGTCGAATTTTGTGGTTCTCTCCTAGAGAATGGCACCCGACGACCCAGTCCAGGGAAGCTCGTCGCTATTCAGAAGTGGAAGCGCCCTGAGACGATCACGGAGTTGAGAGGATTCCTGGGTTGTTGCAATTTTTACCACACTTTTGTGCCGAATTATGCCAAATTTGCTGCCCCCCTCACTGAATTATTGAAGGTAGGGAGAGATGCGGGCAAGGCAGGTTCAAAGGTTCGTGTCAAGTGGACTGACGAGTGCGAGGAGGCCTTCCATCACTTGAAGGCAGCCCTCTGCGAAGTCGCCACGTTGCATGTGCCTCAATTTGACCGACCCTTCTATATTAGAACCGACGCTTCTAGGTACGCGATCGGAGCTGTCCTTGAACAGGTTGATGAAGCCACCGGCGATCATTACCCTCTTGCATTTTGGTCTCAGAAGCTAGCCCCACGCCAAATGCAATGGTCGCCACGTGAGCAAGAAACGTATGCCATAATTTGCGCTCTAAAAAAGTACCAATCGTGGGTTGGCACCAATCGAGTCGAGGTCCTGACGGATCATCGATCTCTGGAGTATTGGGCCACCGAACACATTGATACTGTCGCGAGCCCAGCTGGTCGACGGGCCAGATGGCACGAATTTCTCTCTCTGTTTGACCTCCATGTGTCGTATTTGCCTGGAAAACACAACACAGTAGCGGATGCTCTGAGCCGATGGGCTTACCCCGCCTCAGAGGGGCTGCAAAGTACCAACATCCATGGTACGCAGCAGGACCGCCATGTCATCATCGAATGGGATCAGGAAGAAAAAAAACTCATTCGACGTGCATGCATGCAGTGCGCTGTTAAACAGCACGCATTGCCGTGTCACGACATCACGGCCATCTCAGATCCGGCGCATGCCCATGAGATCTGCACCAAAACACTGAAAGTCGTGGAAAAAGTCACCGATCCCTCCTCAGGGAGTGTGAAACGGTTTGACTATACCCGACGAGTAAGTCGATTTCGGTTGATCCAAGGCATTAAGCGTCGAGATCCGGCCAAAACTCCACCCCTGCCGAAGGATTCCCTGATCATCCGTGACTGGACGTCTGATTACCTGCAGGATCCCATGTTTAAAGAGGTCTTTGGAAATCTCAAATCCAAAGATGCTCACAGGGATGGGATTTTTGCTGAGTACTCGTTGGATGGGGGGAAGCTGTGGATGGAGGGTAAATTGTGTGTGCCAGACGCCCTAGCCCCCCGAGTGTTAAACTGGTGGCATAAATGGGAGTCCCCTCACGCACATGGCCGTCGACTGTGGTCGATGATTAAACATAGGTTGTTTGGCTCACGGCTATATACTCACTGCATGAAAGTAGCCGCCGGATGTGCCCAATGTGCTGTCTCGACGCCCCCCAGCGCGAAGAAGCACGGCCATCTGAGGCCTCATCCTATTCCGGAGCGCCTCTTTAACAGAGTCACGAGTGATTTTTTCTATCTCGGTGAGCTCGATGACGAAGAGTGCCATTGGACGAATAAAAAAGTCAATGGTGTGCTCCTTATTCAGTGCCGTCATTCCGGCTACATTCAAGTGTTGCCTTGCAACATTGAGTCGATGACTGGCAAGGCTGCCGCCAAATGGTGCGCGCAGACCTGGATGGGAGGTTGGGACGTCCCATCCGAGGTGGTGACGGATTCAGGCAAAGAGTACACTTCCGAATGGTGGAGAGAATTGTGTGCTCGCCTTGGAATCCACCACCTCCGATGTGAAATCCACTCGCATCGAGCGCTGCCTGGCGAAAGAGCCGGCCGCTCAATAATAGATATGCTTCGTAAGGAGCTCGCGAGTGAAAAGGATTTCCATTGGATGGAAGTTCTCTTCGCATTGCTTCGCCGCTACCACAACACGCCTTTGTATCATGGCCTTTCTCCAAATGAAATTGTCTTTGGACGAAAGAAGTGTTGGTGGAACATGCCGTTGAATAATCCTCGCCCCTGTAAGGATGCTTCGCTGTTTTTGGACGAAGTCCAACGAGCAGATAAATCTGTGTCGAAATTAATCGAGAAGCATCAAGCTGACTGGCTTTGGGTCCAGAATCAAGGCCGAAAAAACCCCCACAATTTTGAAGTCGATGATCAAGTTTGGCTTCGAAAATCCGAAACCACCCTGGACGGAGATGACAAGCTTCTTCCCTTGTGGGAGGGGCCATTCGCTGTTACAGCGCGTCTTGGTGAGAACAGGTGGAGGATTCGTGTGGATGTCAGCAGGGAAATTGACGTTTCGGGCGATCGCCTCAAGAGAGAGATCCCCTCCCCCAAAAATCGGGTTAAACCCCTTTTTTGGACTGCGAAACATTTGTCTGATCGGGTCATCGAAGGGGGGAAGTATGAACTCAAGAGGATTGTTGAAGCAAGACGTGACGCCAAGGGCGAATGGGAATGTCTGTGTGAGTGGAGGGGCTTTGATTCCAGTCACAACAACTGGGAACCAGCCCAATCTTTTGTCCATGGATACACCAAGGGGTTCATCGACTTCCTGAAGAAGCACCCCGAAATTGGCGTACTCCTGACAGATTGTTTGTCGAAACCAGACAGACAAGTGGAGAGCGACGGAAAACGACCTGTGGTGAATCGAGATCCAGCCTTTTACGGCCCTCAGCAGCCACATTCCAGGGCTGATCCGTCGATCCCCCCTCCTGCGGTCAGGCCAGCCCAGGAGCCAAATGAGGACCAAGCTTCGAGTTCGGCCGCTGATTTGCAGCGCCCAAGCCGTACGAGGGCCAGGCCAGACAGGTTGGTGGTCACATGTATTCGTGCTTGGCCGAATTGAGGAAGCCATCCCAACACATTCTGCTCAATCCACTGTTCATTCTTTCTGTTTATGTCATGATGTGGAGAACTGCGAATGTTTGATAATTTGACGTCAATCAACTTTTCTTTGGTCTCCGTTCGGCAGACAAGGCGTAGATACGCTGACGGAGTGTGCTGCTGTGTTCAGAAAAAACCAAACTCAGGCTTAATTCAGGCAGATTCGGGGTAATCTTGTCTCTGTTGGTCTGTGCATCTTTGGAATTTGGCTACTCGTGCAGATGGAAGCAAATGTACATAATCAAAACGCTGGCCAGCGACAGTCGCCCCTTTCAGCGACATTCACCCCTACAGGCACCCCCTGTAGTACTGGCTGCACCAGATGCGACGCCAGGAACTCAGATCGTACCTTCATTTGCTGTGATGCTAACGCCAAAGTCCAGATTCAGATCCAGGATCCTCAAATTTACCTTGAATTTCTCAGGTT
The DNA here is from genome assembly GCA_964036045.1 of Eutreptiella sp. 'Long Island Sound 2002'. Classification (NCBI taxonomy): domain Eukaryota; phylum Euglenozoa; class Euglenophyceae; order Eutreptiales; family Eutreptiaceae; genus Eutreptiella; species Eutreptiella sp. 'Long Island Sound 2002'. The sequence goes on from OZ038394.1 coordinate 195,263, forward strand.
TGTCCATCATTCTGCCACTGTTGTACGAAACCCAGACGTCAATTGTTCAGACAATCTTCAGATAGGAGCTCTAGGGACTTCTAGAAGCAACCTCTGAAGTCCGTAAGCTTCGTTGTATTTTTGGCACACGCCAATGTGAGCTCAATCCGACCTGAAACTGTCGAAAATGGTGAATCCAAGTGTCTTGTGGGACTCATTCGAAAGATTGGCCTTGTCCAAGTCGATTGACACCGCCGCCACTGTAAATTCGGTGTCTCTCAGTTATATACTGTCAGTAAAGCGCCTTCAGCGAACCTTCGGCGCGTTACATGCCAAGGATCCAGGGCTATCATGTCCCATCATGATGCATCATCACATGATCCACATTCTCATAGAATCTGTTAGATGCTCGCGAACCAACGTGCCAGAAAGCACAATTGAGCTGAATTAACGACAATATATATTAACTTTAGTCTAAACGAAGATGTTAGTAGTTTCAGTTCTAGACATTCCGCTGCATTTCACTTTCATCTTAGGGAATTTGTTGATCTTAGGACAATTTAGGTTGATTGCCCTGTCATCTCCCATCATTCCTCGAAGATCTGTTTAGATCTAAGTGAACGGAAAGACATCTTTACCTTCTGTGGTTCACTTAGGGTCTACAGACTACATCTGTAATTGTTTTCCCTCTCTGTGAGTGTTTAATCTCCTTCATCTCTGCTCAAAATGACTTTCAATTTTGCTGAATCTTGTGATCATCCACCAGATGCGCCAAATCTGAGCCACATGCTGCACTTTTCAGAACGAGAAAAGCGGGAATAACACGATGTAGAGTTCGGCGAGGACACCGTAGCGTGCCCGCGACAGCGAAACTGTGCCAGAGCGCTGAGATGTCACTCCAATTCTTGATCCCCCCACTCAATCCATCAATAATCTACCTCATTCTCAACCAATGCATGGTTTGGTATCGATTCTCGATACGTTTACATGCTTTTTAGCCCATAACCTAATGTTTTACTGCACGGAGGACTGTTCGTCACTTCTCATTCTGTCTCATTTCAGGTTTATCCAGCCTGATTCAGTGCCAATTCAGCCCAAATCAGGTCAGATCAAGCAGATTTCGCCCCATCAAGGCTACATTTCTATGTTTTTCTGGGACTTACCCGCACTACGTTCTTCGTTGACGTAGCGACACACCCCAGTGTGTTTTTGGAGGGGGAGTGTAAGTGCGGCTAGCCCCATCTGCTCAGATTTTCAGACATTCTGTCCAGATTGGCTACATTTTGGTCATTTTCTTTGCTTCGGCGGAATCGCCGCCTCGCAGCTCAGTCTCAGGATATTTCCTATATATTTCTGATATGCCGGATTTGATTCCGCGGTCCATTTCCCGTAAATCCGCCGCGTTCTGCTATTTTAGCTGGAATCGCCATTTGCCGCTGACGCGCGCTCGCGGGCCAGATCGGCCAAACATTTTTACATAATTGGATTATTTAAATCTTTTCAGACAGTTTTGGACACTCAGATGTATTTAGAATAATTCGCCTCAATTTTCTTCATAGACTGGGATTTTCTGCCGGACCACAATCAACATGGACCTTGCTTCAGTTGTTGCTGCTCTCGCCTCTGTTGGTGTCCGAGTATCCGGTTCCACCCCCAGTAGCAGCATTCAGGGAGACTCCTCGCGTGCCTGCCCCACTGGTCTTGCCGGCCCCGAGCCCTCCGGCACCCACAACGACCCAGGGCAGCACTTTCACTGGAGCAGTCGGAACATACCTCGAGTTACCTGAGACTATCGAAGGAGGAGCCCTCGAACATGATGGCGGCCTCCAAAACTGAGGACTATCAACTATTGGGGGAAGTCCTAGACCAAGGTCTGAAGGAGTTGGGTTACTCTCGAGAAGACCTAAGTGTGGAGCTGTTCGCCAGCGACAAGCAGCATGTACTGGACCTATACTGCAGCAAGGGGAAGAACTGCAGCTACAAATTTTACTGGCCCTCTTTCGGGATGGCCTACGGGAACCCCAGATTCAGTGAACTGGGGAAGGTGCTGACCAAGGTGGCCTTGGAACGTTCCCGTATGGTCCTGTGTTCCCCCGATTGGGGAGCCCATGGGGGCAACGAGTACTGGCGAACCCTCCTTGACAAGCTGACTATCAGCTCGGTGCGATTACCTGATGAGGCCATCTACGTGCCTCTGGGACGCAAGACGCCCATTGGGAAGCCCGGATGGGGGAGTATGCTCAGTGTGGTGGACGGAAGTCTTACCACCATCCCCTGGGAAGACCTGGACCCTACTCTGGTCCAGGCTATACAACGAGAAAGCGATGGACTCGCCTTGGGTGACTTGAAGGATCGCCTACGACCTGAAGATGCTGTTGAAACTACACCCGGAGGAGATGAGTACGTCGTGACTGACACCAACGCCCCCAACTCTCCCTGTCATGTACCTGTTCCTGATGGAGTCTCTGAGTGTGGACTATCTGAGCTACCTAGCTCTATCCACTCAGACGACGAAACTGAGCACGACGCCTTCTTCGTGCAGACCGCGGTGGAGGAAGTGGAGAACGCCGAGTACGTCGCCCCACTAAAACCCCTACTCTCCATGAGGGTGGAAAACCACGTGGATGAGGAGCTGGACCCTCGATCCAGGCTCAGGGAGTATGTGGATTCCAAGAGGAAGTTGGTGGCGAAAAAGCTATGCTACGCGAAGCCTACCCGCAGCTCATGGCCACTGAAGCAAGGACGTATGGGAGACCTATCCCAACTGAAGGAGGACCTCGAACAGAAGATCACCACCTGGCAAAGGGAGGTAGATTTCAAGCTCATGAAGAGCGTATGGGGTGCCCATGTGAGGACCCCAGAAGAGGACGACCTCTCGGAGGAATGTGTATGTGAACCCCCTCGAGCGTGCCTATGTTGCCATCGTCCACCGGAGATGGTTGAGCAAGACCTTCTGTATGCCTACCAAGGGCTGAAGGACACTACCACGGGCGAAGAGTCGGTGGAGGACCACCTCCCGACGTCTATTCAGGGGTCAAGCAACTTACACTCCGACGAGGACTTGGAGGACAAGATCAAGATATTGGACCCGCGGGTACAGAAGCTGATAAGGACCTATCTGGAGGTGTTCGGAGAACTACCCCCTCCAGCGTCATGCGACAACCTGGTACAGATGGACCTCAAGCTGAAACCCGAGTTCGTGGGTCACAAGATCCGGAGGAGACCCTATCCAGCTCCTAAAGAGCAGGCCGACGAGATTGAGCGACAGATACAAGAGTGTATTGACGCTGGCCTAGTCCTGGAGTACAAGGACGGCGACTACCCCCTACACTGCAGCCCCTGTTTCCTGGTGGCTAAACCTGGGTCTACAGCCAAACGGCTGGTAGTGGACTATGGAGAGCTGAACAAGAAGACGCTGAACCACTCAGGGTCCATTCCCAATATGGAGTCTACCCTGGAGAAGATAGCCTCCTGTCGCTACAAGACCAAGATGGACAAGCGAAGTGGATTCTGGCAAGTGGACCTGACGCCCAACGCGCAGGAACTACTGGCCTTCATCACCCCTCAGGGGAGGGTATTCAAGTGGAAGGTCATGCCATTCGGCGTGGCTAACGCACCCGCTCTGTTCCAAGAGCTGATGAACAAGATCTTGTCCATCCTACGAAGGAGACCTAAGGTGCAGGAGCTCATATCCCGTGGGGCCCAGATGGAGGCTCACATCGACGATGTATGCCTCGGGACCAATACCCAGGAGGATCACCTAATCCTCTTGGGTGAGTTCTTTGCGGTCTGCCAGGAGAACCACACACGACTCAAGCTGGAGAAGTGTGAGTTCATGCAGGAGACCATGCAGTACCTGGGGTTTGACGTTGGCTATGGGTGGTGGACCCCAGCGGCCTCTAAGGCCAAACCCCTGATGGAGGCCAAGATACGACACGAAGACCCCAAGAAAGGACTTCATGATGTACGCAGTTTCATTGGGGCGTGCAACTTCTATCGCCGCAACATCAAGAACTTCACCTATACCAGCGCCGTTCTGACGGACTTGATCAAGAAGAGTACTACTTGGCGCTGGGGCCCACAAGAGCAACAAGCGTTTGACGGGCTCAAAGACAAGGTAGCCAACGCTAAGTGCTTGGGCGTGCCTAGGGCACAAGGGGAGATTATCCTGGTGACCGACGCCAGCAATGTGGGCGGTGGTGGAACGTTGTTCCAATGGCAAGCACTAGAGAAGGAGGAGTTCGACTCGGCCATTTCCCAATGGGGGACGGAAGGTCTCAACCGAGATGGAACCCTCAAGCACAGCTACCCTGACAACAAGTGGGTCCTAGTACCTCTGGGCCACTGGAACTGGAAGTGGAACCAGGCCAGGGGGAACTACTCCACCTATGAGCAGGAACTGCTCGCGGGTATGCTGGTGCTATCCTCACAAGCACGACTGTTGGGGAGTAACCCTGTGGTCTGGCTCTGCGACCAAGAACCGGTCCGCAGTTTCCAGAAGGGTCCCCCACCTGAGAAGGCCAAGCTACGGCGCTGGTGGACCTACCTCAGTCAACTACGGCTGACGGTACACCATATCCAGGGAGTGAAGAACGAGTGTGCCGACTACATCAGCCGCAACAACTTCGACGCCCTGATTGGTGCCCGGTCTGAAGCGCTGGCTAAGGAGGCGTTCAGCCGTATGGACGTACATCTGGACCTGAACATGACCATGATACGCCCCCTGGATGGACTCCAACAATCGGAGTACCTACAGGAGTTTGGGGATATCTACCGGCGCCTGGAGAAACGCCTTGAACCCCTCCTGGTCAACCAAGACCAGTGGAAGCGGGACAAGAGCTACCTCTGGCACGAGGACCGCATCGTGGTGCCTAGTGACCGAGTCCCAGCGCTGCTGAAGTGGACCCATGAGTCCAGTGGTCATGTGGGTCCTGACCGTACCCTGAGGCTGTTCAAGCAGTGGTTCCACACTACGTGGACTGACGACCAACTGCGGAAGACACTCCAGCCTATCGTGGACAAGTGCCCGTGCAGGTCCTGTAAACCAGGGGATATCAGGGACAGAGGTCTCTACTCGACCCTGCCCATCCCACACTGTGCCAACAGTGTTCTATACGTGGACTACACGGAGATGCCGAAGTTCGGGGGCTATGACTTCGCCCTCGTGGTAACCTGTGGGTTGACCAGGTTTACCAGGGTGTTCCCATGTACCAAGCACATTACCGGTGAGGAGACTATCAAGATACTCCTGGAGGAGTGGTTTTGTGTCTATGGGGCGCCCAAGGAGATCAACTCCGATGAGGACGTACGAGTACGCTCAGATACTGGCTGGTACAAGAGGGTCCTGAGATCCCTCAATGTCCAGGTGTCTACGGGGATTCCCTACTCTCACACGAGCAACCCCCTATGTGAGCGACAGATTCGTGTCCTGAAGGAGAACGTCAGGATATGGTGCAAAACTGAACGCACCAGAGACTGGGTGAGACTACTCCCCGTCATATCCTTGATGATGAACTCCCAAGAGAGTTCAGCTACTGGCTACTCGCCACATGAGCTATTCATGGGGCGCCCGGCGTGGTTCCTACACGCCCCCTATCCAGGGGACACCCATTCTTCTGTGGGTGAATGGGTCCAAGAGCAACAAGCGAAGGTGGACAAGGCCAAGGCTATGCTCCAGAGAGTGAGGGAGCGTCAGTGGAACAAGAAGAACAAGCACCGTGTACCGGCCACCTACCAAGAGGGGGACTGGGTGCTGGTGCACCACAGTCGACTACCCGCCTGGCCACGCTCTACCAGCGATGACCCATACTTCGGGCCGTACAAGATTGTATCTGTGGACGGTCACCGTATCACTGTGCGGTGTTCTCCCCGACTAGGGGGGACCCTGGTGTGCGCTGCTCAACACCTGAAGGGCTACCACGATCCTGAAGACCTCTGTGGGGAGGAGTGGGAGCTGAACGACGAGGAAATCGCCGCTCTGGACCTACAAGGGGCTGCCAGCCCTATGGAAGTTGAAGGTGAACTCCCCGACATGAACGCCGAGGAGATGGCTAAGGAGGGCTTCCACCTGGTGAAGTCTGTCCTACGTCACCGCTATCGCCAGGGTTGGCGCTTCCTCACCCTCTGGGAAGGGTTTGGAGTCGAAGAGGCCACCTGGGAGCCCTTCTCTGCATTTGTTCTACCGGAGGGACGCCTAAACTCAGTTCTGGTTGACTACTTGTCCCAGAACAACCTTGGTGAGTTGCTGAGGCTCGGTGAGACGCTTGCCTCCAAGACTAAAGCTAGGGACTGAACCTTACCCTTACCTTCCAAAGCGTATGTGTGAGTGTGCTAGTCCTAAGGTCCTGAGAGCAAGCCGCAGAAGTGGTGTCCTAATTATACCCAAGTCTGCGCCCTTGCTAAACCTGGAGGGTTGGCTTATTGATGCCACGGGGTACGCCCCGGGTCTCCCCTCCCCTATGCGCCCAATTTCTGTGCTGGCGCAAAACCTTGGGGGAATACCCAGCGTGCTAATCCAGGTATTGTTTTCCCTACCTATCTGTCTACTACAGGGAGGGGTGGCCAAAAGCTATGAAGGCATGCAAAACGCCTGTTTGCTATGTGGCCAAAACACTGACCTAACAACTGCCACAGCCCACCAACCCCGCTAAAATTGCAGGAAAAGGGTGGGACAGTGACACACCCCCTACAGGTCCTACACACCCTACAGTGGCACCATCCTGGTGGGCGAGCACTGGGCAACTGGCTCTAGCCCCCACTCAGGACTACCACTCCTAAACGCACACTCTACTGGGCGTTGCGAAGATGAAGGTCTCTTGGGTCCTAGCGACCCTCCTGTGAAATTGCAAGAGAACACAGCGCTACTAAGCAACTGTGGCCTGACAGGGGACGCCACAACGCGTTTCCCCTGCTAGGGCTTGGAGGGAAGGAGTGCTCTCGCGTGCAAGGCGCAGATGTCGATGAAGTCGGACTCCCTGCTCTGCCACAGGCGGAGCGGAGTTACTTGTTTGTGTGATCTGCGCCCTTGTTTAGCAGGGCATAAAAAAATGCTGCTGCACCAATCACCCTACCTGCCCACCTGTAAAACAAAGGCAAATGAAAGGGCGTTTGCGGCGGAGGAACCAAGGCACACTCCAGGTATTATACCCTTCTCAGTGTGCCCTATAATACACTGTCCGCAAACACGCTGGAAGTCCAGCTACCCTTGTCAAGCAAGCAAGCGTTAAGGGACTCCTCAGGTTCTCTTAAAGAACGTACCGAGGAGCCCCTGGGTAGCCTAAACAAGGTTTACCGTGCGCACTACGCGTGGCCTACCCTTTAATGCGTGTGTGAATGCACGAGCATGCACGTCCCACTTGGGCAAACCTGCCCATCTCAGCGTCAATCTTGACTCCACCAGGGGGTGGCCCCGCCTGGGCGTACCTACCTTACCTACCGCTGGGAAGTGAAGCAAGGTGAGAGGAAAAAAGGGGCGCACGCGAAGAACGTTGCTATGCACTTGTGTGTATGTCTAATCACCCTGATCTGACCGCTAATCATCTGCAATCTTTCTAATCCATCCCTCTATCGCGTCCTATCGTTTTTATCGTTGTTGGCGCTGCTACAAGACTCGTTCATGGAGACACGAGACGAGCAATGTGTATGCGGCGTGCAAGACGAGCATACCTGTAGTTTATACCTGATTCATTGAAGTCTTTTCGATTGATTTTCGAATTCTTGAATTTTTGAAGCTTCTATTAGTGTGGGTGGAATCTGTATGTTTATTTATTAATGTGTGTCTCGTCATTTTCATGAGTACGTGAGACATACGTTTATAATTCCATTATTTCTCCATTTTCCGGCGCTTCGCTAGGAGCCGCTCCTGCGCGCCACCATTTTATGCGTATGAATTTCTGGATTTAAAAAATCCAGAGATGACTATAATTTCTATAAAAATGTGCTTCTAATGCACAATTGGATTCTGCTCAGGTGTGTCGTTTCAGAAAAATTCTACGCCGTCATTTGACGGATTTTGGTGTCGTCGCTTCGTTTTTGCGTGGATTCGTCCATAATTCTCCCATTCCTGCCTCTGCAGATACCCACGCGCAGCCTCGCTGAGTAGGCCATGTTCGGGCCGAAACGCAGGTGCCTGGAGAGACTGAGCAGAACCAAGACCCCACCAAGGGGCAATTTTAATTTTCTTTCGACTCCCTTCGCCCTAAGACAGGTCACAGGTCGCCAGCAGGTTTACGAGAACCCATGCGAGTGTGTATAATGTGTCTTGCGTTTGGGTTGTGTCGACGCTGCGTCTTGGAGGGAGGGATGCATATGCACATGTTTGGCATGCTCCCATACTAACCCAACCAAGCCACAGGAGCCCCGGCAGCGCCATGAGCGCTGAGTCTTCTGTAGGAAACTGTACAATCAGAGCAGCAAAAGGACGCCAGCCATGGTGAGCGCCCATTTTTCAGTGTGAGGGAGACTGTAGGTATTTTAAAGTAGATGTGGAAACCAAGGAAAGGCCAAGAAAAATTCCCCTTTTCCTAAAATGCGACAGTGGTGGCCACCACAGCACAAGGGGGGAGTAAGAAAAAGTGCTTTTCCATTGCTTTGAGGCATACTCTAGTTGTATTAGAGATGCACTGAGCATCCATGCATTTTAATCTTAGTATTGGTCCAACCAAAACTGGTGATAACACATTTTGACCTATGGAACCAAACACCCAATCAGGATATGGAGTGGACCCCTTAATCCCCTTTCAATCAGAAGTAAAATATCTTTTCCTGAGTTGACTGAGCACTGACATACCTAAAGTAGGGCCTATGAATTTATCTATGTTTTTCCATGAACTCTTAGCTGTCCTAGTGGTATGCACCCTAGGGGGCTGGGCACCTATTTTTGAGAGGTCCTGGGTTCAATTCCTGGTCAGCCTAGCTAAGTAGGAAGATCCCATGTGACATGGCAGTGACCTCATCGCCACATACCATGCCACCTCAGCACATATGGGACCCAAAACAAAAAGTGCACATCTCCTAAGATGGCACTATGGAGAGAGAGTGATCCTGAGGCAGTTTTCTAACTCTTTTCCCAAAACATTTCAGCTATCTCTGTGAATATGCATTCATTTGTAACCTGAGTTGCAGTTTCTGTGAATATCAAATCATCTTTCACTGTTTACACTGCAGCCCTTCATGCTTTGATCCTGAATTACCTTCTCCTTGCATACTATTGGCTTGGGCTATCCTGGATTGACTTGGCTTTACTGTATTTCAACAAACAAAAGCTTTTCATCATCCAAAACAAGCAGCAGGACACCCTACAGCAACAACAAGCAGTAGGAGAAGCAAAAACACACTGTCGAAAACACTATAAACTTTTCGACACTATAAACCCGACCTCCGTGGCCATCATGTGTCCCTGAGCTACGCCGCACATGAGGCCGATTCGGACGACGATTATGCTGAGCAGGACGACTCCACTGTCGAGAAGATCCTGGCTCAGCGTCCGAAAGCCTCGGCACCCGGAGGTCTGGAGTTCAAGGTTCGTTGGCGAGGCTATGGGCCGTCCCACGACACCTGGGAACCCGTCTCCTCGTTTGTGCCGCGGGTCAATACTCCCTTCATGGAGTACATCCGCAAGCACAAGACCAAGATCCACGTTTCGGACTTGGCAGCAGTCACCCGGGCGATTGCAGCCAGGGGCGCCTGATCAGTGCCCTGAGCTCTCCCCTGATGTGTCATGAGCGCTTATGAGGTCGACGGATCGTCCCTTACTTGCTTGCTCTCTTCCTTCTTCCGGTGACCTGCCATCAGAGTGGCCATGTACCCCCCCCTGCTGAATCCAGAGGAGGATGGCCCCTCTCCTTCACTTCTATTCGTCACTCCCCCCCCTGCTGAATCCTTTGGAAACCAGGTAGGGCGACTGACCTTCATATTTCTGAGCTCTTGGGGCCTTGAAGCCAATACGACGTTGCGCAACGGATGCCGCTGTCATCGGCATTGCGATTTTTGGTGTGTGGTCTGGTTCCATGGCATTTGCGGAGTCCAGACCAATCGACGTGTGTCTCGAGACTATATATGGCCTGAACTCAGGCGTTTTCCTGTCCACCCTCCTGCATACGCCTTATCCTGACCGTGGCGTGGTTTGGCGCTCTGTCCAGAGTGTGTTTACACGCCTATTTACCACGCTTATTGCTTGTCTTTCTGTTCCACAGGATATGTGCATTGTATGTTGCGATTGTCAGCCCATCACCGACGGATGGACTGTCTTTTCCCCCTTGTGGAAATGCGAACCGGATTACAGGGGCGCCCTGAGTCGCCGCTTACATGTTCTTACATATGGTCCAGCCTGGACCAGTACCTCAGTACATATTCTTCTGTTTGAGTGCCCGTGATACCGTGTGCCCTATTCGCTGTGATGTGTGGAGATCCTGATGGCGCCAGGCGGGAAGCCCAGTTGCCTGACTACACTCCCAGCGGTCCGCCACTGTCAGTCCCAGTGTGAGCCTACCGATTCGCAGACGCACTTGCAGTCGGATGGCGGCCTCCGGTGCTCCTGACCTCGGTCAGTCTGCCTGGGAAACTGGTGGTTTGAGGAGTCGACGCCTCCGCCCACACTGCATGAGGACTCCCTCATGTATGGCCTTCGTGGTAATAGGGCGAGGGAAAAGACGGCCTTGATGCCCGATCCCTTAAGGAGGAGCTCGTTCGGCTGTGGCACTCTGGACTCGCGTCGTATGGATATGGACATGGTGCGCCCGAGGAAGGACCCGTGGGGACTCTCCCCAGCCGGCGCGCCTTGGGAAGCTTGGGGTAGCCTGATGGATCTTTCCGGTCGCTCTCGACCTGTGGGACCACCTCGGTCGTCGTGTGACGCCTATGTTGGCTGTGTATGCCACTACCACTGTGGTGGTGACCGTAGCAGCCGGCACCCGGTGCGCCTGGTATGGGTTAACGGGTCCTTTGGATGCCGAACAATCGCCGCCAGGACCCGGGACTTGATACTTGATACTATACTTGAAGTTACAAGACCCTACAGCACTATACCTGTCTTACTGTGGAGTTTGAAGCCTAACCTGCAAATTAGCCTGAAGTGAGGATGTGACACCCCCCCTTCAGGATGTGGTCCTGGGTACCCGCTGCCATGCTTGGGTGTTATCGAGCCCCCCCCAGGGTTCGCTCTAAGGAGGGGGGTGAAGCGGTACCCAGAACCCCATGGCTAGGTTACGGCATACAACCGGTCTCCGGTCCACTAACCCCAAGTACGGAAGGGAAGACCGGTCTCCGGTCCACTAACCCCATGTACGGAAGGCGCCCGTTGACGCCCGGTGCGAGCCCGGCGGGAGCGTGTTCCGTGCCGTAAAGCCCCGCATCGGCAACCGATGCACCGCCAGCGGAGATTTATATATCAGAATATCAGGAATCAACAGGGTTTTATTTTCATATTGTTTCCGTCAACTTTTACGCTTCCGTTCTGATATTCACTGTTTTGACTGCTGGCGGTTGGATTGCGACCTTACCGTAACCGCCAGTTTAACTGTTTATAATGGAAATTTTAACGCTATCCGTGACGAAGGCTCCAAAGTCTTTAGGAATTGCGTTGATGCATCCGCAATTTTCACATTCTACACTCGCAACCTTAATCCGAATTTTTCAGGATGTCGAAATCGGATTTTCGACTTCGACATCCCCGCACTTGATTTGACCTCTTTCGAGTGGACCTACGTGCTTCCCTGTGCACGAATCAACTTTCCTTTTATCCTGCCCTCCATTTGTCTTAAAGATATGGGCAAAACAAAGTTGATTCGTGAGGCCACTTGTGAAGGTCATATCTCGTGGTGCTTGCGAGGAATGACAATAAGGAAACGTGGGATGTATTCACAATACTCCCAACGTAATTTAGGAAGCATTGTACGCCTTGCGTTTCCACACGTGCGCGCTAGCGTAATGGATCATGGTCAAGAGGGTAGAGTTTGCGTTATAACTCTTTGGCCATGATATTGCGTGTGTTAAGATAACTTTCGAGTGTAGCGCGCGAGTGTTGGTGTTGCATAGGAACTCTCCTTGAGTTCCTCTGAGCGATTGACACAAAGTTCTGCCCTTGGAGGGGCATGACATATCGTGGGGGGAGCTACCTTTTTGGGCAATATGTGGTATGTGCCATGTGTGGTATTGCGTGCCCATTTGGCGGGTCCATTGCTCCAAGCCAAACCCGCCAATGAAACTCATATTGTGCAAGCCCCTTCTCCATACTCCCCACAATCAATTGCAAGCCTAACCTTCGTGGAGGAAAGCTTGTGTGGCGATCCCAAAGCGATGCGTTGGGAGCAAGGTGTGTATTTTGTAATTTTCCATATTTTCATGTGCCCACTTGGGAAGTAGCGCTCGTGACCTTTCAAAGCGCCCCAAGTGGAGCACATATGTGGAATCGAAGGTCATTGGAGTCAAGTCATTGCGTTTAGAAGGATTAGTTGATTGCACGATCCAAGCCGAAGATATTATAATATAATTGTGCGCCTTTCAAGGCACTTTTGTGTGTCTATGTGCCAATTTTGCCGTTTTTGGCCCGTCATGATGTCAAGTGGCGACCGTGTATCTCAACCTTGCGCTCAATTGACATCATGACCCAAGTATGTTATGGGGGTACATACTTCGGTGCCCAACATATCTTGGACCCGGCGAATAACTCCTCTTGGGCTTGGCGTACCGTGGCCGCCATGTTGGCGATTTGGGACTATCCCAAATCATGGGCTCACTTGGCGACCCTGCCATTCCCAAAACCAGAGGAGTTGGGCGACGCCCAAAAGATATGTTGGACACATATGACTTGATACCAATCCTATGGCACACTCCGGTCCAAGTCGGGCATGTGCTTCATTTGCCCCAACCATGGGTGTGCGCATTTTTGGCCATTTTGAGCAATATTACATATTTGCTGCCCGCCGTGCACTATGTTCAGCCCACCCGTGCCCGCCGGACGCATGGACCAATGGACCATATATGACATGGGTGTTATGTATATTGGTCTGCATGGTTCACACACCACGTGGGCGAAGCGGAGCATCCTTCGTTAAGGTGCTAGCCCAAGGTGAGTGTGGACAATTTTGCCATTTTTGCATTTGCGGACCCAATTGGGATCGTCACCACGCCAAGTAGCATGGAGATCTTCAAGAGCCAAGGGCATGGGAGTCTTCGTTGGACTCTTGGTGGATCGCGTATGGAATGGCGGATCCGATCTCCAAGCCGGCGTGGAGATATACTATTGGGAACACCCCGAAGTTTGGCTCATTTCGAGCAGCCAAAATGACCCCAATTTGGGACCCAAATTTCCCCCTTCCGTGTGGTCAATTGGCGGCCCCATTTCTCTATGCCCACAGGGAGCCCGAACCTAATCCCAAGTTGTACACTCAGATATGAGTCCTAGGTCCTGCCTCCTACCCTGTGAGCCATTGGCCTTGCCCTGGCCGGGCGAGCCACGCGTGGGAATGACGCCAATTTTGGTGATTCTGGCATCATGACCCCACTTGACGAACACGTGGTGCCCTGATGCCGGGACTTCAGAGGGAACCAGGTTGGGTGAGGGCTCCAAAGAGTTCGTACTCGAAGGGCATAGGGTCAGTTGCCTCGTCCCTACCTCTGGCGGGTCCGGACGAGGGGTCAATTTTGGAGATTTTGGAGCTAATGTCAGTTTGGGCTGAAACAGCCCATTTTCAGCTACCAACTCCTGAGGAATAATGGCGGGGCCATATCTCTGACTCAGAGTGAAGTTGGGACCTGCTGGTAAGGGAGCATAGGAAGCTACTGTCGGTTGGCCTTGGAGCCCCTTGGTTCCTAGGAACTCGCCTGTGGCTGGACGGGACGGCCCCCCTATTGGCAGGGTTTCAGGGTCCGGACTGAGCAGGGCATTGGTTGTGTTTGAGCCCCCGCCCCCACCAGCCACTGAGAGGGTCGGACCTGGAATTGGGATACGAGTTTGGATAGAGTGTCTATTGTCCTGTGACGCCCTTACCCCAGTCCAGTCTTAACCCCATGTGTACATATCCTGATGTGTTGCTGTACATACTTTCGTTCCCTCATTTCAAAGTGGCAAGGATTCTGAAACGCTTTGTCACATGACACGAGCGTATTGATGCCCTTGTGAGCGTAGTGCCTTGCCTGCCTGCTCACCTGTGCGTGTCACCGCAGCGTCCCGTGGCCGGTCCCCCACGGGAACGCGTCACTAGCAGCGCAAGGACACGGAGGGTGCATTTGGCAAGATTAGCCACACAGGGTGCAAGTAGCATAAAATTGACATATTCATAACTTGGGCCTATTGTATCTGATTTGGACGAAATTAATGGCAATTTTGGTCAATTTGGGGGTGCTCTTTTCATTTTTGAGCTTAAAAAGGCGGCTGCGTGCGCTGAAAACCGTCAAATCGAAAGACAGTGCTAAAAAAATGACGGCGGTTTTTCAATTAATCAGGAAGACGCACCTTTTAGAATCATTTATAAACGTGGTCTTAGATCCAAATTTTGTGCACTGTAGCCCGATTTCACTTTCGACAGTCAAAATGAAAGATCGCAAATGCCGGCGACTGCGAAACGCACGCGTGCACAGCAAATAAATAATATGGCAAATGGATTTCTTGGGATTTGGGGCCTGTGGCTCATATATAGTGTTGTTCGGCACCTCAACTTTGCTAGCGCACCTTTAAATCGCATCCCTAGCTTATATGGAATTAGTGGATGCTGCTAAAGAAGTTAAAACCTTGTAAAGGTCCTAACTTTGCAAAACAGCCATGATTGATCAAAACAAATATGACGGCGCAAATCAGCTCTCTGAGGCGGTCATTCAGAGGGGCGGCATCGTAGACTTTTGAGGTATGTTTCGTTTCAGCGCGCGAGTCGTATATAATGGCATAAGGACTGCTTTTAGACGGGGGCGGGGCCCCATTCCCCGGCCCCCAAATTTGAAAGCCCCCCATGGGGGGGGAGGTGAACAAGGCATCAAGAAGGGCCAGCCCACCAACTCAGCTCACCTGTTTAGTGTGTGGTGCATACCAATTGGTGGGCTCTTGCGGTTAGAGTATCGCGAACCAAAGGCACAAGCAAAAAGTAAAGCCAACAAACGACATATGCCTCATGCCCCCACATGCTTGGACACGCCACTCAGCCCCATCACCTGGTGCCTAATTGCTTGGGAACGGAGGGCATTGGTAAACACAAATTGTCATGTGCATTAGAAACCATTCACACATGGACATGTGAAACCAATATTGCCCAATTACATGTTCGTATGACACCGAACCAATTCAATACATGCTACTTGGAGAGAGATTGGGCAGGAGTGCTTGGGTAAGAAGATGCCCCGGGTCACATGAAGAGACCTAGACCCGGCCCGCAGAGAGAGTGCACATGGAGAGTTATCCCGGGTTCAATGAGAGCACATGTGACACATGGTGAGATTGTCCTATCCCAAGGAGAGATTGTCCCGCTTCCAAGAGAGATGGTCTCGGCCCAATCCAGGCCTTAAGAGAGATGGTCCCGCCTCACTCCATGCCCTGAGACAAAGACCCTCACCAATCGATGCCCAGGAGAGAGAACCTAACCAGTCCATGGCCCACGAGGGAGAACCTAACCAATCCATGGCGGAAGAGAGAAATCATCACCAAAATTCAATCCCGAGCGCATAGCCTAGCCGTGACCCATGGGAGCATGCATATGGAGAGAGACTTTCGCCTAGCCATGACCCATGAGAGCATGCATGCACTTGAAGTGAAAATCTCCGACATTGGTTGAGGATTATCCCTACACCCAATTGCCAAATGAAATGAGCTATCCTCATGCCATACTGCAAGTTGACAAAGGAGGGATAGTGGATCACCTACCGTGTTCGACCAATGATATGAATTCACCGAAGGTCAACGAAGTAAGACGGCATACAAGAGGTTAGCGACCAGGGCATAGGTGCAATTCTCCACCTTTAACATGTTCACCCACTGCACGTGCACACAACATGTTCCGCACAAATCATCTCCAAAGATTGATTCGCGATGACTCACGCGCAAGGCAAATAAAGGACAAAATGTAGAAGTAAAAGATATTCACGGCGGAGCAACAACCGAGTTACTTTCTTCCCGCCCGGTGCCTACCGCAGCCACTTTCACTTCCACTCCTCTTCCACTAGGGCTCTTGCAGCTTCCAGGGACTTGTGATCCCCCATACACGTAGGCGTGGCACTGCCGAAGCAGATGCGCCCACTAACGTCTACCAGTCGGTGACTGACAGCCGGTGTGGGCGGAGGCACCACAACAGGGTCTAGCCCGATCGCCACTCCGGGCCTTCTCTGTTCCACTGGAGTTGCTCTAGCTTCTAATTCGTATCCATTCCCGCAACAGGATAGATCTAACACCATTAGTACCCACTGGGAAGAATTTTCAGACCATCGGCCCGCATTGAGGAACACAGAGCATGCGCATGAGAAGGGCACGCGCACACACAGCAGGCCTGGTCTGAACCAGAAACGTTAAATCCTCCATCCTATGGTTTATAAATAGTATAAATTCGGAACTCCCCTAAATTTATACGCGAAATCGCTGAAATTGCTCAAATCAGTGAAATAAAGAACAATGCAGCCAAACGGGATCCGAACCGGCTTCATCCCCCTTCCCAGAGCATTGCCACCTGCTCGGAAAGACATAAAGAGGATGGGAGGATCACGGTTGTTCACTTGGCGCCCCCCTCATTGTGGGAGGGTACCACATACACCGTGGCCACCCGCCCAAGTAATCAGGCGCGGGAAAGAACTCAAAAAAAAAACTCCCTCCTGTCACCACCAAACCTAAAAGCATAGGCTCGGCGGATCAAAGATAGACAAAAGCAACATTGTGGACTGGTCTACATGAAAAGACCACAAACAAATATATGGTGCTTGACACGCACAGCATGAACCCCTCGCATGACACGCACCCCCACCAAGAGACATTAGAGCAATGGATCACCTCCAGGAGACCTTGGCATTTGGGGGGGGGTCATCCTGCACGATGACAAGCGTAGACACAAACAATGTAGAATTTTTCTTTTGGGAAAAAACTTTTCCGAAATATTTTTTCCCCAATTTTTGGAGTCATCGGACTCCAGGTGCAAGATGGGCTTGAAGAAACGTCGTCATCGCGTCCGGCTCGCGGAAAAATTGTCGTGGACCGGGCGGATGGTCCCAAGGTGCCCAAAAGGCAGAGATACGAGAAAAAAATTTTCTACTAAAAATACTAACATTTGTTACTCAAAATAGCGCAGGCGAAAAATTGAGATCTCTACACTAAGGGACCCTGGAGGGAAACCGACCTCACCAATGCGGCAGGGACACTAGTAAGAAAAGGTCACTGCCTTGTCTTTCTTGGAGGGCTTCATCCAGGCCAAGCCCCCTTCAAAACCCTTTTGTTGATGCTAAGACTAACTTAAGTATTTTTCTCACTCTTTTGAAGCTTAAAGTACACTTTCTCAAAGTAACTAGGGTTGTAACCCTAGCCCCCCGTGAAGTTCACCCCTACCACTCAACTGAGCGGAGGTATCTTCCTTCATGGAGGATATACCGAAAAAAAATAGGCATTTCATGCTTTAGGCCTTGGAGGTTAAGCCTAGTGGTCTACCACCCCAAGACCCCTATACTCAATTGTTACTACCACTTAATGTGGGTCTACTTTTTGACTGATTCTGAATTTAGTTGCTTGGCCAAGTCATATTCTGTGTCTGGCCTGACACCTGTGCCCCACATTCCTAACCAGCACCATTTCACCCAAAAGAGTGCACATGAAGTGCTTGATGCTATCTTGGAGGCTAGAGTCAGTCCAGTTTTCATATAAAATCTTTTGTATTATCCATTTGTGATTGAATCTATGTGTTTATACCTGCTTTGTCTATCTGCAGCCCTTCTGTGTTACACTGGATTTCAAACTATTCATTGATTCGATCCACATCCTGTTCTTGTCCTACTTGCTCCTTTGGTGTTGGGATTTCACCATCAAAAACCAGCAGGATTTCATCAAAATCTATAGGGCACTAATCAAGGACATCTTTCCGGTAGCAGAGGCAAACCCTCAGAACCTTTCGAACCGACTCTGAGCAGAAGCACAAGAAAAGCACACTTAAAAGCACATTGAACATGTTCACTCAACTGTCCTCCCGAACCTGGCCGATCAGAAGTGTACAAGTGCAACATGGCAGTGTAGCCCACCCTAAGAGTGAACCGCCACTCAGAGCAGCATCTGAGTCTCAGGAAGATCCAGAGCACAGAAGGGCGGAACTAAATACGCCCAGAACAATCCCATTAACCATGGAAACCTTAGCGGCCCATGGTGAAGACAGCCTGCAAAGGCTCCGCAGGCGTGTCGAAGCTTCCATCGCCCGGTCGGCTTGTCGGGCCTCGTCTTCTACCGTACTTGGAGTTGGTCCTGAAGAACAAGAGGACCTACGAAGGAGGATGGACGAGTTCATGCTCCACGAAGAGTACCACAAGTCCACCGTAGGAGAAGATGGAGAAAAACCTCTTGATGCTCTCGGGTCGCCCCCCCAAACTGAGATGGGCTCCTCCCTCTATTCTGGGCCATCTACAGACATGGCAGACACAGTATCACTACCGAGACGGCCGAGAGTACACGAACACCCAAGAGCAAGGCATCCAGACCTGCCGATAATGGATCCTCTTCGCCCAGAGCCCACCCATGGGGCTCTGGATCGTACGGCCGAACTTTTGGCCAAACTTCTATCCGGATCGGAAGACCCGGATGTGACAGCTCTGTCAGAGGCTGTCAAGGCTAAATTGGGTATCACTGAACCCTTACCCAAGCCAGCGCTACTCTCACCTTCACCCGGATTGAGCACGTTGGCTGATGATCTCAAAAGATCATGGGTGTCCAGGTTGCTACACAAGGTCACTTGCCCCAGCCCTTTTCATCCTCGCGCCAGGACAGTCCCTATTGCTGAACTACAGGAAGTAAGAAAAAGTGCTTTTCCAATGCTTTAGGGTATACTCTAGTTGTATTAGAGATGCTCCAAGCACACGGGCATTTCTATCTTAGTATTGGCCCAACAAAAAGTGGTGATAACACATTTTGACCTATGGAACCAAACACTAAATCAGGATATGGAGTGGACCCCTTAATCCCCTATCAATGTGAGGCAATCCATCTTTTCCTGAGTCGACTGAGAACTGACATATCCAGGGCAGAGCCTATGAAAATTATCTATGTTTTCTCATGAATTCTCAACTGTCCTAGTGGTATGCACCCTAGGGGGCTGGGCACCTCTTTTTGAGAGGTCCTGGGTTCAATTCCCGGTCAGCCTAGCGAAGTAGGAAGATCCCATGTGACATGGCAGTGACCTCATCGCCACATGCTCTGCCACCTCAGCACATATGGGACCCAAAACAAAGAGTGCACATCTCCTGAGATGGCACTATGGAGATTGAGTGACCATGGGGCAGTTTTCCAACTCTTTTTCCAAAATATTTCAGCTATCTTCGTGAATATTCAATCCGATTTGCCCTGAAATGCAGTTTCTGTGAATATTCAAACATCTTTCACCGTTTACACTGCAGCCCTTCATGCTTTGATCCTGATTCTCTTCTACTCCTTATCTCTGGCTTGGGCTATCCTGGATTGATTGTATTTCAGCAAAAAAAACATTTTACTCATCAAAAACAAGCAGCAGGAAACCCTACACCAGCAGCAAGCAGCAGGAGAGGCACAAACACAGTGTTGAAATCACTATAAAACCTTCTGGTAGCAGAAGGCAGACTGTCTCTGCGTACCGGCACCAACCCCGTGCCGTACATCCAGTGCGCCGAGATCAGTCATATATAAGCAGAAGGGCGAACGAAGATGGACACAAAGAAAGAGGACACCTACGTGAAGACAGCGCCTGAGGCACCAGCAATGCCAGCACCTGGTGAACCTGGACCTGGACCTAGCGCTGTACCTTCAGAGCCCTTACATGGGCCAGTGGACGTGGCGGAGGATTCGTTGGAAGGACTCCAGTCGGCCTTCCGGGGCCTCTCAGTCGAGGAGGTGGACACTCAACCTGTGAAGATAAAGAGGGAGAGAGAGAAGGATGCTGGAGACGAAGCAGACGAAGGAGCAGACCAAGGGCAAGACCCGACGAATAATCCTACCTTCGAGGGCGCACCAAGCGCTTCTGGCCTCCACGCACCACCCTCTCCTATAACCACCACACTCCCAATTCCAGACCCAGCCGCTGCAACATCCACACCCATAACCAACCCACCTATGGCTGAGGGCACAGGCTTTACTGGTATGCCTACCTACCCTGCCTATGGTATGGGGCCACCTACCACTGCGTTCCCTGAGGCAACTACTGCCAGTGAGCCGGTGACCTCCAGTTCTGCGCCGCGATGGTATGCGGCTGACTATCACCATCCTCTACCCGCTACGGGAACCTATGTGGATGTTCCTGGGTATGCAACCTTGAGTGGGTTGAGGAGAGGACCTGAGTCTCTTGGAGGAAGAAGTAGAGGATCGGGGAGATCCTCCAACAGGTCTCTGACGCGGTCAGAGATCAACGAGGTGCTCCGAGGAGCCACCTCTAAAATTGTTGGCGCCCTCACTCAAGAGATTCGAGAGAAACTGGAGCCCCTGATGATACCGCCCCAAGCGTCACCTACCACGGTAGGAGTGTCACCCCATCGAGTACAGGCCAACCACCTGGTGGCAGGGCTGACAAACACCCTGGGGAGCCTGAGGAGCCGACCGATGCCGACCCCTGCAGCGATACCGAGAAGCCCTTTCGTACCGAGAACGGCCCAGCCGCCCTACAGCCACGTGACGAATTCTAGGAGGGCCGAGCTGGACCGGCTGGGGCTGACAGCCTTGAGGGCAATTGTTGACGTGGAGCCCTATGGCTCTAGTGGTCTAGGCGGAGACCCCTCCGATGATGAGCCAGCGTCGATGACTTCTGCTTCGCCCTCGGAGGACGACGACCCGGAGGACCCCGAGAACCCAAGTGGGAAGAAGAAGAAGAAGAAGAGGAAGACCCGACGCCCTGAGGGACGCAGGTCTCAGGAGGCTAAAGCTATTGCCACCTCCAAGATCGTGGTGAACCTGCCTGAGTTCACAGGCAAGGACCTCAGCAAGTTCGCTGAGAATTTTGGGAGGTTTCTCCGATTGACCGGCCAAAGCCACGCTAGTGGACGGGTTAAGTGCGATCTGCTCCTGCAGTGCTGCAAGACCAAGTACCTGGAGAAGCAGGTCAGACAGATCGTGACTAATTCAGCCACCTTTGCCGACGTGTTGGTTGCCTTGGAGAGGCAGTACCCGACCTACGAAACCGACCCCTCCATCAGGGCCGAGATCCAGAACCTGGCCGTGCTCCCCAACAACCCCAAACCTGGCAGGGTCTCTGAGCTGTTGGCTGACCTGGACCACTGGGCTGGACGATTGACGCCCGGTTCCTACAGCAGCGACGACCTGCTTTTCTGGTTGGTGGCTAAGCTCCCTCGAGAGCCGTGGGATGAGTGCCGTTCAACGGCAGACCGCAAGGCTACATCCCTCCGCTACGAGGATCTATCTGTGCTACTCCTGGAGCTGGCGCTGGAGAAAGAAAGCGACCAGCACCTGAACAACTACCGTCCTGGAGGGGGAGGCGCTGGAAGCCATGGCAAAGGGTACCAAGGATAGGGACCTGGGCAGGGGACTACCCCCAAACACGCCCACGCCCGTATCATGGAAAACGTCAAGGAGCTCTTCTGGTGTGATGCCAGAGACGAGCAGGGCCACCTGCAGCACGCCCCTGACTGCGAGCAGCGAGACTGCTTCGTAGTCTAGGGGAAGCAGCAGGAGAAGAACAACGGCGCCAAGGCGAAGCTGCCGGATCATTACAGGTGCACCATCACGTGTGCCTTCTGTGGGAAGAGGAAGCACTACGAGGATGAGTGCTACCATAAGCAGCGCCTATTTGCGAAGCTTAAGGGTGAAGATCCTGGCAAAGGCTCTGGCAAAGGTGGAGGCAAAGGCAAAGGCAACGACTCCGGCAAGGGCAAGTCGAAAGGACGTGGACAAGGGCAAGACAAGAGTCAAGGTTGGATGAGGAGGAGGCGCTAACCGCCAGCCAGACAAGGACAACAAGAACACCGACAAGAACGGAGGTAACCCCAACCCTAATCCAGGGGGGAACTCCGAGGCCTCTGGAGGGCAGTCTGGTCCTACCACACGCTCACAGACGCAGGCCCAGAAAGAACAAGGGGCCAAGCGGGAGCACGAAGGTGGTGATGACGGCAACGCTAAGAAGAGAAGCCCGTTTCATGAGGATGGCCCGCAAGCTGCGGAACAAGGGGTTCGAGGTGACCTGTCCCGCGGAGTTCTGACGGGGACGCTCCGGTGGCACACAAGACCTGGTGTTTTGGGTACGTATCCGACTAGGGGGACCTGAATACGTGGGGGTATTGGATACTGGCGCCACCATATCTATAGTGGTCAAGAAAATTTTACCTTGTGGGAGCCTGAAGAACACCATGACCACCGCGGCTATACGAATGGGGGACGGACATGCGGTGCACAGCTGCGGGGACTGTGAAGTGGAGGTACCTATGGGCTCTTGGACTATCGCCCATCGGTTCTATTTGATGGACACTGAGGCCTTCGACTTTCTATTGGGGACTGACTTCTTCGTGCAGCACTCCCAGATACAATCCCTGACGCTGCAAGCGCCCTACCTCCTCTACGTGGACCACGGCAGTGGCAGAGAGTCTGTGCCACTGGAGCAGTCGGAACATACCTCGAGCTACCTGAGGCTATCGAAGGAGGAGCCTTCGAACATGATGGCGGCCTCCAAAACTGAGGACTATCAACTAATTGGGGGAAGTCCTAGACCAAGGTCTGAAGGAGTTAGGTTACTCTAGAGAAGACCTGAATGTGGAGTTGTTCGCCAGCGACAAGCAGCATGTACTGGACTATTACTGCAGCAAGGGGAAGAACTGCAGCTGTAGATTTTACTGGCCCTCTTTCTGGATGGCCTACGGGAACCCCAGGTTCAGTGAACTGGGGAAGGTCCTGACCAAGGTGGCCTTCGAACGTTCCCGTATGGATCTGTGTTCCCCCGATTGGGGAGCCCATGGGGGCAACGAGTACTGGCGAAATCTCCTGGACAGGCTGACTATCAGCTCTGTTCGGTTACCTGATGAGGCCATCTACGTGCCTCTGGGGCGTAAGACGCCTATTGAAAAACCCGGATGGGGGAGTATGCTCAGCGTGGTGGACGGAGGTCTTACCTCCATCCCCTGGGAGGATCTTGACCAGACTCTGGTCCAGGCTATACAACGACAAAGCGATGGACTCGCCTTGGGTGACTTGAAAGATCGACTACGACCTCAAGATGCTATTGAGACTATACCCGGAGGAGGTAAGTATGTCGTGACTGACACCAACGCCCCCAACTCTCCCGGCCATGTACCTGTTCCTGATGGAGTCTCTGAGTGTGGACTATCCGAGCTACCTAGCTCTATCCACTCAGATGACGAAACTGAGCACGACGCCTTCTTTGTGCAGACCTGTGTGGAGGAAGTGGAGAACGCCGAGTACGTCGCCCCACTGAAGCCCCTACTCTCCATGAGGGTGGAAGACCCCGTGGACGAAGAGCTGGACCCTCGATCCAGGCTAAGGGGGTATGTGGACTCCAAGAGGAAGTTGGTGGCAAAAAAGCTATGCTACGCTAAGCCTACCCGCAGCTCATGGCCCCTGAAGCAAGGACGTATGGGAGATCTAGCCCAATTGAAGGAGGACCTCGAACAGAAGATCACCACCTGGTAAAGGGAGGTAGATCTTAAGCTCATGAAGAGCGTGTGGGGCGCCCATGTGAGGACCCCAGAGGAGGACGACCTCTCGGAGGAATGTGTATGTGAACCCCCTCGAGCGAGCCTATGTTGCCATCGTCCACCGGAGATGGTTGAACAAGACCTTCTATATGCCTACCAAGGGTTGAAGGACACTACCAAGGGCGAAGAGTCGGTTGAGGATCACCTCCCGACGTCTATTACTCAGGGGGCAAGCAACTTACACTCTGACAAGGACATGGAGGACAAGATCAAGCTATTGGACCCGCGGGTGCAGAAGCTTATAAGGACCTATCTGGAGGTGTTCGGAGAACTACCCCCTCCAGCTTCATGTGACAAGCCGGTACAGATGAACCTCAAGCTGAAACCCGAGTTCGTGGGTCACAAGATCCGGAGGAGACCCTATCCAGCTCCTAAAGAGCAGGTCGACAAGATTGAGCGACAGATACAAGAATGTATCGACGCTGGCCTAGTCCTGGAGTACAAGGACGGGGACTACCCCCTACACTGCAGCCCCTGTTTCCTGGTGGCTAAACCTGGGTCTACAGCCAAACGGCTGGTAGTGGACTACGGAGAGCTGAACAAGAAAACGTTGAACCACTCAGGGTCCATTCCCAATATGGACTCTACCCTGGAGAAGATAGCCTCCTGTCGCTACAAGACCAAAATGGACAAGAGGAGCGGATTCTGGCAAGTGGACCTGACGCCCAACGCTCAGGAGGTACCGGCCTTCATCACCCCTCAGGGGAGGGTGTTCAAGTGGAAGGTCATGCCATTTGGCGTGGCCAACGCACCTGCTCCTTTCCAAGAGCTGATGAACGAGATCTTGTCCATCCTACGAAGGAGACCTAAGGTGCAGGAACTTATATCCCGTCGGGCCCAGATGGAAGCTCACATCGACGATGTATGCCTCGGGACCAATACCCAGGAGGACCACCTAATCCTCTTGGGTGCGTTCTTTGCGGTCTGCCAGGAGAACCACACACGACTCGAGCTGGAGAAGTGTGCGTTCATGCATAGGACCATGCAGTACCTGGGGTTTGACGTTGGCTATGGGTGGTGGACCCCAGCGGCCTCTAAGGCCAAACCCCTGATGGATGCTAAGGTACGACACGAAGACCCCAAGAAAGGACTTCATGATGTACGCAGTTTCATTGGGGCGTGCAACTTCTATCGCCGCCATATCAAAGACTTCACCTACACCAGCGCCATTCTGACGGACTTGATCAAGAAGAGTACTACTTGGCCCTGGGGCCCACAAGAGCAACAAGCCTTTGACGAGCTCAAAGACAAGGTGGCCAACGCTAAGTGCTTGGGCGTGCCTAGGGCACAGAGGGAGATGATCCTGGTGACCGACGCCAGCAATGTGGGCGGTGGTGGAACGTTGTTCGAATGGCAAGCACTAGAGAAGGAGGAGTTCGACTCGGCCATTTCCCAATGGGGGACGGAAGGTCTCAAACCGAGATGGAACCCTCAAGCACAGCTACCCTGACGACAAGTGGGTCCTGGTACCTCTGGACCACTGGAACTGGAAATGGAACCACGCCAGGGGGAACTACTCCACTTATGAGCAGGCATTGCTCGCGGGTATGCTAGTGCTATCCTCACAAGCACGAATGTTGGGGAGTAACCCTGTGGTCTAGCTGTGCGACAGAGAACCGGTCCGCAGTTACCAGAAGGGCCCCCCACCTGAGAAGGCCAAGCTACGGCGCTGGTGGACCTACCTCAGTCAACTACGGCTGACGGTACACCATATCCAGGGAGTGAAGAACGAGTGTGCAGACTACATCAGCCGCAACAACTTCGACGCCCTGATTGGTGCCCGGTCTGAAGCGCTGGCTAAGGAGGCGTTCAGCCGTATGGACGTCCACTTGGACCTCAACATGACGATGATACGCCCCCTGGGTGGACTCCAACAATCGGAGTACCTGAAGGAGTTCGGGGATATCTACAAGCGCCTGGAGAAACGCCTTGAACCCCTCCTGGGCAACCAAGATCGATGGAAGAGGGACAAGAGCTACCTCTGGCATGAGGACCGTATCGTGGTGCCCAGTGACAGAGTCCCAGCGCTGCTGAAATGGACCCATGAGTCCACCGGTCATGTGGGTGCTGACCGTACCCTGAGGCTGTTCAAGCAGTGGTTCCACACTACGTGGACTGACGACCAACTGCGGAAAACCCTCCAGCCTATCGTGGACAAGTGCCCGTGCACGTCCTGCAAACCAGGGTATATCAGGGACAGAGGTCTCTACTCGACCCTGCCCATCCCTCACTGTGCTAACAGTGTTCTATACGTGGACTACACGGAGATACCGAAGTTCGGGGGCTATGTCTTCGCCCTCGTGGTAACCTGTGGGTTGACCAGGCTTACCAGGGTGTTCCCATGTACCAAGCACATTACCGGGGAGGAGACTATCAAGATACTCCTGGAAGAGTGGTTTTGTGTCTATGGGGCGCCCAAGGAGATCAACTCCGATGAGGACGTACGAGTACGCTCAGATACCGGTTGGTACAAGAGGGTCCTGAGATCCCTCAATGTCCAGGTGTCTACGGGGATCCCCTACTCGCACACGAGCAACCCCCTATGTGAGCGACAGATCCGTGTCCTCAAGGAGAATGTAAGGATATGGTGCAAAACTGAACGCACCAGAGACTGGGTGAGACTACTCCCCGTCATATCCTTGATGATGAACTCTGAAGAGAGTTCAGCTACTGGCTACTCGCCCCATGAGCTATTCATGGGGCGCCCGGCATGGTTCCTACATGCCCCCTATCCAGAGGACTCCCATTCTTCTGTGGGTGAATGGGTCCAAGAGCAACAAGCAAAGGTGGACAAGGCCAAGGCTATGCTCCAGAGAGTGAGGGAGCGTCAGTGGAATAAGAAGTACAAGCACCCAGTACCGGCCACCTACCAAGAGGGGGACTGGGTGCTGGTGCACCACAGTCGACTACCCGCCTGGCCACGCTCCACCAGCGATGACACATACTTCGGGGCTTACAAGATTCTATCAGTGGATGGACACCGTATCACCGTGCGGTGTTCTCCCCGTCTAGGGGGGACCCTGGTGTGCGCTGCTCAACACCTGAAGCGCTACTATGATCCTGAAGACCTCTGTGGCGAGGAGTGGGAGCTGAACGACGAGGAAATCGCCGTCCTAGACCTACAAGGGGCTGCCAGCCCTATAAAAGTTGAAGGGGAACTCCCCGACATGAACGCGGAGGAGATGGCTAAGGAGGGCTTCTACCTGGTGAAGTCTGTCCTACGCCACCGCTATTGCCAGGGTTGGCACTTCCTCACCCTCTGGGAAGGGTTTGGAGTCGAAGAGGCCACCTGGGAGCCCTTCTCTGCGTTTGTTCTACCTGAGGGACGCGTAAATTCAGTTCTGGTTGACTACTTGTCCCAGAACAACCATGGTGAGTTGCTGAGGCTCTCTGAGACGCTTGCCTCCAAGACTAAAGCTAGGGACTGAACCTTACCCCTAAGTGTGCTACGTATGTCTGTGTGTGTCTCACTTCTCTCCCAGGCTTTGGCTCCCGGAGACCGGGCTTCGCTGATGTCGGACCGAAGGTCCTAGTCAGGTACTGGTACCACTCCTATGGCGTCCAATTTCTGTGCTGGCGCCTATCCTTGGGGGAAGACGGCAAAAGCCCTACCTACTAGAGGGGAGGGGTGGCCAAGTGTGCTAAGGGCATACAAAACACCCATTTTTGCTAAAGGCCAAAAGCTAACGCACTCCCCTGCCCACGAGGAAAAGCACGCGGGACAGGAGATAGCACTACTCTACACACCCTACCTACAGTGGCACCATCCTGTTGAGCGAGCACTTCTGCAACTGGCTCAAGCCCCCACTCAGGACTACCACTCCTACACGCACTCTCTACTGGGTGGTGTTGAAGATCAAGTCGTGAGTCCTAATGACCCTCCTGTGAAGAAGACAAGAGAACACAGCGCTGCTAAGCAACTGTGGCCTAACAGGGACGCCACAACGCGTTTCCCCTGCTAGGACTTGGAGGGAAGGGGTGCTCTTGTTGCGTGCACAGCGTGGATGTCGATGGATTCGAACTGCCCTCGCCACTCCTGGCTGAGGTGCAGTCAATTGTGTGTGTGATCTGCGCCCTTGCTTAGCAGGGCAAGAAAAAATGGGACGCTGCTGCACCAATCACTCTACCTGCCCACCTGTAAAGCAAAGGCCAATGAAGGGGTGTTTGCGGCTAAGGAACCAAGCCACACACCACGTATTATACACTTCTCAGTGTGACCTATAATACACTGTCCTCAAACACGCCCTGTCACGCAAGCAAGCGTTAATGACGCGTTCCCGTGGGGGGGGCTGGCCACGGGACGCTGCGGTGGACACGCACATGCAAGCAGGCAGGCAAAGCACTGCGCTCACAGGGGCATCATTACGCTCGTGTCATCTGACAAAGCGTTTCAGGATCCTTGCCACTCTGAAACAAGGGAACAAAAGTATGTACAGTAACACATCAGGATATGTACACATGGGGTTTAGACTGGACTGGGGTAAGTGCATCACAAGACAATAGACACTCAGTCCCAACTCATATCCCAATCCCAGGTCCGACCCTCCCAGTGGCTTGCAGGGGCGGGGGCTCAAACACAACCCATGCCCTGCTCAGTCCGGACCCTGAAACCCTGCCAATGGGGGAGGGTGTCCCACCCAGCCACAGGCGATTTCCTGGGAACGGAGGGGCTCCAAGGCCAACCGACAGTGGCTCCCTATGCTCCCATAACGGCAGGTCCCAACTCTACTCTGAGCCAGAGAGAAGGCCCCACCATTATCCCCTAGGAGTTGGTAGCTGAAAACGGGCTGTTTCAGCCCAAACTGATATTAGCTCCGAAAACTCCAAAATTGACCCCTCGTCAGCACCCGCCAGAGGTAGAAACGAGGCAACTGACCCTATGCCCTTCGAGTACAAACTCCCTGGAGCCCTCACCCAACCTGGTTTCCTCTGAGGTCCCAGCATCAGGGCAACACGGGTTCATCAAGTGGGGGCATGATGCCAAAATCACCAAAATTGGCGTCATTCCCACGCGTGGCTCGCCCAGCCAGGGCAAGGCCAATGGCTCACAGGATAGAAGGCAGGACCTAGGACCTATATCTGAGTGCACAACTTCAAATTAGGTCCGGGCTCATTGTGGGCAAAAAGATATGGGGCCGCCAATTGACCACACGGGGGGGGGGGGAATTAGGGTCCCAAAAGGGGGTCATTTTGGCTGCTCGAAATGAGCCAAAATCCGGAGTACCCCCAATGGTATATCTCCACGCCGGCTTGGAGATCGGATCCGCCATTCCATATGCGATCCACCGGGAGTCTGAAGACATCCATGCATTTGGCTGTCAAAGATCTCCAGGCCACTCGGCGTGGTGACAATCCAAATTGGGTCCACAATTGCCAAAATGGCAGAATCGTCCACACTCACTTTGGGCTAGCACCTTGACGAAGGTTGCTCCGCTTCGCCCACGTGGTGTGCGAACCATGGTGACCAATATACATAACACCCACGTCATATATGGTACATTGGTCCATGCGTCCGGCGTGCACGAGGGGGCTGAACATGGTGCACGGCGGGCAGAAAATGTGGGAAATTGCTGGAAATGGCCGAAAATGCGCACTCTCATGTGTGGGGCAAATGAGGCACATGCCCGACTTGGACCGGAGTGTGCCATAGGATTGGTATCAAGTCATATGCGTCCAACATATCTTTTGGGCGTCGCCCAAACCCCTCCGCTTTTGGGAATGGCAGGGTTGCCAAGTGAGCCCATGATTTGGGATCGTCCCAAATCGCCAACATGGCGGCCACGTTATGCCAAGCCCAAGAGGAGTTGTTCACCGGGTCTGAGATATGTTGGGCACTGAAGTATGTACCCACATAACATACTTAAGTCATGATGTCAATTGAGCGCAAGGTTGAGATACACGGTCGCCACTCGACATCATGACGGGCAAAAAACAGCAAAATTGGCGAAAAAGCACGCAAAAGTGCCCTGAAAACCGCACAAATATGTTATAATATCTTCGGCTTGGATTGAGTAATCGACCAATCCTTCTAAACACAATGACTCGACACCAATGACCTCCGATTCCACATATGTGCTCCACTTGGGGCGCTTTGGAAGGCCGCGCGCGCTGCCTCCCAAGTGGGCACATGCAAATATGGGATATTGCAAAAAACACACCTTGCTCGCAACGCATCGCTTCGGGAGCGCTCCACAAGCGTCCCTTCACGAAGCTTAGGCTTGCGAGTGTTGGTTGGGAGGTACAATGAAGGGCCTCGTGCGATATGGGGTCCATTGGCGGGTTAGTCTTGGAATGGTGCACCAGCCGAATGGGCACGTGATATGACACCAAATATAGCATACAACCCTACCCTCGCCTTCTACACCCAACCTAGTGGCCTAGAATCAAAGTGTGCCTATATTCTAGAGTAACTTTGGTCCCTTAATACGCATGCAAGTGCTTTGGTCGAAAATTGACCTCCTTTCGGAAAGCCGAATTTTAGCATGCGCGCAAAATATATTGCCAATATATATATGGAGATCATATATGTACTATCCGGGGAAGACAAGTGATATGCCCCGGATGTAGAGGCAAGCAAAGAGGGAGAAAACGCCGACTCAACATACTTCTACACGTACTTGGACGCCGAGTATGTGAGATTGCCCATTTCTTGGCAAACACTGAAAATAAATAACCCTTTGGGCCTATGGAGTTGGGATCCTCTGGCCTCCTCCTATGACTATGGGGGGCAAAACCTCATACACACTGCCTATGAGGCACGTTAATTCGTCCTTGGGCGCTTTAACGCTCGTAACCCTTTGTTATTTCACTTGGGGGTTCAAAGCGCCTTCGGCCGCCCAGATTTTCTGGGTAAAATCTGGGACGCGATGCGTTCTATCAAGGAAAAAATTGCGGATCACTCGAAGACTGTTTCAGTCTTAACTTCAAGAAAGATCGTTTTACAGAATCATCTAATGCAGTGCACGGAATGGGCGACGTCAGGCGGCGATTTCACGACAATTAGAAATCGCCGTATAAATCTGGTATTTCACCGATTTCTGACCGCAAATCGACCAAGACAGTAAAATTATGGTAATTCCACATCGATTTTTTTGGTTAGAAATCGGATTCCAGATTTCGCGGGTTAGAGAACAGGGATATCCCGCTGACAGCCGGTGTCAACGGCTTCCGCACGGGTGTGACGGCTCACAGGCCTCCGGGCCATGGGCCACAACGGGTGTGACGGCTCACAGGCCTCCGGGCCATGGGCCATAGGTTCTGGGTACCGCTTCACCCCCCTCCTTAGAGCAAACCCTGGGGGAGGGCTCGATAACACCCAAGCATGGCAGCGGGTACCCAGGACCACCCCCTGAGGGGGGGGAGTGTCACATCCTCACTTCAGGCCGATTTGCGGGTTAGGCTGCCCAGTACAATCCCACAGTAAGACAGGTACGGTGCTGTAGCTGTTAGTAACTGCAAGTATAGTATCAAGTATCAAATCCCGGGTCCTGGCGGCGATTGTTCGGCATCCAAAGGACCCGTTAACCCATACCAGGCGCACCGGATGCCGGCTGGGACGGTCACCACCACAGTGGCAGTGGCATACACGGCCAACATAGGCGTCACACGACGACCGAGGTGGTCCCACAGGTCGAAAGGGACCACAAAGATCCATCGGGCTACCCCAGGCTTCCCAAGGCCGCAGTCTGGGGGAGAGTCCCCACGGGTCCTTCCTTGGGCGCACCATATCCATATCCACGACGCGAGTCCAGAGTGGTAAAGTCGAACGAGCTCCTCCATAAGGGATCGGGCATCAAGGCCGTCTTTTCCCTCGCCCCATTACCACGAAGGCCATGCATGGGGGAGTCCCCATGCAGTCTGGGCGGAGGCGTCGACTCCTCAAACCACCAGTTTCCCAGGCAGACTGACCGAGGTCAGGACACCGGAGGTCGCCACCGGACTGCAAGTGCGTATGCGAGTCGGTAGGCTCACACTGGAACTGACAGTGGCCGACCGCTGGGAGTGTAGTCAGGCAACTGGGCTTCCCGCCTGGCGCCATTCGAATCTCAGCACATCACAGCAACTAGGGCACACGGTATCACGGGCACTCAAACAGAAGAATCTGTACCTAGGTACTGGTCCAGGCTGGACCTTATGTAAGAGCATGTATACGGCGACTCAGGGCGCCTTCGTATTCCAATTCGCATCCCCTCGGGGGGGGAAAAACAGTCCATATTTCGGTGATGGGCTGACAACACTTAACATACAGATGCACATATCCTCGGGAACAGAAAAATAATCAATAGGCGGGGTAATAGGCGTGTAAACACACTCTGGACAGAGCGCCAAACCACGCCCCGGTTAGGATAAGGCATATGCAGGAGGGTGGACAGGAAAACGCCTGAGTTCAGGCCATATAAAGTCTGCAGACACACGTAGACTGGTCTGGATCCCGCAAGTGCCATGGGACCAGACCACACACCCAAAAATCACAATGCCGATGACAGCCGCATCCGTTGCGCAACGTCGTATGGGCTTCAAGGCCCTAAGAGCTCAGGAAATGT
Organism: Eutreptiella sp. 'Long Island Sound 2002'; assembly: GCA_964036045.1. Classification (NCBI taxonomy): domain Eukaryota; phylum Euglenozoa; class Euglenophyceae; order Eutreptiales; family Eutreptiaceae; genus Eutreptiella; species Eutreptiella sp. 'Long Island Sound 2002'. The sequence continues at coordinate 227,626 of OZ038394.1, forward strand.
CAAGGTCAGTCGCCCTGCCTGGTTTCCCAAGGATTCAGCAGGCGGGGAGTCACGAATAGAAGTGGAAGAGAGGGGCCATCCTCCTCTGGATTCAGCAGGGGGAGGTATATGGCCACTAGATTCAGGCCACGCGAGGCAGGCGACGGTGAAATGCGGCAGGGAGCGACAGGAGGACGACAGGGTGGCGACAGGAAGACGACAGGGTGGCGACAGGAAGACGACAGGAAAGCGGCAGGAAAGCGGCAGGAAAGCGACAGGAAGCGACAGGCAGGCGACAGGAAGGCGACAGGAGAGCTGCGACAGGAGGGCGACAGGAGGGCGACAGGGCGGCGACAGGGTGGCGACAGGGAGACGACAGGGAAGCGACAGGAAACAAGACATAGCGACAGGATAAGCGACAGGAAAGCGACAGGAAGACGACAGGAGGGCAACAGGGCTAGCGGCGACAGGGAAGCGACAGGGAAGCGACAGGAGAAAGCGACAGGAGAGCGACAGGAGAGCGACAGGAGAGCGACAGGAGAGCGGCAGGGTGTTTTTTTGCGACAGGAAGGCGACAGGAAGGCAACAGGAAGGCGACAGGAGAGCGACAGGCTTTTGGAGGACAACAAGTGAGACAAAATAGTACATGGTTTTTTATATAGGTGGATATATGTAAAGAAAATGAGAACCAATGTTTTAGATTTATTGGGATTCTTATGAAGATGTCATTTCATTGTTACATGGATAAACTTTTACCATTCGGTCAATTTTAATCTTCTATGGAATCACTACATTCAGCAGGTAGATTTCACCTGAAACTGAAAGCCAAATGATAAAGATAAAGATAAGTTTCAACTGCAAACTGTCCCGATCATGACTGGTCCCGACATCCCGAAAACAAGAACTCGTCCCGACAGCAAGAACTCACGAGAACTCACTATAAACAATAATCAGAAAATGTGGCAGGAAGAGGACAAAAATAACACAGTCAGAAACAAATAAGAGCAAGAAAGAAAAGGTCCTTGTGTGTGTACAACTTAGCTGCTCGATCAGTGTGCCGCAGTGATAGCCGACCCATTTCTATCCCCAAGATCAGGACCTATTTTTCCTCACAGGTTTCCTTGCACTGATCTATCGCCTATCCGAGGATTCCGGAGGAGCCCGGCAACAACGCGTTCACGACCCCAGGAACAGGCAACGTCTCTGCCCTGTTTCCCAGGTCTCTCTCTGAGCTCTCCCGCACAGCACAGCACAGCACCATTCAGCACCGCACGGCACAGCACAGCACAACTCAGCACCGCACGGCACAGCACAGCACAATGCAGCACCGCACGGCACAGCACGGCACAACTCAGCACCGCACGGCACAGCACAGCACAATTTAGCACCGCACGGCACGACACAGCACCAATCAGCACCGCACGGCACAGCAGCACAATTTAGCACCGCACGGCACAGCACAGCACCATTTAGCACAGTACAGCACCATTCAGCACCGCACGGCACAGCTCAGCACCATTCAGCACCGCACGGCACAGCACAGCACCAATCAGCACTGCACGGCACAGCGCAGCACAACTCAGCACCGCACGGCACAGCACAGCACAATTTAGCACCGCACGGCACAGCACAGCACAACTCAGCACCGCACGGCACAGCACAGCACAATTGAGCACCGCACGGCACGACACAGCACCAATCAGCACCGCACGGCACAGCAGCACAATTTAGCACCGCACGGCACAGCACAGCACCACTTAGCACAGTACAGCACCATTCAGCACCGCACGGCACAGCTCAGCACCATTCAGCACCGCACGGCACAGCACAGCACCAATCAGCACCGCACGGCACAGCGCAGCACAACTCAGCACCGCATGGCACAGCACAGCACAATTTAGCACCGCACGGCACAGCACAGCACAACTGTGCACACCAGCGAGGGCACACGCGGCAAGGAGCAGACCGCTCGCCTGTTGGACAGTAACCGACCCTGCTACACTCAACCTGTTACTTTGCAGGCACGGAGGAGACTCCGGTGCACATGCACGTGGGATGCGCCCACTCACGGCTCCTCTGGCCCGAATACAGCCAGGCGGTACACGAGGCGGCCCGCCACCTCCCACCTGGGGACAAAGCCCTGTGGGTGGCCTCGTGGCGCTCTGCAGGCGCCACATGGACGGAGGTGTTCTGCTCCGGACTGGTGCCCGAAGACGCGAAGGCGCAGCTCCGCGCCATAACCCGATACGACCTGCTGGGAGGGACCTCGGTGGACGATTTCCTCCACCACATGCTCCGGCTGGGTGACTTCGCATGGGAGCTTCGCAACCACCGGCTGGAGCAACTCCTCCGCGAGCCCCAGAGCGCGGCGGCCCGGGCACACCGCTGGCTCACTGCGGCGGAGGGCGACCACCCTCCCCCTCCCCCGCGCCCTGACAAGGACTTCGTAGTCTCCCTCCGTGTCGTGAATGGCACTCTGGAGTGCCCGCCCCAAGAGAGCCCCCACCCGTACCAGGACCTGCCGGGGGGGTTCTCGAGGCACCTACAAGACGCCCTCTTCCCACCGTGGATCATCGGGCGCGGCTCCATGACCGCACGGGAGGCGCGCATCGTGGGTGAGGAGTGGGCGCGCGAGTGGAGCCGGTGGTGCGCCGCCATGCGCGCCCCGGAGACCCCTGCGCAACGATACGCCGCCATCCTGCTCCAGGGATTGGGGCCGGACACCCGGCCGAGACCCACCATGATCCGCGGGGCGGGGCCTGACCACCCGTGGGACGCGGCGACGGGGGAATGGCTGCAGGCGCCCCCGAGGACGCAAGCGGGATGGACTGGGGACGTGTCCTCACTCGTCAGGACACCCGTCCCGCCCCGCATCGTCCTTCACGCCGCCAACGTACTCCGGGCTACAGAGATACGCACGTGGGGACACGCTGCGGCCACCGTCCGGTGGCACCCCCCAGAGGACGGGGCCGCCTAACTCACCGTGGCGCACTTCAAAGCTGGGGGGCCAGTATACGACGACACCCTGTCCCGGCTGGGCGACACCCAGGGGCCCTTGCTCCTCATGCTCCCCACCGGCATTGCAGCCGCGCTGCGCCACCAGCTAGACGGCTACGAAGGGCTGCGAGTGGGGTGAGAGGCAGTCGCGGACGGCACCCTGCTGGCCCTCCTCCACAGAGACACCGCGAACGGGTGCCGGTGGGATGCGCTGACGCCCCACCTCACCGGGCGCCACGTGTACATGGCGAGCCCCCCCCAGGGGCACCCCCGCCTGGCGTGGGACGACCTCATCGCCGCCTTCCACGACCACGGGATCCTCCCCGACGACACGTGGCAGGAGGTCCAGCGGAAGACGCTTGGCAAGGACTACCGGCGCCGCGTCCGCGCCCGCCTGCTGGAGATCCGGGACCCCCTCCGACAGAGGTGGGACGACCTCTGGCTCCGCCATCTCGACCCTTGGTCGCCGCCCTGCCACCTCCCACACACCTGCCGACTCTGCGGGGAATGTGACACGGTGTCCTCCGCAGCGTCGACAGGCGCCAACAGGTGCGCGCGGTGCGCCCAGGTAGCCGCGTGCCCCTGGCCCGAACCTCCCGCAGGCCCGCGCAGGCGCACAGAGGAGGAGGCACACACCCCCTCGCACGAAAAAGCGGGCCCCGCGGGCGCTGCCCTTCTGTGGATCCACGTGCACCTGCGGGACCCCACATCCGTTGCGCACCTGTCGCACGTGGTCGCACCCTAACCCCCACCCGCCGCCGCCCTTTGCAGAGCCCGCAGCACCATGCCACGCCGACGGGGGGATGGGCCGGGACACACCAGGGGCCGCCGCAGAGCGCAGGAGGCGGCCGTCCGGGGCCTGGTGGCGGACGCGGTGGCGGAGGCACACGAAGCGCACGCTGCCGCACGGTGTGACCTGGAGGGCAGTGCGAGGGCTTTCCTCAACGAGACCGCCCTCCCGGCCGTCCGCGCCCTGAACGGAGCAGGGGCCCCTACACTGCTCCCGGCAATGCACCGGATCGTGAACGCTGTCCAGCCGGGGCTCATCAGCCCGGAGGCGGCCCTCTACGGGCACTGGATGGAGTGGCACGAGTCCAATCGGTCGGGCCGGCCCCTGTCCATGGGGGACACCCTGCGGCTGACAGGAGCAGGGTCTGCCATGTCCCTCCGCAGCAGCGCCCCAGCCCTGCTGCACGCCCTCAGGACGCGCTACCCCGGGGACGCGGCCCCGTACCTGAACCAGGCGCGGGCCACGTATCCGGGAGGAGTGTCCGAGCTGGATGCGGCGCTCCACCTTCTACACCCACCGGACGAGGACCTGGAGGCGGGCGAGGTCACGGTGTTCGTGGAAGGCGCGGACGAGGCGTCCGCCCGCCCCCGGCCGACCAACCCAGTGTACGACGGCACCAAGCCTACCCCCCTCGTACGCTGTCGTCTGCGAGGCGTTCCCCAGGGAGCCCACTTGGTGCCCCGCCCTCCCGCCGGCGACGCACGCGCCCCGCGGCTGGGCTAGCCAGGACCTGTCCCCCCCCCTCTCCAGTACCAGGGGTGCCCACCACAGGGGGCAGGTCCTCTGGCAAGAGTGCCCTGGCACCCCCCTGCTCCTCCCCGTCGTCGCGACCCGCGGGGACCCGGGGCGGATCCTGGGGATCACCCCCACCCACCTCTATGGGGCAACACCCGTACCCCGCCCCCCCCTCCCGGCGCCCGCGGCGCGGGACGGAGTACACACCTTCCTGCGAACACAGGAGGTCACCGCCGTTACGGGGGTCCACCTGGTGCGGCTGCCCCCGACACCGCTTGACGACCCCCGGGGGCCCCGGGCTCTGGGCCCCGCCCCAGACTGGGAGCAATGGCGCGACGCGTGGGCCGCGTGGCTCCCCCGCCTCCCCTCCCAGTGCCGGTGGATGGCCGCAGGCCCCCGGCCGTGCGGGGCTGACGCCACAGCCGGCCCCCCACCCCTCCCCCCCTCCCCCCCGCAGAGCACGACACGGCACTGCCCACGGCACGGCACTGATGCACCAGGAGGTAGTGGGAAGGGCGCGCCTGCCACCACGCATGCCTACCAGGGTAACAGTGATGGCAGACTCCGATGGGTCCCCCCAGCGGGACGACCGCCACCACCGCCGGTCCCGCTCCCGCTCCCCCGTCTCCTCCCCGGAGTGGACTGGGGAGACCCTCGCGGAGCGCGAGGAGCGGAGGCTGGCGGAGGCGGCGGTGCTGGGCGGGCCGCCGCCGCCGGCCCGGGAGCCTGAGCCAGCCGAGATGACCGCCCCGGCCGCCCAAGCAGCCAGCCCCGCCGCCCCGCCCCGAGAGGGGGCCCCAGACGCGCAGGCAGCGGAGACCGCAGCCCCAGCGAGCCACGCCGCGGCCCCGACCGCGGCCCCCGGCACGCCGCCGACACGGGGGGCAGCCCCGGCGCAGGAACCGGGCGCATCGCCGAGGGCTGCCGCAGCCGCAGAAGAGAGCAAGAAGGGCTCACGAGGGATTGCAACCGCGGCCCCGGCGGGCCGCACCACCGCCTCGGCCGACCACGCCGCGGCCCCCAGCACGCCGCGAAAGCGGGGGGCGGACCCCGCATGGGCCACTGGCGCCTCGTCGGCGGCCGCCACAGCAGCGAAGGAGAGCGAGGAGGCCGCGCGAGGGGCTGCGGCCGCGACCCCGGCGGGCCGCGACACCGCCTCAGCCGGCCACGCCGCGACCCACAGCACGCCGCGAACACGAGGGACGGACCCCGCACATGCCACGGGCGCCTCGCCGGCAGCCGCCGCGGCAGGAGAGGAGAACGAGGAGGGCGCGCGAGGGGTTGCGACCGAGGCCCCAGCAAGCCGCGCCACCGCCTCGGCCGGCCACGCCGCGACCCCCAGCATGCCGCGCAAGCGAGGGAAGAACCCCGCACGGGCCATGGACGCCTCGCCGCCGGCCGCCGCAGCAGCAGCAGTCGGCAGGCAGAGCGCGAAGTACCGCGCCCACGCCAACCCCACCCACACCCACACCAGCCCCCCCAAGCCGTTCCCCCCCAAGCCCTTCCCCCCGGGGCAGCAGCGGGGGGGAGCAGAGCGCAGGCAGCGGACGGCGCGACTCGGGGCAGGGGGCCGGGAAGGGGCCAGGGCACGGGAAGGGCGCGCAGGGGCACGGGCAGGGAGCCCAGGTGCAGGGGGCAGGGCGAGGGGAGGTGGGAGAGCGGGCGAGCCAGGGCGTGGGGGACGGGAGGCGGGACCCGCGACACGGGCAGGGGGCTGGAAAGGGGCCCAAGGGCAAGGGCAAGGGCGCCGCGGGCCCCAAGGGACAGGCGGGACGGGGCATGGGAGCCCAGGGGGGAGAACGGGACACAGGGAGGGGGGCAGAGGGCGGGGCGCCCCCGCAGCCGGACGTGCAGCCGGTGAGGTGCATCCCCCCCGGCATCCAACAGATGCCAGCACACCACACCCACCACCACCACCACCACCACCACCACCACCTCTACAACATCGACCCTGACGCCGGCGAGCTCGTCCCCCCCCAACCCCCGCGACACCGGCACCAGCCAGCCCCCCCCGCGCCGAGGGCGGAGCCGGCGCGGATGGCCTCGGCGGAGGGGGGGCGGGGCGCGGCATCGGCGCCGCAGGCGCAGGGGCAGCGAGGGGGGCCGGCACGGGGGGCAGAGGAGGGCCGGCCATGGGACCGGGACTGGGGCGCGGTCCCCGACCCTCTGGGGGAGGAGACCCTCCCCCTGGTGGGGGAGGTGTACGGGTGGTTGTGCTGGGCCAACCAGGGGACCTCCAGGAGGTCGAGGAACTGGCCCTTCGATGCCGTGCTCCTCCGGAGAGACGGAGGAAACCGAGAGGTACCCCCGAGGGGGTGGGCAGCCCCAGAGGACCATGAGAGGGTCCTCAGGTCAGTGATCCGGGCGGCGTGGCCCGACAGGGAGCCGACGTGGCCGGCCTTCCTGGAAGGGGGAGCAGTGCTCCGCATCACGGATGCGGATGCCAACAACTGGCTCCCCCGGGCTTTGCGCAGCGCCCTCGCCCACTGGCGCTACTGCCGGCACCACCCGCCGCCGCCACAGCCCCAGCCTCCACACAAGCGGCGGCGCAGGTGATGGCCCAGACGGCGGATACGAGAGAGTGGGGGGGGGGGCTGGGCCCCCCGACCCACGCCCCCCCCACGGTACGGCACGACGCAAGAGAGCGTGCCACCTCCCGCGGGAGGGAGTGCGGAGACAACGAGCGCGGGGGGGAACCTGCTGCCCCGCAGCCCGCTAACCACTGACCGCTAACCCTCACGGCCAACCACGGCCGGCCAGCGCCGCGCGACAACGGCCGGGGGATGAGGGGCCCCAGTGAGGGCCTGCACGAGGAGCGGAGGCTGGCGGAGGCGGCGGTGCTGGTCGGGCGGCCGCCGCCGGCCCGGGAGCCTGAGCCAGCCGAGATGACCGCCTCCGCCGCCCAAGCAGCCAGCCCCGCCGCCCCGCCCCGGGAGGGGGCCCCAGACGCGCAGGCAGCGGAGACCGCAGCCCCAGCGAGCCACGCCGCGGCCCCGACCGTGGCCCCCGGCACGCCGCCGACACGGGGGGCAGCCCCGGCGCAGGAACCGGGCGCATCGCGGAGGGCTGCCGCAGCCGCAGAAGAGAGCAAGAAGGGCGCACGAGGGATTGCGACCGCGGCCCCGGCGGGCCGCACCACCGCCTCGGCCGACCACGCCGCGGCCCCAAGCACGCCGCGAAAGCGGGGGCGGACCCCGCACGGGCCACGGGCGCCTCGTCGGCAGCCGCCACAGCAGCGAAGGAGAGCGAGGAGGGCGCGCGAGGGGCTGCGGCCGCGACCCCGGCGGGCCGCGACATCGCCTCAGCCGGCCACGCCGCGACCCCCAGCACGACGCGAACACTGGGGACGGACCCCGCACATGCCAAGGGCGCCTCGCCGGCGGCCACCGCGGCAGCAGAGAAGAACGAGGAGGGCGCGCGAGGGGTTGCGACCGCGGCCCGAGCAAGCCGCGCCACCGCCTCGGCCGGCCATGCCGCGACCCCCAGCATGCCGCGCAAGCGAGGGAAGAACCCCGCACGGGCCACGGACGCCTCGCCGGCGGCCGCCGCAGCAGCAGCAGTGGGCAGGCAGAGAGCGAAGTACCGCGCCCACACCAACCCCACCCACACCCACACCAGCCCCCCCAAGCCGTTCCCCCCCAAGCCCTTTCCCCCAGGGCGGGAGCGGCACGTCCGCCCCCCGGCGCGCGAGCGCTCGCCGCCGGGCGTCACGCTGCCGCAGCTGCAAAGGCAGCGGGACGCCCGGCGAGTGGTCCAGGAAGGGCGCAGCAGCGGGGGGGAGCAGAGCGCAGGCAGCGGACGGCGCGACTCGGGGCAGGGGGCCGGGAAGGGGCCAGGGCACGGGAAGGGCGCGCAGGGGCACGGGCAGGGAGCCCAGGTGCAGGGGGCAGGGCGAGGGGAGGTGGGAGAGCGGGCGAGCCAGGGCGTGGGGGACGGGAGGCGGGATTCGCGACACGGGCAGGGGGCTGGAAAGGGGCCTAAGGGCAGAGGCAAGGGCGCCGCGGGCCCCAAGGGACAGGCGGGACGGGGCATGGGAGCCCAGGGGGGAGGACAGGACGCAGGGAGGGGGGCAGAGGGCGGGGCGCCCCCGCAGCCGGACGTGCAGCCGGTGAGGTGCATCCCCCCCGGCATCCAACAGATGCCAGCACACCACACCCACCACCACCACCACCACCACCACCACCACCACCTCTACAACATCGACCCTGACGCCGGCGAGCTCGCCCCCCCCCCCAACCCCCGTGACACCGGCACCAGCCAGCCCCCCCCGCGCCGAGGGCGGAGCCGGCGCGGATGGCCTCGGCGGAGGGGGGGCGGGGCGCGGCATCGGCGCCGCAGGCGCAGGGGCAGCGAGGGGGGCCGGCACGGGGGGCAGAGGAGGGCCGGCCATGGGACCGGGACTGGGGCGCGGTCCCCGACCCTCTGGGGGAAGAGACCCTCCCCCTGGTGGGGGAGGTGTACGGGTGGTTGTGCTGGGCCAACCAGGGGACCTCCAGGAGGTCGAGGAACCGGCCCTTCGATGCCGTGCTCCTCCGGAGAGACGGAGGAAACCGAGAGGTACCCCCGAGGGGCCGGGCAGCCCCAGAGGACCATGAGAGGGTCCTCAGGTCAGTGATCCGGGCGGCGTGGCCCGACAGGGAGCCGACGTGGCCGGCCTTCCTGGAAGGGGGAGCGGTGCTCCGCATCACGAATGCGGACGCCAACAACTGGCTCCCCCGGGCTTTGCGCAGCGCCCTCGCCCACTGGCGCTACCGCCGGCACAACCCGCCGCCACCACAGCCCCAGCCTCCACACAAGCGGCGGCGCAGGTGATGGCCGAGACGGCGGATACCAGAGAGTGGGGGGGGGGGCTGGGCCCCCCGACCCACGCCCCCCCCAGGGTACGGCACGACGCAAGAGAGCGTGCCACCTCCCGCGGGAGGGAGTGCGGAGACAACGAGCGCGGAGGGGAACCTGCTGCCCCGCAGCCCGCTAACCACTGACCGCTAACCCTCACGGCCACCCCCGGCCGGCCAGCGCCGCGCGACAACGGCCGGGGGATGAGGGGCCCCAGTGAGGGCCTGCACGAGGAGCGGAGGCTGGCGGAGGCGGCGGTGCTGGTCGGGCCGCCGCCGCCGGCCCGGGAGCCTGAGCAAGCCGAGATGACCGCCTCCGCCACCCAAGCAGCCAGCCCCGCCGCCCCGCCCCGAGAGGGGGCCCCAGACGCGCAGGCAGCGGAGACCGCAGCCCCAGCAAGCCACGCCGCGGCCCCGACCGCGGCCCCCGGCACGCCGCTCACACGGGGGGCAGCCCCGGCGCAGGAACCGGGCGCATCGCCGAGGGCTGCCGCAGCCGCAGAAGAGAGCAAGAAGGGCGCACGAGGGATTGCGACCGCGGCCCCGGCGAGCCGCACCACCGCCTCGGCCGACCACGCCGCGGCCCCCGGCACGCCGCGAAAGCGGGGGGCGGACCCCGCACAGGCCACAGGCGCCTCGTCGGCGGCCGCCACAGCAGCGAAGGAGAGCGAGGAAGGCGCGCGAGGGGCTGCGGCCGCGACCCCGGCGGGCCGCGACACCGCCTCAGCCGGCCACGCCGCCATCCCCAGCACGCCGCGAACACTGGGGACGGACCCCGCACATGCCAAGGGCGCCTCGCCGGCGGCCACCGCGGCAGCAGAGAAGAACGAGGAGGGCGCGCGAGGGGTTGCGACCGCGGCCCGAGCAAGCCGCGCCACCGCCTCGGCCGGCCATGCCGCGACCCCCAGCATGCCGCGCAAGCGAGGGAAGAACCCCGCACGGGCCACGGACGCCTCGCCGGCGGCCGCCGCAGCAGCAGCAGTGGGCAGGCAGAGCGCGAAGTACCGCGCCCACGCCAACCCCACCCACACCCACACCAGCCCCCCCAAGCCGTTCCCTCCCAAGCCCTTCCCCCCAGGGCGGGAGCGGCACGTCCGCCCCCCGGCGCGCGAGCGCTTGCCGCCAGGCGTCACGCTGCCGCAGCTGCAAAGGCAGCGGGACGCCCGGCGAGTGGTCCAGGAAGGGCGCAGCAGCGGGGGGAAGCAGAGCGCAGGCAGCAGACGGCGCGACTCGGGGCAGGTGGCCGGGAAGGGGCCAGGGCACGGGAAGGGCGCGCAGGGGCACGGGCAGGGAGCCCAGGTGCAGGGGGCAGGGCGAGGGGAGGTGGGAGAGCGGGCGAGCCAGGGCGTGGGGGACGGGAGGCGGGATTCGCGACACGGGCAGGGGGCTGGAAAGGGGCCCAAGGGCAGAGGCAAGGGCGCCGCGGGCCCCAAGGGACAGGCGGGACGGGGCATGGGAGCCCAGGGGGGAGGACAGGACGCAGGGAGGGGGGCAGAGGGCGGGGCGCCCCCGCAGCCGGACGTGCAGCCGGTGAGGTGCATCCCCCCCGGCATCCAACAGATGCCAGCACACCACACCCACCACCACCACCACCACCACCACCACCACCACCTCTACAACATCGACCCTGACGCCGGCGAGCTCGTCCCCCCCCAACCCCCGCGACACCGGCACCAGCCAGCCCCCCCCCGCGCCGAGGGCGGAGCCGGCGCGGATGGCCTCGGCGGAGGGGGGGCGGGGCGCGGCATCGGCGCCGCAGGCGCAGGGGCAGCGAGGGGGGCCGGCACGGGGGGCAGAGGAGGGCCGGCCATGGGACCGGGACTGGTACGCGGTCCCGGACCCTCTGGGGGAAGAGACCCTCCCCCTGGTGGGGGAGGTGTACGGGTGGTTGTGCTGGGCCAACCAGGGGACCTCCAGGAGGTCGAGGAACCGGCCCTTCGATGCCGTGCTCCTCCGGAGAGACAGAGGAAACCGAGAGGTACCCCCGGGGGGGTGGGCAGCCCCAGAGGAGCATGAGAGGGTCCTCAGGTCAGTGATCCGGGCGGCGTGGCCCGACAGGGAGCCGACGTGGCCGGCCTTCCTGGAAGGGGGAGCGGTGCTCCGCATCACGGATGCGGACGCCAACAACTGGCTCCCCCGGGCTTTGCGCAGCGCCCTCGCCCACTGGCGCTACCGCCGGCACAACCCGCCGCCGCCACAGCCCCAGCCTCCACACAAGCGGCGGCGCAGGTGATGGCCCAGACGGCGGATACGAGAGAGTGGGGGGGGGGGCTGGGCCCCCCGACCCACGCCCCCCCGACGGTACGGCACGACGCAAGAGAGCGTGCCACCTCCCGCGGGAGGGAGTGCGGAGACAACGAGCGCGGAGGGGAACCTGCTGCCCCGCAGCCCGCTAACCACTGACCGCTAACCTCCACGGCCACCCCTGGCCGGCCAGCGCCGCGCGACAACGGCCGGGGGATGGGGGGCCCCAGCGAGGGCCTGCACGAGGATCGGCTCTAACTAGAGGGGGGCGGGGAAAGGGCGCGACCCCCCAGCCGATGGCTGGCCCCCGGGGCCAGGACTGTCATGCCGCCCCCCCCCCCCCGGCCGTCAGGAGGCGTCGCCAGGGGACCAAAGGGCCCCTCCCACTTTCCCCCCCCCCTCCCACACAGGCCCGAGAGCGGCCGGGGGGGCGGCCCCCCAACCCCCCGGCACCCACCCCAGCTGGGGAGCCACAGGCGCGGCCCTCCGCCCCCCCAGGGCCGCCCCCCCCCCCCCCCCAGAAGGGACGGCGACGCGGTAAGGGGAACGGCAGCTGGACCTGCTCCCGCGAACCCACACCGGCGTGCCGGAGCAACGCGCACAACGGGACAGGAAGGAGGCCGCGCCCCACATGACCCTCCCGTAACCACAGTCCACTCAGGGATGACAGAGGGGGGTTCAGGGCTGCTGGGGCCCCCAGGGGAGCGGTCCACGGGCCGCACCTCACCCCCCCTAACCCCGGGGCGGCACTTCAGCCCCGACCGCACGCGCACGCCGGAAAGGAAACGCGCCGGCGACACGGAGAGGGCCAGGATGGAGTACCGCAGGCCGCCGCCCGGAAGGAGAGCAGGGAAGCCGCGGCGCGACATCCCCCCCCCCCCTCGCCCCCCCACCGGCCCGCCAGCCACGGGGGCCCCGGCCCCCACCCCCCGAGGCCGGGGGGATGGTCCCCCCCCGCCCGAGAGGGGAGCCGGAGTGCGACCCGCCCCCCCGCCCCAGCCGCCGGCTCCCATGGGGCCCGCGACGAACAAGCGAGCCCACGCCTGCGCACCGGAAGGCCACACAGATCGTACCCAGAGAAGCCGGGTGAGCACGAACCGGAGTGGTATGGGGGGCCACGCCCCCCATGGACAGCACAACGCCAGTGACGCCCGCTTTGTTGCCTGCCCAGGGAAGGCAGAGGGACGGAATGAGGCAGAGCGACCCCCCGCCCTACAGGCCCCGCCCCAGCCGCACAACCGGGGGTGCGGCGCACGCCCCCCCCCCCCCCCAGCTCGCCCCCGAGCATATGAACGCCACGGACCCGCCCCGCGGCGCGCAGCCCCCACAGGGACAGAGCAGGGCCCCCACACCCGCACGCCCGCTCCCACAACACGTGGATCGCGGACCCCGACAGCCCGCCCCGTGGACGGGCAGTCGGGGAGGGGGAGCGCATGACCCCAGACGCCCCACGCAACGGTAGAAGGCACCCCCCCCGGGGACGCCCTGCCGCCACCCCCACAACCCCAAGCCAAGTAGGGGGGAACCGGGACCGGACCGCCCCCCCCCAAGCACGCAAGACGGAGCAAGGGACCGGGGCAGGACACGCGGAGGGGCACGGACCACGTGGAACGGCCCTACCAGCGCCCAGTGCCGGGACCACGCGAGATGCGCACGACACACCACCCAGCGGGGGGGGGAGCGGACACCGCGAGAGCGCCAGCGCACACACACGAAAGGGACACGCGGGGACTACCGGAAGGGCAACCGGACCGAGCGCGCGGAACGCACAGACCGCGTGGAATGGCGTACCAGCGAGCGAGGGTAAGGGACACCCGGACGGGACGGCCCGCCACACGCAGCGCGGAACACGCGGGGCGGGGATTGGGAAACGAAAGAGACACGACGCCAGGTACCGGCCCGAACCCCCCGAACCGGCCGCGAGCGCCGCGCACACACAGACGGGGCACTGCACCCGCCAAAACAGTAGTGGCGTACAGCGCCACGCCCCAACCCCTAGGCTAGGCAGCCTCCGCGCCAGCCCGAGGGGGTCCCACTGGCGACAAGCCAGTAGCACGGGCCCGGCGGCACCGGCGCCCCGGGCGACCACGCATTAGGGGGGCGACGCAGTGGGTGAGCGCCTGCAGCCACGGCTGCGAATTGATGCACTGACCGGGGAGTGGCGAAACGGGGACGCCGGGGAGGGACGGGGCTCCGAGCTCTGTGAACCCGGGGGACTCCGCCACCAGGCAGGAGGTGCGTCTTGGAGGGCCCCCCACTAGGACCCGGCGGGGAGGATATCACCTGGCCCGACCAGGTGGCCCTCGGCGCCGAAAGGCGTCTAGTACCCGCAAAATCAAACCTCAAACCTCAAACCTCAGTCTGTGAGGGCGTCCAGTCCTCTGTACAGGGGGCACACCTTGAAGTGGTCCCAGGTTTCTTCTTCCGTGTGGCTGCAGATGCATTTGGTGTATCCTGCGGGGACGTGGATCGAGCGGCGCGCATACCATCGGTGGTATCGGGTGAGGAGGGGAAGCTGTTCGAGGGCGAGTTGGAGTCGGGGCTTTTGTAGGTGTGCTCGGAGGCTATCCGGGCGCAGGGCGGAGTAGTAGAGGGGGCTGTGGACGGAGTCTTCGAGGCGTCGGAGGAGTTCGGTGTTCGCTGGGTGGCCCAGTGTGGTGGCCAGTTGCTGGATGGGTGTGGGGTAGTGGTACTGCTTGTCTCGATCCGTGTACGCGTGTCCTCGGGCATCCATTGGGGGGGCTGTGTGGCCGGGGGTATCGGGGGCGTGTGCTGCAGGTGGCTGTGGTGTGGGCTGTCCAGTCGCACGTGTTCGAGCCCTGGGGTGTGGTTGGTGTTCTGGTGTTTGGCCTGCGTGTCTGTGCGTCCATTGCCGTATGCGTAGCGGTGTGACTCCTGTTCGACGATGTGTAGGGCGTCCTGGGGGTGCATGCCCTTGAAGGCCATCCATAGTCCCAACGCTTGTGTGGTGAGGCCGGACTCGAGTGCTTTGTGGAGGGGCAGGTCCGCAAGGCGCCTGGTGAGGTGGATGTCGACCGTGGCGTCCACGACTTCCCGGATGTTGCGGGGCCGGATCGTCGTGGGTGGCGGTGTGGCGGTGACAGCGTCTGCCATGGTGCGCAGTTCGCCGTGGGAGGACGCCCCAAAGATGGTGGTCCCGGTGTGGTGTTCCACGTGGAGGCCGTCCGCGTGCCGGGTGATGCGCACGGAGGCGCAACCGACCGTGGGGGTGCGTTGCTGGGTGCCGGATGCGTCAGTGAAGTAGATGATGTCGGTGTCGCTGGGTATGGGTAGGCGGGCAATTGCTGTGGGGTGATAGACGTAGATGGGGTTCCCTTGGACGGTTCTGGCGGTGATTTGCGTGGGTTGTAGTAGTGGCGCTGCATAGACGCCTATCCCCTGGGTGATGATGGCCTGGGCTCGTGGGGTGAGGCGGAGGAGGCCCCTGTCTGGGCGCCCCTGGGTGATATACGCGTACATCAGGTGGAAGAGGTATCCCGTATTGGGGTGGAATTTCTGGCACGTGATGGTCTGTCGCCGCTCCTTGTCGTCTTTGTCGCCGCGGAGGGTGGGACATTTGTGCTGTAGGGGGCGCATGGGTGCCTCCTGAGGTCCTGCGCGGTGCGGCTCGCAGCAGCCGTACTCTATGGCCACGCTGTCCGGGTCTGCCCGCTCGTTGGTGAACGTCCATGTCGCCGTGGGTGTTCGGGTCCGGGCTACGTGCGCCGGGTGGTCTGGGGGTACCGTGTGAAACCAGGGGGAGAGCCATGCCTGCTGGTCGGCGGTGGCGGCGGCAGTGGGGGTGTGGTAGTGGGTGGAGATGAGGTGTAGCAGGGGCCACGGAGTGTCGAGGGCTGCCGGGCCGCAGTGCCAGCACGTGCGTGGTATGCCCTGGTCACTCTGTCTGACTGGTGGTACATCGGTCTCCGGTGCATTGTGTTTGGGGATGGACCAGGGGGCATGGTGTCGCTGGACAGTGCGGGTAGCATGTTTGTGGCCGTTTGGTGCTAGTAGCAGGATGGTGGGTGGTGTCCAGCCTTCGGCTGACGGGGTGGGCTCCTCCTGCGTCGTGCCGCCGTCGTTGGGGGTCTCGTGCTCGCTCGGGCGGGGCCGGGGGTGCTGGCGCTGGAAGGCCGTGTACGCCGTGTGGATGTCCTTGGGCCCCGGCATGTCGCGCCCTGCCTTCGTAGCACATGCGCGGAGGTACGCTTGGAAGACGTGGCGTGCTGGCCATTGTGGGTCGGAAAGGAACGGGGCGTGGTGGGCGTCGCATTGGGCCATGATCTTCATCTGTGTTGGGGTGGTATACACTATGGTGGCGGTGGCCCCCACGAGGCGCAGGGTCTCCACCTCGCCTGCCGGGTGTCGGTGGATATCGGTGTGTGTGGCCACGAGTGGCCCCTGTTGATCGCAGTGGTGGTTTGTCAGGATGGCGTGTGTGTGGTGCGGTAGGAGGAGTTGTAGCTGGGCCCAGATGCCAGTGCCCACGGAGGTGGAGACGCCGTGTTGCGCCAGTATCCACCGGGGGCAGGTGTTGCGGGCCATTTGCGCTTCTTTTATGCGTATGGCTGCCGCCTCGCGAACTTCAGGTTGGTGGTTGAGTGTCACCCTGTGTAGGATGTGCGCTGCGTGTTTGGCATAGGCCATGTCGACCAGGGCGCCTGTATTGTCTCCGTAGTAGCGCCAGTGGGCCATCATGGCCTCCTTGGGGAAAGACGTGGGCCAGCCTCCGTGTTGCGCCCATGCCTTCGTCACTGGCTGTCGAGCGTCGCGTAGGGCGTCTTGAGGGCGCGGGACGTGCCGAGCTTGGTACCCGATGGCCGCGTTGAGCACCGCTTCCATGAAGTACGCCAGGCCCTGCGTAGACAGGAGGTCCCCCCTGGAAGTTTGGGGTAGCCGGGCGAGGCGCTCTTCTAGCTTGCTTGGGAGTGTGATGTGGTGGTGCCGCGTGGCCTGTGTGACTCCCAGGTGGATTGTGGTGTCTTCCAGGTGTAGGGGTTCGCCTTTCCGGATGTGGGGGGTGGGGGTCTTGGCGTCGGCCAGCCCGACCGATTTGTGGGGGTGCACTAGGAGCTGGTGGGCGTCCAGGTAGGTTGTGGTGAGTTGGAGAATGGCGGAGGCTTGCTCGGTGGTCGTTGGTAGCCCTGCGTTCTCAGGGTCGCGGTGGCGGGTGGCCGTCGTTAGGAGGTTGTCGTCCGCGAAGTTGATGAGGGGGGACCGTAGCGGGTATGGGGCGTACCCCGGGTATACCCGTGCTAGCTCGAATGCAAGTGGTAGGGTGACGAGGAGGTAGAGGAAGGAGCCTTCGGCGCCTCCCTGGGGGACCCCGCTGTCTCTGCCGGTCTAAGGGGTGAGGCCTGCGGCTGTGATGACGGCGTAGAGTCGGGTCTGGATGTACCCGGTCATGGTGGGGGAACGCGCCTTGGACATCGAGGGAGGCGATAATCATCTCATAGGGGTTCATGTCCAGTGCGGTGTCCTGGAGGAAGATGGCCTCGTGGGGGGACCTGCCGGCCATGGCTCCCCACATGCTGGCGGGCACGTGGGCGAAGACCGCCGGCGCGATGCGGCCTAGGATGAGCGTCCACACCAGCTTGACCTTGGTGGTGGCGCAGACTACGGGCCGCCAGTTCCCCGGCTGCGCCCAGTGCCCCTTTTTGTAGAGGGGGTGGACCAGGTTGGCCCACTCAGGGGGGATGGGCGTGGCGCCCGTGACGATGTCCCACAGGCGGGCTGCCAGGCGGCGTTTGACGGGCAGGGTGAGGCGTTGGTACGCACCGGCCGGCAAACCGTCGACGCCGGGCACAACCCCCTTCTTCAGGCGGTCTAGGGCGCGTTGCAGTTCTGAGATGCTGAAGGGGTCGTGTTCGATGGCGCGCCGCTGTTCCCGGTTGAAGACCCTGGGCACATGGTCGCGGATGGTGTTTCTGGTGTGGGGGTTGCGCTCGGGGAGGGCGTCCCCGTGTTGTGCCTGGAAGCTGTCCAGGACTGCCTGGAGGACGGCGTCGGGGTCATTGGTGAGGCCTCCTTCGGGGTTGCGCACCGCGTGGATGGTACGGCGCCCCGTGTCCTCCAGGATGCGGCCGACGTACCGTAGCGACTTGTACGGCGTGTCGTTTCTGCCGTATCTTTCGCGTTCCTGGGCTGCGGCCGCTATGCGGTGGGCGTGCCATTCCTGGAGTTGGTGGCGGAGGTTGGTGAGGAGCGCACGGAGGTGGGCGTCCCGGTCTCGTGCCTCCGGTGTGCTGGGGCGTAGCAGGGTGGCGAGTTCCTCCTTCGTGGTCCAGATGTCATGGACGAGTTGTTGGAGGGTGAGGTCTGGTGGTGCTCCCGTGTGGCTGGTGTCACGCTCCATGCCGCATGCTTGTGCCGCCCGGCGCATGGCGGTGGTGAGTGTCGGTGCATCCGGGCGGCGCAGGATGGCGTGTAGGGCCCTGTTATACCTGTGCCAGGCGCCGTGGTCGTCCTCGGCCGGGAACTGCAGTGTGGGTGGGAGGGTGTCGTCTGGCAGGGTGGCCACGGGTGGGGGTAGGTTGGGGATGATGAGGTCGATGTAGAGGGGTCGGTGGCCCGTGCCTGTGGGCGGGAGGTGCTTGTAGGCTGCTTCGTGGACGCGCACCGTGGTTGGGTCCCCGTAGCACGTGTCGATGCGAGATGGGTGGGTGCCGGCTTGGTGGGGGTAAGGGGAGGGTGTGCCGGTGAGTCCTGCCGTGAGGTCGGTGAGGCCCAGTTGGTGCATGGCGTCCCGGACAGCTGTGTCGGTGGCTGTGGGTGGGCCGGTGCGGTCGTCGTCGGTGGGGGCGCCGTTTAGGTCGCCTATGATGATGGTGGGTGCCAGGAGGGAGAGTTGGCGGTACGCCAGGCTCAGGGTGTCCAGGAAGTCCTTGGTCTCCTCCCCGAATGGGACGTACGTGAGTAGCACGTTTAGCTGCCATCCGGGCCCCACGCACTCGTACGCCCCGAGGCGACCATCAACTCCGAGGTCGGGGTGGGCGTGCACCGTGACTGACGTCCTGTGGTAGAGGGGCACCCCCCGTTCCCAGTGGGCGTGATATTTGTTCCCCTCCGGGTCCAGGATCGGTGCTGGTTCGGTTTGGTCCGCTCTGCGGAGGGCTTGCTCCAGGAACCCCAGGAGGTCTGCGCCTTGGGGGTGCGGCCCGGGCATGGCTTGCAGTGTGGCGGCCTTGGTGGGGTCGTAGGTGACCGCGGGCTCGTTGAGGATGTTGATGCGGGCGTGGGCTTCCGCAGGTGCCGGTTTCGCGGGACCAGTAGTTGGAGGGGCGGGCAGTGTCCGGCCCTGGCCCCGTCAGGCGTCGAGGAGGTCGATGACGCCCTGAGCTGCGGGTGCCTTGCGGTTCCGCTTCTGGGGCTGGGGTAGGGCCCATGCATTGTGCACTTCGCCCGTGTACTCGGTGCCGGTGAGGTGCTCCGTGTCGGGGGTGCACAGCTGCATGGGGACCATCTCACGACCGGTTCGGTCTCGCCAGAGTTCGATGGTGCGCCCCACCTTCTCGTCGTTGGGGGTGGCCGGGTCCCACTTGACGTGGATCTTGAACCCCTGGTGGTCCCCGGTGACGAGGTACCGGTGCTTGACCTCCCCTGCGGCCCATATCCACTTAGAGGGGCCCGCGGCCGTGGCGTACTCGAAGGGCAGCTGCACCCGGGTACCGATGGCGTATTCGGGATACAGGGCAGCGGCCTCCTCTTTGGTCCAGCTCTTCGACTTGGCTCTTGGCTTTGGCGCGGGTTTGGCCTGTGCGGGGGCCTTGCGCTTCTGCGCACCTTGGCGGCGCCGGGCAGCGGGTTGTCCCTGTTGGGGAGGTGCGACCTGCGGCTGCTGTACTGGTGCGTGGCCCGGTGCAAACACGGGGTGTTCGCAGGCGGCTGGGACGTCGGGCTTGGACGTTGGGACGGGGTCCTTCAGCTGGAACACTTGCTTGGTCATGAGGCCAAGCACTTCCTCGGCCTCCTGCAGGGCGTCAGGCGGGTCTGTGGGCCAGGTGAGGAGCCGGTGCCCGGTGCCTGCCCCGTGGCGCCGCATGTGGGTCGTGTAGCGGGTGGCGTGGCGTGTCCACGCTGGGGTGCTTTCCGGGGGGAGGGGGCCTTCTGGCGCCCCCTGTGCCCAGTAGAGGGCGTAGTGCAGCGCTTCCCAGGCTGCCTCTGGGGCGTGGGGGATGCGTGCGGCGAGTCGCAAGCGGTCCCCTCCGCGTGGTGGGGGCGGGACTTTGTCGTCGGGGGCGTGTGCCGTTGCCCGTCTGACCTTGCCGTGGTCGTCCCATTCCACCGTCCACCAGGTGTCCCGGTGTTTGAGGATGTGGACCTCCGTGGTGGTTGGAGGGGCGTCCCAGGCGTCCCAGCTGACGAGCTGGATGGGGCGGACCGCAGGGTGGGTCTTCGGGGGTGCTCGCATGTTGAGGATTTGGTGGATGTCCTCGGCGGTAGGGCCCGTGTCGGGGGCGTCCTGCGCTGCCTGGGCTAGAGGTGGGGAGGGGCGTTCCTCCCAGAGGCCGGAGGCGGACGCCGTGGCGTACATGGCTGCGATCAGGACGTGTTCCGTCAGCCCTTCCACCATGAGGTGGTTTTCCCCCTCCAGGTCTCGGGGGATGGTGGCTTCGGCCTTTAGGGTGAGGAGTGCGATGGCGCGTTTGGGTCCAGGTGTGGCGTGCGTCGGCTCATCTGGCGGGCGTCCGTCGGATGGGGTGTGGGGGGGGCGCTTCTGGAAGGGGGATGGTCCCACCGCCAGGTGCTCGACAAGGTGTAGCGGTATGGCGTGGTGGCGGTCCGCTGCGGGCAGGAGGTAGGGGTGTGGGTCCCCGGGTACCGTGCCGAGGTTTTTCCCCCCCCTGTAGGTAGGGGTGGGCAGGCGTTGCTGCAGAGCGCCTGCGCATGGTAGCGCGCACCGAGGGTTGCAGTGGGTGCAGTGGGCTGTTATGGGGTGCGGTACCGCGTACACGGTGAAGGGCCCTACCGCGCGCTGGATGTGGCGGGGGATGATGGTGCGGAGGTCCGCCACCCGTGCCGTGCGGCTTTCGCCATAGTATATCCAGAGTGTGTCCTCCAGTGCCATTTTGGGGCGTAGCTTGCGGGCCAGTAGGTTCAAGGTGCTTTTGTGGGTGGCCTCGGTGACGGTGCCGGGTCGAGCGTTAATGCGTGGGAGCAGGTAGTTTTGGTGGTGTGCCGCGGCCCGTCTGCGGGCGGTGTGGAGGGCGGTGCTGTCGGCGGGAGGGGGCGCGTGGTGGGTGGGCCTTTTGCGCGGGGTCGGGGCGACGTGTAGTGGATGCTTCCATGCCGGGCGCGGGTGGTGTTGCGGTGGCTGGAGGCCAGGGTAGGTGGTGAAGGTGTATATGGTGACGGGGAGCGCTCATGCGTGGCCTGGAGGTAGTAGTGGTCGCGACCCGTGCTGTGGGTGACGATGACGTTTGGCGTTGGTATGTCGTAGTGGAGTTCGGTACTGGGGAGTTGTTTGGTGATGCGCGCCGTCGCGTCCCCCGTTTTGGGCGCGGTGTCGTTGGGCACGAGGATGTGGACTGCCCACGCATCGTGGGCAGGGAGGTCGAGGTCCGGTAGGGTGGGATGAATGGGGCGTCCCCGGAAGTGTGCGAAAGCTGGGTTGTGGCGTGCCGCCATTTCTGGGATGATGGACGGTGCCCACTGGGGTGGCGCCCCAACTTGCTGGGCCATGGCGGCGACGGCGTGGGCGATCGCTGTGAGGTCTGGGCCGATGCCAGGCTGGTCTGCCGGTGGCTGCAGGCCCCCTTCTGGTGCGGGGTGGTGCCACCATAGGGTGTAGCCCTTTTGTGTGTTATCGTGGGGGGTGTGCACGAGGCCCTGGTGGTTGGAGATGGCGGTCTTGAGGGCTTCCGCTGCCTCGCGGTGGAGGGTGCGCGTGTAGGTCCAGACTCCGGTGGGGGGGGCCGCCCCGGTGTGGGATTCGGTCGTGGTGGGGGCCGGCTCGAGGGTGTGACTGGTGAGGGAGGGTCTGTGCAGCCCTTCCTGCAGGGAGGCGCACACGTGTGCCCACCTGTCCGCCCATCTCTGTTGGGTGCTTCCTGTGTCTGCCCCTGTGGGCAGTCGCACGATTACCACGTGCCAGGGGTGTGACCCCGGTACTACGGTTGGGGGTGTGGTGTGCTCCTGAGCGTGCTGCCATACTGCGGTGTCTGCGTTCGCCGTCACGTAGTCCTCTCCCTCCGCTGTGTGGACGTTTTTGACGGCGGCCTCTCCCTCTAGCGTGAGGAGGAGGTGTGTGCCGGGAGGCTGCGTGTGCGTCTCCGCGTCCCGGAGCCACAGGTACGTGAGTGCCACGATGCCGGGGAAGATTTCCCCCCACGTGAAGGTGCCTTCGGGTGATGCCCACTGCAGGGGCAGTGTGCGGCGTCCGCGCGAGTCGTTGGTGGCATGGTAGTCGTGGGGGAGGTGACGTTTGGTGAGCCGGTGCGGCATGCGTTCGGTGGTGGCTGTGGGGGGGTCCCAATTACATTCCTCCGGGGGGGGTGCGTCCGCGTCGTCCTCCTGGGGCTCGGCCAGCGGCAGCGCCTGTGCATTGGGTGTGGCGTCGGGTAATCCGCTGTGCGTGAGGATGTAGAAGCCCTCGGGGGTGAGTTGGAGGACGATGTCCCACTTCGGCGTTTGCTCTGGGGACCACTGGTGGGGCCCGTCCTGCGGTCGGTGGAGGGTGACCTGGTGGCCCCATCTCCAGCTGTGGTAGGCAGGGAGGCTGAGGACGGTGTCTTGCTCAGGGTCTTCCACGTTTTCCACGTATGCCGTCATGTCGGTGACATCGACGGCGTACTCGTCCTCCCATTCTTGTGTCGGGGTGCCTGGAGGGGGGGGGGGGCGGTGGTGTACCCGTGGAGTCCCGGCCCCGTGGCGTCGGGCAGGTCGTGCTCGAGGGACGCCCGGTACTCGGCGGGCCCTTTGCTGGCTTCGTGGGTGGGGTGGTGGCGCCGCAGGGCGTTGGACAGGTGCGTCCAGGGCGCCCGCTCGCGGGGGGGGGGGGGGCGCGGGGGGGCATTATGCGGGCTGGGGTACGTGGGGCTGCTTGCTGCGGGCTCGAGCTCCGGCGGGGTGAGGTCCATATGATGCTCCGTGTCCTCCGTGTGTTGGAGTTCCAGCTCTAGCAGGCTGTCGATATCCAGGGCCATGGGGTCATCGTGTGTGTTCACTTGTTGGGGTGCTGCTTCATGGCACGGTGGGCGTGTGATGCTGGTGTTCGGGGCACGTGCGGCGGCCGGTGCGGGGTCGTGCGCCGGTGTCCGGGGAAGCGCGCCGTTTGGCGTGGTTGTGGTGTGTGGCTGCTCGCTGGTGGCTGTCCTGGCCGGTGGTGTTGCCCCTGTGTGCGGCTCGGGTTGTCGGCGGCGGTGGGCGTTGAGCTGGCGTGAGGTGTGCGGGGCTTCCAGGGGTGGTGCCGGTGGGGTGGGGTGCGGAGTCGGCGTGGCGCGGCTTAGTTCCTGTGTGGGTGGGCTGTGGTGTCCCGTGTCCCCGGGTGGGGCAGGGGGGTGCGGTGTGGTATGGTGGTGTTGTGTTGTGTGGTGGCCTTCCCGGTGGGGGGGGGGGGGGCACCGTGTCCAGGTCTGGTGGGGTGGGTTGTCGCCCGTGGTTTGTCCTCTGGCGGTGTGGGGCAGCCCCGCGCGGTCTCCTGATCGTCCTCCTGGTGTGTCTCAGTACGTGGGCCGTGCGGGGTCGGTGTGGCGTGGGGCCTGGGGTCCCCTGGGGCGGGGTGTGCGGGACTGGAGTGTCGCAACAAGGGGGGTGTGGTTGTGTGGTGCTTGGGGGTGTCGGCCCACCGTTGAGTGGGCCCAGTGGTGCGGGGAGCGCCGTGTATGGGCTACACGCAGGCTATTGCGTTTGCGGGGTCCGCGGGTCGGTGGGTCGCGGCATCTTGGGCGTGTTGTGGCCCCGGTTCGGTGCCCGCGGGTGGTGAGTGGCGGTGTGCGGCCGGGGTGTATCGTTTCCACGGTGGGGGGGGGGCTATTTGCTCGGGTGTTGGGTGGGCCCGTGGTAGGCTGCCGGCTGGTAGCGGGTGTCGGGGCCTCACTGTGGGTGGGTCTTCCGCGGTGTCCCCTTGGTGCGTCCCGTGGTGGTCTCTGGTCGGCTGGCTGAAGGGGGTTTTCGGGGTGTACCGCATCCATGGGGGCACCATTGTGTGTTGGGGCGCCGCAGCGGTGGGTGCGGCGGGTTGTGGGGGCGGGGCTTGTGTCGGTGTCGTCCGTGTGGTTGGCGGCGGTGTGTCGTGTGTCGTCCTCGGCGGCTCCTCATGGTGGTCTGTTGTGGTGGTGCCTGGGGTGTGGTCTTGGGCTTGGCGGTTCCTGGGAGGGTGCGGGACATGCGGGGTCGGGTTGGCTCGGGGGGGGGGGGGCGCGCGTGTGTGGGCTTGCGTGTTTGCCTTCTGCTCTCCCCGAGGTCTCTTCCTCTGCCTTTCCCTTGCTCCTCTCTTTTCGCTGGCTTGTTTGGCTTTGTTTTTTTTTTTGGGGGAGGGGGTGGTTTGGGTGCTGTGCGTGGGTGTGGGTGTGTGCCGGTGCCGGCGCCGGTGTGGGCGTGGGTGTCGTGGGGGACGGGTACGGTCGGGTGGCTGTTGCGCTCTGGGTTCCCATTCTCGGTGTACCTGACGTACTCCGCGAACTCCACTGTTTCGTGAGGGAAGCACAGAGCTTTTAATGCCTGATGCCTGATCTCCGGTAAGTCCGAAGCTGGTTTTTAAACTTTGACTGTGCGATACCACCCATCCACCGCCTGCTTCGGGGGCTGCATCAGCGCCATGAGGCTGTCCCTTGGAGGCCGGTATAGGTGGTTTTACATATTTATTTGCGTCTCAGGACGGCAGAGTTCAGTCGAGTTTTATTTACATTTTTCCGTCATTAACATGTACCGAGCGGTCAGCCTAAGACGGTTTTTGTACCGCCGAACACCGGATTGTACTAAGGACCTTCGTCAGTATAGTGGATAGGCATGCCGCCTGCAGACCTAGGGGTCGTAGGTTCGAACCCCCATAGATACTCACTCCACCGTTATCTCCGGCATGGCCTAACCAGCTCTTGAACACCCTCGCCTGAGTGGTTACGCCTGCGGTCCCAGGCATTGGCTGCGGAGGGAAAGCAACTGCCTCGTAAAAAGTCGCCGTGACTTCCTGGCGCGGTTGGGCCTCAGCCAGACCACCTCCAGGGGCGCCGTGCCCCGTACATCGTGACCTCCGGCGTCGCGGGGCGTCGCGGGTAGCAGCTCCTCGGCGATGGCGCCGGCCCAGGGCCGCTGCCTCGTCTTTTTCTTTCTGTCCCCTTCTTCAAAAGGGGACCGAACTGGCTCCTTCGAAGCTGCAGCTGCGTGCTCAATCCGCTAGACCAGGACCAGAGAGCACTTGTTTTAGAGTGTCATAAGTGAGAGAATCTTGATCATTCGCCCCTCATTCCTTCAGATTTTGCGTGGTGCCCCTTCGGTTAATTACTGGAGCGTAAGAACGCTACTGGTATGTCCGGTGTAGTGCTGTAATGTGTGGGAATGTCAGCGCCAGGCTTCCACAAGGCCAGACTAGGGGTAATCTGAACTGTGGAACTGGAATTGCTGAATTTCTACCACCAGCAGATGATGTAACGTAGATAAGTCTCAGGTTGCGCAGCCGCTTAGTCCCTACGGGAACCCCCTGTAGTCTTGTAGTGTTCCGAACACAACCAGAAACTTAGTTTTGAGCTTCATTCTGCTGCCGGTAGACTTCATTCCAGCTTCATCTGTGGAGATTCCTCCAATTTTGTCTTGATTTGGGAGCATCCTACTGACTCGTTTCTACCATTTCGCTAAACCGCGACGTCAGTTCTCTTAAGGAACTTTATATATGGCTTCTACGGACTTCAGGCAGACACTTCTGGAGTCTGGTGGAACAGGCGAAAACTGTTTCGTCAGCAAAGTAAGCCTCATTTGCGAATTCAGGTTCTAGATCAGCAGAATTGTTCAGATTGTGGTCTGAAAGCAGGAGATTGACCTACTTATCCTTCGAAAACACCACCGTCACTGTAAATACGGTTACATACGGTGTGTTGCAGCTTATGGCCCACAGGCTATCGCCTTCCGTGAACCTCCGGCGGAGTCTGTCATGATTCAGCTGCAGGATTCAAGGTCAGCATGTCCATCATCATGAATGATTCATCATGTCAACATTTTCTTAGAATCTGTTAGATGCTTGCTTTGTGAGATAAAAACTCGCCTACCCAAGGTGAACTGACTTTTGTTTACTGCTGTGGTGCTCGTTTGCCCACTCTCCGTTTACTCATTATTGCTGATTTCAGCTGATTCCAGCCTTAATCCTGTACATTCCTGCATTCCAGGACATTGTGGTGTCAGTTTGTTGGATTTCTGTAGGATCTAGTGACGGCTTCCTCCAATTGCCCTGCCGCGGACCTAGGCAGGACTCTTTGTAGTGAGTATATACTATCTCTGTTAACGATTGCTCTCTGTGTGTATTTTGACTCCTTAATCCAAGCCCAATTCAATGTCAATTGTCTCAATTCTTGCCAATTCTGTGTACATTTTGGCCATCTGGAGCACATGCTGTCGGTTTGCAAAGAGAAAGGCGGGAATAACACGATGTAGAGTACGTGGAGGACACCGTAGCGTGCCCGCGAGAGCAACAAACGCTCAGAACAGGTCATTTGTCTTGAATCCCCCTGCATTTCATGTGTAATTTTGCCTGATTTTGCTGAATTGCTCCTCATTTCCGACCAGGACACGGTTTGGTATCCTTTCGAGGTACGTTTACGTGTCTTTTGACCTAAATTTGTTTCCTTTGGTTGTTTTCCATGTCTCATTCTTGTACATTCTGGTGTCAATTAACCTGATGCAGTCTCAATCCATTGGATTGTGAGCAGATCTAGACAGATTTTGCTGCTAAGAGGCGCGTTCTTTGGCTTTTCGCCACACTCACGCCTTCGTTGACCCGGTAACACACCCCAGTGTGTTCGTGGAGGGGGAGTGTAAGTGCGGCTACCCTCCATCCACGCAGATCTGAGGTCAATTCAGGTCAATGCACCCCAATTCAGCCAGATTCAGCTCATTTCCGGCCATTTACTTATGGGAGCCTTCCCAAATTTTTACCCGAACAGTTCCTGTATATTTTGGAAAACGCCGGACCCAATTCTGGTGTCCGTTGCGGCTGAGATGGTCGCGTTCCAATGATTTAGTTGAATTGCCGGCGCACGTGCGCAAATCAAATCAGCCAAATATTTTTTCAAAATCGGATTTTTTATAAATTATACAGGAAGAATATTCCGGAATTATATGTATCATATTATCCGCCTACATTTGTTTGTAGACTGAGTTTGTTTGCAAGTTCGTATCTTCATCTTCATTCTCTTCACTGTCGTGCTTGTACCTCATGGACCCCAAGGACAAGGCCCCAGCACCGACCCCTCCATATCGCCGGGATGCACAGAAGGGATACCTGCCCTCTGTTCCCTTTCGCCATGCCGGCCCTGAGCCCTCCGGCCAGGCTCCGCGGAGCTTTCTCAAAGGGAATAGCTTAGAGGACTAGGCAGGGGAGGAGGATGGGGGGGCCACCGGAGGTGGAAGCATGGGCAGCGGAGGGGGGCACAAGGTGGCGGTTTACAGGGAGACAAAAAGCGGAAACAGGTACAGAAAGTTGGTGGAGTATGGGGAAGGAACCCCGCTGGAGGGGGGAATCCTGTGGACCAAGCAACGAACCTATGCGGTTCTGTGGGGTGTCAGAGGTCGAAGGAGTGACGCGGCGGAAGTTGCAGCGGCGGTGCAAAGGGTGCTGGACAGTGCACAAGAGGGACAGGAATGGCCGGAAGAAATGCCGGAAAGGGCGAGGCGACAGGTCATACCAGGGGATGGCAAGTGCCTATATTGAGCACTCAGCGCGGTGGACGGAGCAGGGGGGCAAGCAGCGGCAGAAGAGGTGCGCGAAGCGCTCACGGAAGGGGATATGGCGCGGCCCCCAGAGTCGGGCTGGGCGCGGAGAGTCATGAGGGATGTGGGAGCGCGGAGGTGGGATCAGTACCTGGACAAGGTGCGCAGGCAGGAGATATGGGGAGGAGCATGTGAAGCTGGGAGGTGGGCGCAGAGCAAGGGATGCAGAGTGGCAATGTACCAGGAGTGGGGACCTCGGGGGGTGTATCGGAAGATGGCAGAGGTGGGTGAAGGAAAGCGAACGGCGGCGGCGCTACTGTGGAGCAGACGAGGAGGGGGCCACTACGAGCTGCTGTGGCCCCCGGGGGAAGAGGGAGCAGAGGCAGTGGCGGATGCAGACGAAGAAGACGGGACAGAGTCGAAAGGCGACGCGGAAGTGACAATGGAGGAGGAGTTGGCAGAGGAAGGTCCGGAGAAAGGGGGGGGGGGGAAAGAGAGCGGACGGAGGAGCAAATGTGGCAGGATGTACATCAAATACCGATCCAGGAGGGGGGCGAGAGGTGGAGGTACCAGGGACAAGAGGGTCCCAGGAGGGAGAGGAGGGGAGTGGGGGGGGGGTACAGTGTGAGACAGGAAACTACGGGCAGGTTGGGAAGGTGTGCTAGGAGTGCAAGTACAGGAGATGGAGTATATGGAAGTGCCAGAGGGTACGGGGAAAGGTGAGTGGCACAGGAGGAGGCTGGGGGGGGTGGACGTGTGGGTCACAGGGGGGGGAGAGGCGGTGTTGCAGCTGCAGCACAGGGAGGATGTGGGGACCGGGTGGCGGGCCGAGAGAGCGGTCCAGATGCGACCGGACAGAGCGGTGTGGCTCGAGCCGGGATGGAGGGGAAGGTACAGGGTGGCGGCGGGGGGACACCGGTGGCTGGGTTGGCATATGATGTGGCGAGCGGACCAGGGGGAGGGGGTCCCGGTCAGGAATGACTGGGGAGGGAAGCTGCCAGGAGGAGGACATAATGCGAGTGGCGTGCGCGCACAGTTCACTCGGGCGGCATTGACTCCGGCACCCACGACACAGGGACACAGGGGGCAGGAGTTGGTGTATACGTTCGGAGAGGAGATGACACTGAAGGCGGCGGAGGCCATCAAAATTGTGCTGGACGAAGGTACGGCGTGCATCGCCAACCGCACGTACCATTTGCACCCGCACACGGTGGGCATGTGGCAATACGCGTTCCCGGGGGAAGACGGCATGGAGAGTATAGCGCCACTGCCGGAGTGTGAGAGGCAAGGTGCTGAGATATCAGCCCTTGCCAGGGTTGCAGAAGAATGGGTGCGGGAGACGGGAGGAGTGGAGCACGAGAAGAGGGCAGTGGGGGCCATTCGGCGTGCGAGGTACCGCAGGGGAGAATGGATGACGCGGGAGGACACAAAGGCGATATTCCCCGCGGCGACGAAGGGGCCAGCGGCGGCACAGTGGAGGGGACAGGCAGTCCACATCATCCTCCCGGATGACACGGTCAGAAGCAGGGGGATGGTGGAAGTCGAGGTACGCCACGGGCAAGGGGCAACGTACCAGTATGATGTGCTGGTCCCAAACGTGGTGGTCACCGCAGCAGCGGCAGCGGGTATGGAGGTACGGATTGGACTTGGCCGGGAGGGACAGGCGGTACAGGTGTACACCATGGGACACTGGGAGGGACAGCCGGAAATCCAGTGGATGGCGGAGCCCACGTGGAGGGAACCGCTGCATCCCGAGGGCCAGGTGGGGAGGGGAAAGGCGGATGGGACGGACGCTGCGAAGCTGGGCAGAGCAGAGAAAGAAAAGGAGAAACGCCAGAAGGAGGCAGCAGCAGAGGGGTTGGACATGCTGGGGGACGGTAGGGACAGACACGACATGCTGCAGAAGTGGGCACAGAGGCTGAGGGGGAAGGCGACGGCATGGCAGAATGCTTTGATAGAAAATGGAGAGGCGCAGCCAGTGCTGAAAGACCGCATCAAAGGATGTAGGGGGTGAAGAGGTACGGCAGGCGGTGAGCAAGGCTAGGTACCACCTGAAGGCCAGAGCGGAGGCGGTGGAGGACAAGTGCAGGCCGGAGTGCACGCTAGCCAGGTGCCTGTGCAGGCTGGACGGACCGCAGGAGGCCAAGGGAGGATACAATGGGATCACAGTACGGCAGCCCAGGAGACAAGGGCCCATGTGGCTGCAGATGGGGGAAGATGAAGGGGCGCCGCTGGTGTACTTCCACCAAGTCAAGCACATGTGGGTGGGATATGCGGATGGTCGGAGCAGTACAGTGGGGGAGGAGGAGGAGGCGGGCGAGAGGCAAGCAAAGGCGCAGATCCTCACGGCAAGGAGGCCGGGGCCAAAACAGGCGGTGCTGTGGATGCAGATGCAGCGGGATGCGCAGGTAGCGGCGTTTGTGGACAGCACGAGCAGAACCATGGAGGTGTGGGGGCCCACGAGGCAGGTCTTCGCCATGGCGCTGTACGTTGGGGAGACAGTGCGTCGCAGCAGAGGCATGGCCGGAGAGTGGGACCCAGACACAGAAATGCACCGGATGCGCAAGGTTATGGCCATGGTAGACTATGACGGGGCGGCGGGGAGGAGGGCCAAAGGGCACACAATACAGGTAGTGCCCCCACAGGCGAGTGCCACAGGGGCTGCAGACCAAGGGGTCACAGACCTGGTGCAGGACGGACACACGTGGTGGGACGTGGAACACAGGGGGGATAGGCGCGAAGCGGTGGTGTATACGGCGGCGCCATTGAAAAGGGTGGAGCACCCGCTCATGCGGTGGGTCGGGGAGGTGGAAGCGGTGCGGGTTGAAAAAATGGAGGAGGTACGTGAGAAGGCCGTCCTACGGGCGTTGGAGTCGCAAATGGATAGGTGTGCGGAGGCGGAAGAAACAGAAGACATCAGGGAACAGATCCGGTTGCCATTGGAGTGGGTGGCCAGCAGCAGGGGAGGGGAGCAGCCGAGGTGGATAGTGGCACCCGGCACGGAGGAAGGGCACAGGAAGGAGACATTGGAGAGAGCGAGAAGTCTCACGGAGGGGGCCAGGAAGCAAGGCCTGGAGGTGGAAGACGACCAGGAAGGGGGAGAGGCCAAGTAGGTGGAGGTGGATGCGGAGCGGCAGAGGGGGACAAATGAGGTTCATAGTCGGGGACGGGGATAGTGGGGAGGAGCGAGACGAAAGGGAGCAGGACCAAGCGCGGGGAGTGGAAGGCCGGGAGCCGGGGCAGGCAGCAAGCGGGCGGGAAGAAAGAGAGGAGGGAGAAGAAGGGGGGGAAGAGGGAGAAGCGGAGAGAGGAGGGCAGGAGAGTGCTGCGGGAGGCAGGGTGGAAGAGGCAAACAGTGGGGAGGGGACAAGAGAGGGTAGTGAGAGGGAAGACGGCAAGCGGGGGAGAGAGGCGGACGAGCAGGATCTGCAAGCAGAGCGGCAGCAGGAGGGGGAAGGCCAAGAAGGAAACGGACGAGGGGAGTCAGGTACGGGGAGGAGCAGCGGGGCCGTGAAGAGCAGGGGGCGGTGCAGGAAGGGATAACAGTGTATGGTCCGCACAAGGTGAGTCGGAAGTGGAGGAGGTATGTGGGAACAGTGGAGGAGATGATCGAACAACAAGATCGCACGGGACATGTGACGAGGGCAGCCATCGTGCAGTGGGAGGATCAGGGGGAGGGGGATGAGGAGAGACTGCCGTACCCGGTGGAAAGATTGCAGGTATGCCCGCAAGGTAGAGAGATGGAAAAACACGGGCAACTGGTTCCGGAGCAGGAGGCGAGAGAGTTGGAAGGAGAGGAGGTGTTGACGGGGAGGAAGAACCGGCAGAGAAAGTGACAATTAATGAAGCGGAGGGCGGCCGGGAAGACGAGGAAAGACGCCAGACGAAGGCAGGGGGGAAGGAGCAACGGGGAAGGAAAAGGCCCGGCAGACAACGGGGAGCTGCGAGTGGATGGGGAGCGCAGGTGGAAACGCATGAAGTTGTACACCCATAATTACCCCGCGGCACTGTATCGGGCGGACAAGGCAGCGTGGCAGCAGATGAAGCTGCATGAAGCGGACCCCGACGTAGTGGCGTACCAGGAGATAAGGTTGCAGGGGAAGGACAACGTAGTGTGCGCGCATATGTACGACAAGGAGGGGAGAGAATACCAGCGGGAGTGGGCGCAGGGGGTACCGCTGTTCGTGCGCAGAGGGCTCAGCGTCGTGCAGGACAAGAAGGTGGGAGCGAGGGGAAGAAGGGCGGTGTATGATGTAGCGACGGAGAATGGACAGGTAGTCATCATCAACTGCCATGTCCCGCATGGGAGGAGGGTCAAGGAGTATGTGGCGCAGCTGAGGATGGAGTACATCAGGGCGCTGGAGAGGGGGCCAGTCATCGTGGTTGGAGACTTCAACTACGATCCCCGGAGGAGAGGCGCGGAGACGGAGGTGGACCGCGGGGTGCGGAAGCTTGTGGAGGAAATGAGGCTGCAGGATGTGTTGTACAGTAAAGCGCCGGGCCCCTCACACTACCCGGCACCGGAAGGCAGCGCGCCGTCGCGGATAGACGCGGTGTACGCGGACCCCAGCTCGGTCAAGGGGGTGACGGCAGGATACATGGTGGGGAAGGAAGAAATGCGGGACAGGAAGCGGCATTGCCCCATGATGGTGACAGTGGACCTGAAGGTGGGGGAGCCTGAGAACGACGAGGAGGATGAGCAGGGGTCGGACGAGAAAGGCGTCAGCCTGCCGCCAATGGTGAAGTGGCCGGAGGAGGGGGACGAGAGGTGGCAGCAGTGCGGGCAGCGGGTGCACGCCGAAATGAGGCAGGGCAGCCACGTGCATCAGGGCATGAGGAGGGCAGCGAGGATATGCGGGTTTACCAAGCAAGGGGGGGAGTCGCAGGCACAGCCCAAGCTGCAAAGGCTGGTGGCCACCCTGGGGAAACGGCAGCACGAGGAGGTCCGGGCAAGGGCGGGGGAAGAGGGAGCAGAGTGGCAAACGAAGGTGACACAGGCAAAGAAGAGGGTGCAAACGGCGAGGAGGGCTGTGGAGGAGGAACACGAGAGGATATATCAGAAAGTGGTGGCGGAGCATGAGCGGTACATGGAAAGAGCGGTGCCGTACAAGTTGCTACGGTACATCAGAGAGCTCGCTGAGGCTGGAAAACCACAGGAAATCTGGGCGATGAGACTGCAGGGTGGCAGGGTCACGGGCAACAAAAAGGAAGTGCTGGAGGAGGCGGCGCAGAGTTTCACGAGGCAGCACAACCAGGGGCAGCAGGAGCTCGGCGGGATCACACGGAGAATGGTAAGGGCGTTACCGCGGGTGTTCACGGCGGAGCAGAGCAAGGACATACACCGCATCAGGGTGACGCTAGGGCAAATTAAGGAGGCAGTGAAGGCTCTCAAGGGGAAAAAGAGCCCGGGAGTGGACCAGCTGGTGGCGGAGGCATACCGGCACCTAGAGGCGCCGGAGCTGGATGGTCTAGCGAGGAGGGTCACAGAGGTGTTGCACACAGGCAAGCCCCCAGTGGAATGGGGGGGCAGGGTGCGGCCCCTGTACAAGAAGGGGGATCACCTCAGGCCGGGGGACTGGAGACCAATATGCTGTGCCGTCACGGAGGCCAAGCTGGTCCGGATGGTGATCTTCGGGAGGATACAGCGGCGGCTGTATGCAGCGGGGGTCATACCGGACAACATGTGGGGGTCTGTAGTCTGTGCCGGGTAGGTCCACACAGGAAGCAAGCTGCCTGTACGATATGTACCTCGATGATGAGGACCTAGAGGCGTTCATGGCGTCAGTGGACGTGAAGGGGGCGTTCTCCAACACGCCGCATAGGCTCATAGAGGAGGTGTGGCGGCAGCTAGGACTCCCATATGGCGACTTCGTGGAAACGTACCTGCGCTCAGGGAGGTACACGGTCGCCACGGGGAAGGGGTGTACTGAGTGGGTAACCCCAGGTAGCGGGGTGCCACAAGGCGGGGTGGAGGGCCTATTCCTGTACTTGCTGGCCATGCTCCCCCTGATGAGTTGGATAGCGCGGGAATATCCACAACTGGCGAGGGCACCACACACGTCGCCAGCACAGGCGTATGTGGATGATGTGGTACCCATGGCGCGGGATGAAAAAGCCCAACAGGTGGTGCAGGACCTGATGCAGAGGTACGGGAGAGATAACCACCTTGTCTGGAGCGCGGAGAAGTCGGCGGTTCTGAGGAGGGGTGGCGAGGATGGCATGGCGCTGGATGTAGGAGACGGAGTGGCTTGGCTGGAGAGGGCAGAGGAAGCGGTGGTGCTGGGAAATGTCCAGGCCATGGAGGCGAGGGGAGTCAGGCTGCCCGACAAATTAGTCAGGGGGTTCAGGGCGATGCTGGTGGTCCTGCGGCATCACCCCCTGTCAGTGCAGATGACCCTGTGCTATCTGCGGGCGGTGCTCAATGCGGGAATAGGATACCAGGGGATGCACCTCCCGTACTGGAGGGAGCAGCTGGAGGAGGTGGAGGGAGAAGTGCAGAGGCTCATCAGAGGGTATGAGGGGATACCCACGGAGGTGCCGTGGTGCGTGTTGCGATGGCCGACGGCCTACTATGGAGAAGGGATGCCCACGGCGGGGGAGGCGTACAGGGCGCACACGGCGAGGACGCTGAGAAGGATGTGCCACAATCAGGAAGAGGTGGTGAGACGGGTATGCTATCACGCGGTCGCAGAGGTGCAGAAGGAGGAGAACATGTGCCCGCGCTATGTGTGGCACTGGCGAAGGCAGTTGGCGGCGGAGAAGAAGGAACGCATGCGGCGCGCCCTACAGGCGGTGTTGCCGAGGGAAGAGCACACGCTGGCAACCAACAGGACGTGCGGTAGGCGGAGACCAATCCTGGTTCTAGACGCGGACTTCGGGGGGGCGGGGCAGGGGACTGTACGGTGGATCAGGAAGGAAGGAGTGAGCATGGAGGTGCTGCACGTGCGCAGGAAGGATATGAAGGAATACAAGATTGCGGGGCTGCACCATGCGTAGTTCTATCGCGACACCAGGGTGGTGGAATGGGGTATATACAGGTGGATGATGAGGAGAGCATGAGGACAAGAGGACTGCACAAGGTGGAGCAGGAGGATGCGCAAGATGTGGAACGAGTGGGTGGCGCCGAGGGGGATCCGGAAGAGGAAACCAAGATGCGGGAGAGGAGAGGGGGCGCAGCAAGAGAGAGTGGTGCTGGACAGGGGGGAGAGGGACAAGGCCAGACCGGGCATACTGGTGTGTGCGCCGCTGGGACTCAAAGGGCCGAGGGGGAAGGTACAGAGTGCGACCGGGCAGTGGTATGATGTCCATGCAGATATGTTCCGGAAAGACAACATCCTGGAAGGGGCAGGACAGGGGGACCAGTGCTGGAGGTGCACCAAGGAGGCAGGGCAAGGCCCGTGGCCAGTCCTACGAATGACGGCATGGGCGTTCCGGAGCGCGACCATGCGCACTACGGACGCCAGGGGGCAGTGGTGGGGGCCGGTGCTGCGGCTGCCAAAGGAGGTGCGGGAGGATGAGGAAGCACAGGGAGAGGCAGAGGTCTGGTGGGGAGAGGAAAAGGAGGGGAGGAGGACAGGAGTCCAGTTGGGGTGGGACACAGTGCGGGGACTGCAAGAAGAGGACGATGGAGTGGCAGTGAGTTTCTGGATGACGGACTCGGGGAGGCCCGACGAGGAAGCGCCCATGGTGCCCGTGGGCCACAAGTGTGGAGAGAGTGCGAGGAGGATCAGGCTGACGGTCCACGGGTTGCCAGCGGACAGGGTATGGTACTTGGTTCAGGTACAGGCATACCTGGAGCAGGGCAGGGCGAAAGGGGACAGGGCATGGTGTCACGGAGTGGTGGTGACGAAGGGATGGAAGGCCAGGACGGACGATAAATGGGCAGTGTACAGAGGGGTGAGAGAACTAAGCATCGGGGATGGGGTACGAGTGTATGGCATTAGAAGGCACAAAGTGTACTGCCACTACCCGAGGGAGGTGGTGCGCATACCGGAGCCCACAGAGGAGAGGGTGGTGCTCTTTCTGGACGGGTCCGGAGTGGAAGGACAACCACCCAAGGCGGGAGCAGCGGCAGTAAGGGTCAGGGGGGTGGGACAGGTGACGGAGAGCGTGGTGGAAAACATGGTGTACGGAGCGGTGTCCCATGGGGAGGTGCAGGCGGTGGCACACGTGGTTTGGGAGATAGGGGAGGAAGTACGGGAGGTGTGGATGGTGGTGGACGCAGAAGCGGACATGGCATCCCTCAGGAGGCTGGCCAGCAGGCCGCTGCATGAGGCCCTGGGCACGGGGCTGGCGTCGCAGGTGTACGTGATATGGCACGGGCTCGAGATAAAGAAAGTGCCCCTGATCATACACTTGGTGAGACAGGAATCACACAGGGCGGGAGTGGGGAATTATGAGGTGGATGGGGCGGCGCAAGCAGTGGATAAGGAGCAGGAACCGGAATGGAGGGTGCCAGAGAGAAAGGAGCACCTCCACTTGGTACATATACCTCCGAGGGTCCGGGACGAGGAGAAGGCCAGGTGGGTTCTGGAGGAGGACAGAGGCAAGCAGGTGCTAAGGGTGTATCCACAGCCGGTACACATGCTAGCTCAAGTACGAGGGGGGCCTGAGGTGGTGGAGCTGAACGAGTACCTGGAGGGCAAGATTGGACAGCGGGTCCACTACCCCAGTGTGCTGCAGCCGGAAACGCTGCCCAAATGGCTGCAAACCAGAAGGCTGCAGGCAATCACGGGGCAGGTGCCGGTGCGGCAAACAATCATGAGGTGGTAAAGACATAAGGGTATGGACCTCCCGGAGGAGTACATGAGATGCCACTGTGGCCGAGGGCAAGAAACATACAAGCACTTCATGTGGTGTGAACAGTGTAAGGGGATCGAGGAACCACTGGTTCAGGATCAGAACGTCCCGTTGCTCAAGAAGGGTGCGAGAGGCAGAGGCGCGTTGGAGAGAGAGCTGGGGAAAGAAGGGCACCGCAAGGGACTGTGGCACATGGTGATAGTGAAGTCGCTGTGGCGGGCACTCCAGGAACATACGGTGGCGCCGGAGGCCATGGCACACAGGCTGTTGCGGCGTATGGTGGGGCATCTCCAGGAGCGCATGGCGTGCAGAGAGACGCAGTTGGAGGCGCGGGCTGAAGACATGCGTGATCCAGTCACCAAACGGGTGGAGATGGCGTTGATCAAGTACAACCCAAAAATCACAGAGATGGAAGTGCGGAAGCAGCCAGATTGGTGACCAAGGCGGTCAGAGAGAGAGACGGGAGTGGAGGACAGAGGGGGAGAAGAGCAGAGGGAACGCCTGAAGGCACGCAGAAGAAAGTGAATCCGGCAGATATGAGGGCAGGACGGGTGTACGACGTCACCGCGCAGGGGGACGTCTGTAAGGGGACCGGAGGGAAAGGGGCAGCTGTGGCGCCTGTCGCATGGACTGGAGCGTCCGGGACAGGGCACACTGCGTCATAGGGCGGAACAAGACGCAGGCCAGGGGGGAGCGGACCGGGGTGATGTGACGAGGGGAAAGCAAAGCGGGCACAAACACAGAGATCGCCGGGCGGGAAGCAGGAGTGGGTACCAAGAGACGCAGTCGGACAGGAGGGGCGAGGCCGGGGGTGTGGGGACGCGGACTACGACAGTGCAGACCAGAACGAGGCCGACGGCCACCAGGCAAAGTCCACAGAACGCAGGGCACCAGACGGGGAAGAGGAGCCGCGGTGTCCCAAGAGCACAACACACGTAGGGCGTGCGAACAGAGAAAGTAAAGGGCGTGGGTGATGGGGGAAGCGGCGACAGGGCTCAGGGCTCAGGCGCAATTCCATGTGTGCAGCGCAACGTCCCACAAGCCTGACCCGAAGCCCAGCCAGCCACCGGCAGTGAGGGCTGAGGTGGCCTGCATGCAGGCGGGCGCAGCCCTGCAGCCCCCCTTGCCGGCGTCCTCGGCGACATCTGCGGAGGTGTCGTCGCCCTCGTCTCCGGAGAGCCCGGAGACGGTCAGGAGGGAAGGGCCTGGAGCGACAGGGCGGCAGAGGGGGGAAGGAGCCGTGGCGGCGAAGGGACAGGGAGGGGACAAGGGAGGACAGGCAGAGCCGGGGAGGGACAGGCCAGAGGGGGTGGCAGCAGGGGCTGATAGGCAAGGGGAGGGGCAGGGGCAAAGGGCGGCGGAAGGGCCGCAGGCGGACCCGTTCAACATCGCGGATGTGAGAGCAGCCATGGATATGAGGAGGAGGGAGTGGAGGGGTCGGAGGGAGTCGGTAGTCGCCGACATCCTCGAGGTGTCGGAGGATGAGGGGGAGGGGGCGGGGAGGATGGCGGTGGAGGAAGGCCCAGGACAGCCGTCGGCGCCCAATGTGCCGGCGGCTGCTATGAAGTCCATCCTCCCGGAAGTGCGGAGGCAGGAGGAAGGCCAGGGTGGGCGAGGGCATCCAGAGGCGGGAGCGGCAGGCAGCGGAGACAGCAGCGTAAGCGCCGGAGGGAGAGGGCGGACGGGCAAGGGAGGGAAAGGGCAGGCAGGGACGTTGGGGGCTGTGCACGCAAAGAGACACGTTGCAGGGAAGGGGGGAAAAGGGATTGGACGGGGGCGACAGTGGCCGCAGCCCGAAGGTTTGTTCAGGCAGTCGCCGCCGGGGTCGCCCCCAAAGGTCAGTGCGGCGGTGAGGGCGGAGGAGGAGAGGGATGTGCGCCGCCAGCAGGCAGCGCGGTACGAGGCGCCGGCGCATGTGGAGCACCAGCGCCGTCGCGGCCAGCCCCCGGAGCAGGGACCGGAGACCATCTACCGGTTGGAGTGACACGAAATCGTGGGCTGTCCACGATTGCGCAAGAACAGGCCACTCAATGGGTGTTTCCTGGGATGGATGAATGTACCATAGGTACTCCGTAGACCTTTTGGAGCCTGCGGACAGGCAGCGTGAACGCTGCCGCGAAGCGCCAGGTTGTCGCAGGCGATAATTGCCAGGTCAGCCTTGCATTGCAGGTTCGGCATGAAAGACCGCCAAAAGGCAGTGATTTTACAATAAATTTTTATTGCAGATCATTAATTTTAATTATGAGGGGTTCATCCAAGGGTGTAGCATAAGTTACGGGCATGCGTTGGACCTGTGCTTCACAGAGACCAAACACTCTGCCCTTTCTGTGCACAGGACACCAGACTGTGTCATGTATTGGACCATGCAGGGGTCCTACGATGATTTAAGCCAAGCAAAAGACATGGAGAACCCTGTGGGAACGACGGACACCGAAGTGATTTCAGTGCTCCTCGTGTGTCGCTCCGTGCCTAGAAGGATGACCAAGAGTGGGGCTGGTGCGCTACTGGAGGCGCTTGCACGTCCGGAGAAAAGAGGGCTTTCCGAGTTTGACAAATCTCAAGAGATTTTACGAAAAATCAGGGATTTCGACAAAAACTTTGCAGGAACTTCAAGGGCTGTAGCAACGGAACTGGTGAAGCGAAGCAAAGCGTCAGACTACAGAATCCTCACAATATCTGGGCAATAAGGAGCCAAAAGCCTGGGCACCCCACTACCGCTTCAAAATCATCGTACCGTGCAGCAGGTCCCATGTAGCGTGATATGAGTGGCACTGCGGCAGAGACGCCCAGCGATCCGCAGTGCAACGCCCGAGGACAATAACTGCGTCGCGGCTGTATGGAGGTGCGTTGCTGCGCCGGCTTGCGCAGCACCCCCCTACCCAATGGGTCCACACGACACCAGACCCAGCCGTCGCTCGTGAAGATCGTCAGCGATTTCCCCCTGTGTGACGCAGCTGTTCTGCGCCCACTGTAGTAATGCTGACCTCGGAAGCACCATGGGAGCCCTCGCTGCAGACCAAGGCAGCCTGCAGCATCGAGGCAAAAGAGACCCTCGCTGTACAACGTCGAGTACAGCATCGTGGCAGATCCCGTGCGCTTGGACGCGCCAAGCGTATTGAGGCATGGTGTGCAAAGAGGTTTGGTACGTAAATACCAGTCAGGGAGCGCCGCTGACGCTCTTCAGTGGCCAGTCAAGTGAGACCAGCGTGGGACCCAAGCGCGCTGTGTCGTTTTTGTTTACTGGGCCGGCATTAATTTTATTATTCATCTGCCATGTCTCTGGTGGTGGCAATCAGTGGTTCAGCGTTCTTGTTGGGCAGCCACCCTTTTACTGCTGGCGCGCAGAGGCGTCAGCGCGTGTAAGTCATGCACAGCAAACACCCACGCGTGGGGCTTGCAGAGCTGCCATCAGCCTAGCAAGCCTTTTAAGGAGAGGGGTGACGCGAAATCGTGGGCTGTCCACGATTGCGAAAGAACAGGCCACTCAATAGGTTTTTCCTGGGATGGATGAATGTACCATAGGTACTCCGTAGACCTTTTAGAGCCTGCGGACAGGCAGCGCGAACGCTGCCGCGAAGCGCCAGGTTGTCGCAGGCGATAATTGCCAGGTCAGGCTTGCATTGCAGGTTCGGCATGAGAGACCGCCAAAAGACAGTGATTTTACAATAAATTTTTATTGCAGATCATTAATTTCAATTATGACGGGTTCATCCAAGGGTGTAGCATAAGTTACGGGCATGCTTTGGATCTGTGCTTCACAGAGACCAAACACTCTGCCCTTTCTGTGCACAGGACACCAGACTGTGTCATGTATGGGACCATGCAAGGGTCCTACGATGACTTAAGCCAAGCAAAAGACATGGAGAGCCCTGTGGGAACGACGGACACCGAAGTGATTTCAGTGCTCCTCGTGTGTCGCTCTGTGCCTAGAAGGATGACGAAGAGTGGGGCTGGTGCGCTACTGGAGGCGCTGGCACGTCCGGAGAAAAGAGGGATTTCCGAGTTTGACAAATCTCAAGAGATTTTGCGAAAAATCAGGGATTTCGACAAAAACTTTGCAGGAACTTCAAGGGTCGTAGCAACGGAACTGGTGAAGCGAAGCAAAGCGT
This sequence comes from Eutreptiella sp. 'Long Island Sound 2002', assembly GCA_964036045.1. NCBI lineage: Eukaryota > Euglenozoa > Euglenophyceae > Eutreptiales > Eutreptiaceae > Eutreptiella > Eutreptiella sp. 'Long Island Sound 2002'. The sequence goes on from OZ038394.1 coordinate 267,969, forward strand.
CCAACTACAGAATCCTCACAATATCTGGGCAATAAGGAGCCAAAAGCCTGGGCACCCCACTACCGCTTCAGGAGATGGAGCCGGGGAGGACAGGGATGCGGAGGGGGGCAGGGCAGGCGGAACAGAGCGGCGCAGCGGTGCAGGGCAGTGGTGCGGGACAAGTAGAAGGCGGCAAAGGCAAGCAGGGGAAAGGAGCGAGGCAAGAAGGGCTCCAGGGGAAGGGACAAGGGAGGGCGGGACTGCACGGAGTAGGCGGCAAGGGACACGGGGCAATGGGGCGACAAGGCAAAGGGCAGGGGAAGGAGAGTGGCGATGGGTACGTGGGCTCGCCGGTGTTCCTAGGGAAGGGGTTGGGATGGTGGGGAGGTGTAGTCCCGCCAGCCGTCCCACCAATCGTCCCACCATTCCCGCCGCCACCATACCCGGCGATGGGGATGGTGTACCCGCCCCCGCCGGCGTACCAGGACATGCAGCCACAGGCCTACGTGCAGCAGCGCCCGCAGGCCGATGGGACAGCGTAGGGGGCGCAGGAAGGGAAGGGAGAAGAGCACAGGAGGGCGTTGGGGAGGTTGGGGGAGGCAGAGTGGGGCCTGAGGGAGAGGGAGGCAAGGGTCAAGGGTGAGGCGGGCAGGGCGGAAGAGGGGGAGGACGGAAGGGACCGACAGGCCGCAGGGAGGGGAAGCACAGGCAGTGGAGGACCTGCAGAGGGCGTGGGCGGACCTTCGGAGAAGGCAGGAGGGGGTTGAGAGGGCGGACCGGGAGGGAGGACGGCAAGATGAGAGAAGGGGGCGGGAGGGTACCCCACTGGTGCCGTTCCGACAGCCGGCTATCCCGCCGGCACGGGAGGGAGGGATGCAGGAGAGGGCATGGAGGCGGATCAGGGGGGAGGCGGCGAGGCTGGCGGAAAGGGACAGGGAGGTGGCGGCGCAGGAGCGCAGGGTGCGGGAGGAGGAGGAGGCGGTGGCCCGGGGGGCCCACCGGGTCCTCCTGGATCCGGAGGGGGACACCCCCTCCACGGATGTGGAGGGGCGGTCCCGTCAGGGAAAAGGGCCAGGGAGGAGGAAGAGGAGGCGGGGCAGGAAAGGGGGAAGCGGCGCGGGGGGGAGGAGGGAGGGGCAGGGGAGGCGGAGGGGGCGCCGCGGCCGGCCAGCCCGTGCCCAGAGCCGACGCCGACGGACTGGGACTCGGAGTCGCCGCCGCCGCGGCAGTATGCGCCGCCGCCGGTGCGGAGGGGACCCGGGACGGTCGCGGGGTGGACGGCGGGGGAAGTGGCGGAGCTGGTCCGCTACGTGAAGTGGGCGGCGAAGACGAGGGAAGGCGCGAGAACAGGGGGACCCGCCCCTTCAGCGACCTGGTCGGCAGGGCAGGGAGGCCCAGGGAAAGGGGGCCGGAGATGGATGAGGGGCGGTGGAGGAGGATGCTGGGAGAGGCGCTCCCGGGGGTGAGCCTGGACTGCCCCCAGGAGAAGAAGAGGAAGCCCAGGGTTCAGATGCTGCGAGAGCTATTGCAGCGGGAGGGGCGGTACGGTGGCGACGCGTAGGGCCGGGCAGGAGCAGGACCGGAAAGCGCCAGGGGCCGGGGACCAGGGGCGTGTGGAGGGACGGGCAGACGGGATGCCGGGAGGCGGACGCGGGGGGTCGGCGGAGGTGGAAGAGGGTGAGGGGGGGATGTGATGGACACGAGGAGAGGAGGAAGGGAGCGGAGAGGTGCAGATACGCAGGGACGTGCAGGGACACGGCTGATGGTGGAGGGTGATGTGGTGCTGGCGGCCGCGGACGAGAACCCCAAGCAGAGGGCACAGGGCCAGCGGCGGGGGAGAGGGGAGATGGGGCGGCGGAGTACGGGGGCGCAGGCGGGTGTCGAGGGAGCAACCAGGCAGCGGGACGCGAGATGTATCGTGGGTACGGCGAGCAGTGTGGGGCAGAACGAGAAGCTGACGGGATGCAGTAGTGGAATGGGGTACTGTGACGGAGCAGAGCACAATGTCGTGACCAACGAGAACAGCCGGAGATGGCTTGGAGCAGCGCTGTGCCCTTCGGGTGAAGCACGGTGCCAGGGCTCTGCCTTGCAGGAGAGGCGGACGGGCAGACGAATCCAATATTCCGACACGTTGGTGCCAGGGTCTTGGCTGATGGTGCTCAGAACGCGTCCTCGGAGAGATTGCTGGGACGGGCAGGTGGCAGCGCTGGTGTACTCCAGTCCGGTGCTGCGGAGCCACGTCTCGGTGGCGCCCCTGTGGACTGGCAGCAGGAGTGTGTGGGCTATCCGCCGACTAGCTACATGGCGGCAAAGCTCTCTGCATGACAAGATGGTGCTGCATTGAAACCATTGGACATACGCGCGCCCTGCTCTGAGGGGTTGACCACGCCAGGCCTTGGTGGCCGTCGGAGCCATGGGACACCTGCCAGATGCAACGAAGTGTGAACCCTCTGTGACCACGCCGGTTCCGACTCGGGGCTGTGGTCCGATTGGATTAGCTCCGTACAGCATCGCCGCGGCTGGTCTATGCGGCTGGGCTCCACAGTGCAAATGCAGCGAAGGGAATCTGACAAGTGTCTCACTGTCGTTCTCTCTGTGTTCCTTCGGAGGATGCGGTGGCTCATGGTGCGTAGGAACCCAACGGCCATGACAGTCCTCGGGCAGGGCCACAGTCCAGTCGGCAGATACACCCCCCCACACAGGGCACAAGGCAACCAGGATGGGGTGAGAGACGGGGACAGAGGGAACACTAGGGGGGGGGAGACCCCAGGGAAAAGGGTAGGGGCGACGGAGAGGGGCATGAGTAGAGCACGCGGGTGGCACACACGAGTTACAGCGCGGCTCAGACAGGGAGGGCAGACGTACAGGCAGGGTCGACTGTGAGAAGGAGAATGGGAGGGGAGACGGGCGAGTGAGGGGGCGCGGGGCTGCGGGACAGGGGTAGCACGGAGAAGAGCAGGGGGCACACGCAGGGCGTGCGGGAGCAGCGGTGAGCGCGAACACGGGGACACCAAAAAAAAAACAGCAGAACAGGCAGACGCACAGGAAGGACACGTAGAGGAGGCGGGGCGCGGGAGGTGGGGGGAACAGGGGGCCAACAAGGGCGCGAAGGAACACAATGTCTCTCTCTCCTTTATCATGGAACTTCTGCAGACCTTTCACAGCTTCCGGACCAGCATAGTAGGCAAACGTCATAAAATCTTTCCACAATTTATACGTTTTGTCCTGAAAGTGACAACGTTATGCGCGAGGCCTCGCGCAACGAACAGCATCGAAACAACGATTAATGAACATACGAATTGACCAGGCTGCTTCAGTTCAGCGGTTGGAACCAGGGCACTCATCTGCACAGCATCCACAATGGCGATCTTGAGATTGCTGTACGTGTCAGCCAGGCCTCGCCGCCGCTGATCTTCAACACATCGAATGAGGTTATCTGCTACCTCATACAGCGGAATTGGCTCAACGTCTTGTGCGCTTCCTTGTGCTTGTCCGCCAGCTTTGCACGGAAGGCCCACGGTGTCGTAGGCTTCAGAATATCGGCGATGCATGTAGTATGCCACTGCTGCAGATCCAGACACGCTGTGCGTCGCTTCTCCCGAATCTTCGCAATCGCTTCCACGCTGCGCTGTCCAGATACACACCAATAATCGCCATCTGCAAATATGAGACACGTCTATGCGTGAGGGCTCGCGCAACGAGAAGAGCGAACAGTCGGTTGGCAACATACTACTATCTTCCCAGAGAACGACGTGTAATGGGCCTGTTGGCGGTGCTGCTTCGAGTGACTCAATACGCTTCTGCAGTAACTTCGTATCTTTCTGTGTAATCTGCCCCTTTGTCTTCTCCTGGTCGATTCTCATGTTGTCGAGCTCAACCTCCACCTGCCTCCTATCCGGCTTCAGGTGGTCCTCGATGTCAGTACCCAAGGTTAAGCCAGGATTTGGCGGGGCGTGCCATTCTGCGAGAAGAAGAAAGCCTGTTTTGAAGGAAACATAACATTGAAAAGGGTTAAAATCGTCGTCGATAATGCATATGTGAGGCGCTTTTAGCGAATACAGGTACAGTATGGATGAGAATGCAAAACTGAAGGGGCTCGGCACTGTTTTTGACTGTTAACCTTGCGCGAGGCCTCGCGCAAGAGAGGGGGTGTACCAACCTGTTGTTTCATGCTGTTTGCGCGAGGCCTCGCGCATCACTGCATGTTCTGCAATCTTCTTCGAACGTTTCGCAGCGTGTCGGCCTCTCTCTGTTCCTCCAACACACTGCGTTGCGGGATCAGCTCCGACAGTTTTCGCTTAAAACCAGCCTTAAGCGGCCCCTGCTGCGTTAGCACCAACAACACAGACACAAGGACTTGTTTGTAGTGGTTAGAACTCTTTGGAATTAGAAGAGACGGTGGAAAGTTAGGTACACCCCTGCGCGGCCAATGCGCCTGAATTGTCCAAGTAGGCTCGGCACACCACCTAACCGAAGGCAGATATACACGCTCTGCGTTCAAGTAAGCAGTTAACCGCTGACGCACGGAATTAACAAAGGAATTGGGGATTTTGCAGACGTTCACCCTGTGATTTTCTTTGCGGATGGTGATGATATGATACAGATCGTCAACATCTTCAATGGTTACTGCACCTCTGTTTTGGCCCTTCTTTTTCACAAGGCTGGAAAGCAGACTTTCACAAAACTCCTTGGCAAAAGCCTGTCCAGGCATGGCTGTGTGCCATGCAGTGTGGCACAATAGCGCAGTTGCAACAGTGCGTTGGTATTTTGAAAGTGTGTCCCCCATGTTCAAACGGTCTAACAGACACATAGCAATCTGCAATCCCTCAGAAGCAAAAACACCCGTGTTGGCCGTCTCTGCAGCCCAATTGCACTGCCTAACGAGGTGTCCTAGGTATAGTAACATGGGACAGTATTGTGTTAACAGAACCTGCATGGCCTTGCACACAGCGTACCGGAGGCGACTTCGCCGATTTGCAGGACGTGCCAGCGCAAGGGAATGACAATTTCGGTTAAGGCGCCGTATGTGGGGGCCCATACCCAACAGCAGTGCACCAACAGTTATCTCCATTGTGATCAGCTTGGGAAAACAGGGGACTCTGTCACCGCTGCGCAACAAACCTTTATGGAAAAAAGTCACAATCGGCCACCCGTTGTTTTTTCACCGTACATCATCTTACAAATGCGGTAATGGATGTTCTCATCACATAAAACAGGAACAACTGGTCGAGTGTGCTGCGCCAAGTCCCTAGTGAATTGCAGTAGGTTAAGAAGCGATACGTTGCCGCTTACCTTTTCTTTGCTTAGACAAAGGGGTCGCCAATGTGGTCTCTTGGCAGGCACAGGGCGAATAATGTCAAGCGGTGCCCTAATGTTTCGCACAACAGGCCGCGTGCTTGCAAATCCTAGATCGCGCAGGATACGTGCAAACGTTCCCTCGGTGTTTCCCAGCATGCGTGCAACAACAGGAACTCGCCGTTCAAGCTCTTCCAGGCTAGGATGCTCATGCCAGTAGCGCGGTGCATCCTTCAGTAGCAACACAGCCAACGCTGTTGCGTTCAGGCTTTTGTCGTTCTTGTCAGGATTTGTGGTAAACGGTTTGTTGTACCAGTTGTCCATCCAAAACACAACCCACTGTTGGTGTATTTTGTTCCATGTAGTCTGTAACCTGACTGCGGCCTTCTCCTTGAGCGAAGGTGCGCTGTATCGCACCAGACCTGACCTTGCTAAAATGTGATGCTGCGCCCTACTTCCCTCTACCGCAACAACCGACTTTGGTTTTCCCTGGTATGGAACTGCGCAGTGGCGCATCAGCAAATAAAGGCGCCAGGCCTCCTCTATCAAAACACCAACCCATCTCTTGCCTTCTGCCGCAATCGCCTTTTCAACGCTGCAACGCGTCCGTTCATTTTTGCGCAGACGCAGAAAAAACACAAACAACAATCGCGCGCCCTCGTCCCCCTGTTTTAGCCCTTCCCACAGTTCTTCTGCCGTGTGGTACGGCGGTTCCTCTGAGCAGACATCGCGGAAAACTCCAGATGCTATGGCCACTGTCTTCCCAAGGTCCACCTCTTTTCGCAGGGGAATTGTTGCTGTGAAGAATAAATGCGTACCTGTATCTATGTAAAGATCGCTGTTTGAAAAACTTTCTTGATTTTAAACATCAACCTGTCACACAGTTTTCGCGCGACCAATTATTCTGTGATTCGCTTGTCGCGTCGGGCAAGAAACATACAAGCACTTCATGCGGTGTGAACAGTGTAAGGGGATCGAGGAACCGCTGGTTAGGGATCAGGACGTCCCGTTGCTCAAGAAGGGTGCGAGAGGCAGAGGCGTGGTGGAGAGAGAGCCGGGGAAAGAAGGGCACCGCAACGAACTGTGGCACATGGTGATAGTGAAGTCGCTGTGGCGGGCACTCCAGGAACATACGGTGGCGCCGGAGGCCATGGCACACAGGCTGATGCGGCGTATGGTGGGGCATCTCCAGGAGCGCATGGCGTGTAGAGAGACGCAGCTGGAGGCGCGGACGGAAGACATGCGTGATCCAGTCACCAAACGGGTGGAGATGGCGTTGATCAAGTACAACCCAAAAATCACGGGGATGGAAGTGCGGAAGCAGCCGGATTGGCGACCAAGGCGGTCAGGGAGGGGGACGGGAGTGGAGGACAGAGGGGGAGAAGAGCAGAGGGAACGCCTCAAGGCACGCAGAAGAAAGTGAATCCGGCAGATATGAGGGCAGGACGGGTGTACGATGTCACCGCGCAGGGGGACGTCTGTAAGGGGACCGGAGGGAAAGGGGCAGCAGTGGCGCCCGTCGCATGTACTGGAGCGTCCGGGACAGGGCACACTGCGTCATAGGGGAGAACAAGACGCAGGCCAGGGGGGAGCGGACCGGGCTGATGTGACGAGGGGAAAGCAAAGCGGGCACAAACACGGAGATCGCCGGCTGGGAAGCAGGAGTGGGTACCAAGAGACGCAGTCGGACAAGAGGGGCGAGGCCGGGGATGCGGGGACGCGGACTACGACAGTGCAGACCAGAACGAGGCCGACGGCCACAAGGCAAAGTCCACAGAATGCGGGGGAGTAGACGGGGAAGAGGAGCCGCGGTGTACCAAGAGCACAACACACGTAGGGCGCGCGAACAGAGAAAGTAAAGGGCGTGGGTGATGGGGGAAGCGGCGACAGGGCTCAGGGCTCAGGCGCAATTCCATGTGTGCAGCGCAACGTCCCACAAGCCTGACCCGAAGCCCAGCCAGCCACCGGCAGTGAGGGCCGAGGTGGCCCACATGCAGGCGGGCGCAGCCCTGCAGCCCCCCTTGGGCTGCAGCCCTGCAGCCCCCAGCGTCCCCGGCGACATCTGCGGAGGTGTCGTCGCCCTCGTCTCCGGAGAGCCCGGAGACAGTCAGGAGGGAAGGGCCTGGAGCGACAGGGCGGCAGAGGGGGGAAGGAGCCGTGGCGGCGAAGGGACAGGGAGGGGACAAGGGAGGACAGGCGGAGCCGGGGAGGGACAGGCCAGAGGGGGTGGCGGCAGGGGCTGATAGGCAAGGGAAGGGGCAGGGGCAAAGGGCGGCGGAAGGGCCTCGGGCAGACCTGTTCAACATCGCGGATGTGAGAGCAACCGTGGATATGAGGAGGAGGAAGTGGAGGGGTCGGAGGGAGTCGGTAGTCGCCGACATCCTCGAGGTGTCGGAGGATGAGGGGGAGGGGGCGGGGAGGATGGCGGTGGAGGGAGGCCAGGGACAGCCGTCAGCGCCCAATGTGCCAGCGGCTGCCATGAAGTCCATCCTCCCGGAAGTGCGGAGGCAGGAGGAAGGCAAGGGCGGGCGAGGGCAGCCAGAGGCGGGAGCGGCAGGGAGCGGAGACAGCAGCGTAAGCGCCGGAGGGGGAGGGCGGACGGGCAAGGGAGGGAAAGGGCAGGCAGGGACGTCAGCGGCTGTGCACGCAAAGGGACACCTGGCAGGGAAGGGGGGAAAAGGGAGTGAACGGGAGTGACAGTGGCCGCAGCCCCAACGTTCGTTCAGGCAGTTGCCGCCAGGGTCGCCCCCAAAGGTCAGTGCGGCGGTGAGGGCGGAGGAGGAGAGGGATGTGCGCCGCCAGCAGGCGGCGCGGTACGAGGCGCTGGCGCACGTGAAGCACCAGCGCCGTCGCGGCCAGCTCCCGGAGCAGGGACCGGACACCATCTACCGGTTGGAGATGGAGCCGGGGAGGACAGGGATGCGGAGGGGGGCAGGGCAGGCGGAACAGAGCGGCGCAGCGGTGCAGGGCAGTGGTGCGGGACAAGTAGAAGGCGGCAAAGGCAAGCAGGGGAAAGGAGCGAGGCAAGAAGGGCTCCAGGGGAAGGGACAAGGGAGGGCGGGACTCCACGGAGTAGGCGGCAAGGGACACGGGGCAATGGGGCGACAAGGCAAAGGGCAGGGGAAGGAGAGTGGCGATGGGTACGTGGGCTCGCCGGTGTTCCCAGGGAAGGGGTTGGGATGGTGGGGAGGTGTAGTCCCGCCAGCCGTCCCACCAATCGTCCCACCATTCCCGCCGCCACCATACCCGGCGATGGGGATGGTGTACCCGCCCCCGCCGGCGTACCAGGACATGCAGCCACAGGCCTACGTGCAGCAGCGCCCGCACGCCGATGGGACAGCGTGGGGGGCGCAGGAAGGGAAGGGAGAAGAGCACAGGAGGGCGTTGGGGAGGTTAGGGGAGGCAGAGTGGGGCCCGAGGGAGAGGGAGGCCAGGGTCAAGGGTGAGGCGGGCGGGGCAGAAGAGGGGGAGGACGGAAGGGACCGACAGGCCGCAGGGAGGGGAAGCACAGGCAGTGGAGGACCTGCAGAGGGCGTGGGCAGACCTTCGGAGAAGGCAGGAGGGGGTTGAGAGGGCGGACCGGGAGGGAGGACGACAAGGGGAGAGAAGGGGGCGGGAGGGTACCCCACTGGTGCCGTTCCGACAGCCGGCTATCCCGCCGGAACAGGAGGGAGAGATGCAGGAGAGGGCATGGAGGCGGATCAGGGGGGAGGCGGCGAGGCTGGCGGAAAGGGACAGGGAGGTGGCGGCGCAGGAGCGCAGGGTGCGGGAGGAGGAGGAGGCGGTGGCCCGGGGGGCCCACCGAGTCCTCCTGGATCCGGAAGAAGACACCCCCTCCACGGATGTGGAGGGGCGGTCGCCGTCAGGGAAAAGGGCCAGGGAGGAGGAAGAGGAGGCGGGGCAGGAAAGGGGGAAGCGGCGCAGGGGGGAGGAGCGAGGGGCAGGGGAGCCGGAGGGGGCGCCGCGGCCGGCCAGCCCCTGCCCAGAGCTGACGCCGACGGACTAGGACTCGGAGTCGCCGCCGCCGCGGCAGTATGCGCCGCCGCCGTTGCGGAGGGGACCCGGGAGGGTCGCGGGGTGGACGGCGGGGAAAGTGGCGGAGCTGGTCCGCTACGTGAACTGGGCGGCGAAGACGAGGGGAAGGCGGGAGAAGAGGGGGACCCGCCCCTTCAGCGACCTGGTCGGCAGGGCAGGGAGGCCCAGGGAAAGGGGGCCGGAGATGGATGAGGGGCGGTGGAGGAGGATGCTGGGAGAGGCGCTCCCGGGGGTGAGCCTGGACTGCCCCCAGAAGAAGAAGAAGAAGCCCAGGGTTCAGATGCTGCGAGAGCTATTGCAGCGGGAGGGGCGGTACGGTGGCGACGAGTAGGGCTGGGCAGGAGCAGGACCGGGAAGCGCCAGGGGCCGGGGACCAGGGGCGTGCGGAGGGACGGGCAGACGGGATGCCGGGAGGCGGACGCGGGGGGTCGGCGGAGGTGGAGGAGGGTGAGGGGGGGATGTGACGGACACGAGGAGAGGAGGAAGGGAGTGGAGAGGTGCAGGTACGCAGGGACGTGCAGGGACACGGCTGATGGTGGAGGGGAATGTGGTGCTGGTGGCCGCGGACGAGAACCCCAAGCGGAGGGCACAGGCCCAGCGGCGGGTGAGAGGGGAGATGGGGCGGCGGAGTACGGGGGCGCAGGCGGGTGTGGAGGAAGCAACCAGGCAGCGGGACGCGAGATGTATCGTGGGTACGGCGAGCAGTGTGGGGCAGAACGAGAAGCTGACGGGATGCAGTAGTGGAATGGGGTACTGTGACGGAGCAGAGCACAACGTCGTGACCAACGAGAACAGCCAGAGATGGCGTGGAGCAGCGCTGTGCCCTTCGGGTGAAGCACGGTGCCAGGGCTCTGCCTTGCAGGAGAGGCGGACGGGCAGACGAATCAGATATTCCGACACGTTGGTGCCAGGGTCTTGGCTGATGGTGCTCAGAACGCGTCCTCGGAAAGATTGCTGGGACGGGCGGGTGGCAGCGCTGGTGTACTCGAGTCCGGTGCTGCGGAGCCACGTCTCGGTGGCGCCCCTGTGGACTGGCAGCAGGACTGTGTGGGCTATCCGCCGACTAGCTACATGGCGGCAAAGCTCTCTGCATGACGAGATGGTGCTGCATTGAAACCATTGGACATACGCGCGCCCCGCTCTGAGGGGTTGACCACGCCAGGCCTTGGTGGCCGTCGGAGCCATGGGACACCTGCGAGGTGCAACGAAGTGTGAACCCTCCGTGACCACGCCGGTTCCGACTCGGGGCTGTGGTCCGATTGGATTAGCTCCGTACAGCATCGCCGCGGCTGGTCTATGCGGCTGGGCTCCACAGTGCAAATGCAGCGAAGGGAATCTAACAAGTGTCTCACTGTCGTTCTCTCTGTGTTCCTTCGGAGGATGCGGTGGCTCATGGTGCGTAGGAACGCAACGGCCATGACAGTCCTCGGGCTGGGCCACAGTCCAGTCGGCAGATACAACCCCCCACACAGGGCACAAGGCAACCAGGATGGGGTGAGTGACGGGGACAGAGGGAACACTAGGGGGGGGGAGACCCCAGGGAAAAGGGTAGGGGCGACGGAGAGGGGCATCGGTAGAGCACACGGGTGGCACACACGAGTGACAGCGCGGCTCAGACAGGGAGGGCAGACGTACAGGCAGGGTCGACTGTGAGAAGGAGAATGGGAGGGGAGACGGGCGAGTGAGGGGGCGCGGGGCTGCGGGACAGGGGTAGCACGGAGAAGAGCAGGGGGCACACGCAGGGTGTGCGGGAGCAGCGGTGAGCGCGAACACGGGGACACCAAAAAAAAACAACAGCAGAACAGGCGGACGCACAGGAAGGACACATAGAGGAGGCGGGGCGCGGGAGGTGGGGGTAACAGGGGGCCAACAAGGGCGCAAAGGAACACAATGTCTCTCTCCCCTGGATCATGAAACTTCTGCAGACCTTTCACAGCTTCCGGACCAGCATAGTAGGCAAACATCATAAAATCTTTCCACAATTTATATGTTTTGTCCTGAAAGTGACAACGTGATGCGCGAGGCCTCGCGCAACGAACAGCATCGAAACAACGATTAATGAACATACGAATTGACCAGGCTGCTTCAGTTCAGCGGTTGGAACCAGGGCACTCATCTGCAAAGCATCCACAATGGCGATCTTGAGATTGCTGTACGTGTCAGCCAGGCCTCGCCGCCGCTGATCTTCAACACATCGAATGAGGTTATCTGCTGCCTCTTACAGCGGAATTGGCTCAACATCTTGTGCGCTTCCTTGTGCTTGTCCGCCAGCTTTGCACGGAAGGCCCACGGTGTCGTAGGCTTCAGAATACCGGTAATGCATGTAGTATGCCACCACTGCAGATCCGGACACGCTGTGCGTCGCTTCTCCCGCATCTTCGCAATCGCTTCCACGCTGTGCTGTCCAGATACACACCAATCATCGCCATCTGCAAATATGAGACACCTCTATGCGCGAGGGCTCGCGCAACGAGAAGAGCGAACAGTCGGTTAGCAACATACTATTATCTTCTGAGAGAACGAGGTGTAATGGGCCTGTTGGCGGTGCTGCTTCGAGTGACTCAATACGCTTCTGCAGTAACTTCGTATCTTTCCGTGTAATCTGCCCCTTTGTCTTCTCCTGGTCGATTCTCACGTTGTCCAACTCAACCTCCACCTGCCTCCCATCCGGCTTCAGGTGGTCCTCGATGTCAGTACCCAAGGTTTAAGCCAGGATCTGGAGTTTCCTTCTTCTTACGCCCCTTCTTTGGTGTTCCAGCCTCTGATCCTGAGGTCCCAGGGTCATAGTTGGTATCTTCTCGTTCCTCGGCTGTTTTTTTGGCGGGGCGTGCCATTCTGCGAGAAGAAGAAAGCCTGTATTGAAGGAAACATAACATTGAAAAGGGTTAAAATCGTCGTCGATAATGCATATGTGAGGCGCTTTTAGCGAATACAAGTACAGTATGGTTGAGAATGCAAAACTGAAGGGGCTCGGCACTGTTTTTGACTGTTAACCTTGCGCGAGGCCTCGCGCAAGAGAGGGGGCGTACTAACCTGCTGTTTCATGCTGTTTGCGCGAGGCCTCGCGCATCACTGCATGTTCTCCAATCTTCTTTGAACGTTTCGCAGCGTGTGGGCTTCTCTCTGTTCCTCCAACACACTGCATTGGGGGATCAGCTCCGACAGTTTTCGCTCAAAACCAACGTTAAGCGGCCCCTGCTGCGTTAGCACCAACAACACAGACACAAGGACTTGTTTGTAGTGGCTAGAACCCTTTGGAATTAGAAGAGACGGTGGAGAGTTAGGTACACCCCTGCGCGGCCAATGCGCCTGAATTGTACAAGTAGGCTCAGCGCACCACCTAACCCAAGGCACATATACACGCTCTGCGTTCAACTAAGCAGTTAACCGCTGACGCACGGAATTGACAAAGGAATTGGGGATTTTGCAGACGTTCACCCTGTGACCTTCTTTGCGGATGGTGATGATATGATACAGATCGTCAACATCTTCAATGGTTACTGCACCTGTTTTGGCCCCTCTTTGTCACAAGGCTGAAAAGCAGACTCTCACAAAACTCCTCGGCAAAAGCCTGTCCAGGCATGGCTGTGTGCCATGCAGTGTGGCACAATAGCGCAGTTGCAACAGCGCGTTCCTATTTTGAAAGTGTGTCCCCCATGTTCAAACGGTCTAACAGACACATAACAATCTGCAATCCCTCAGAAGCAAAAACACCCGTGTTCGCCGTCTCTGCAGCCCAATTGCACTGCCTAACGAGGTGTCCTAGGTATAGTAACATGGGACAGTATTGTGTTAACAGAACCTGCATAGCCTTACACACAGCGTACCGGAGGCGACTTTGCCGATTTGCAGGACGTGCCAGCGCAAGGGAATGACATTTTCGGTTAAGGCGCCGTATGTGGCGGCCCATACCCAACAGCAGTGCACCAACAGTTATCTCCATTGTGATCAGCTTGGGAAAACAGGGGACTGTGTCACCGCTGCGAGACAAACCTTTACGGAAAAAAGTCACAATCGGCCAAAAGGAGCGAAATGTTTGTGTAACGCAAAATTTGTACGCGTGCCAGAAACCATATAATATAGGGTGTGAACGCAAAAAAAGCCGGACGTTCCCACCCGTTGTTTCTTCACCGTACATCATCTTACAAATGCGGTAATGGATGTTCTCATCACATAAAACAGGAGCAACTGGTCCAGTGTGCTGCGCCAAGTCCCTAGTGAATTGCAGTAGGTTAAGAAGCGATACGTTGCCGCTTACCTTTTCTTTGCTTAGACAAAGGGGTCGCCAATGTGGTCTCTTGGCAGGCACAGGGCGAATAATGTCAAGCGGTGCCCTAATGTTTCGCACAACAGGCCGCGTGCTTGCAAATCCTAGATCGCGCAGGATACGTGCAAACGTTCCCTCGATGTTTCCCAGCATGCGTGCAACAACAGGAACTCGCCGTTCAAGCTCTTCCAGGCTAGGATGCTCATGCCAGTAGCGCAGTGCATCCTTCAGTAGCAACACAGCCAACGCTGTTGCGTTCAGGCTTTTGTCGTTCTTGTCAGGATTTGTGGTAAACTGTTTGTTGTACCAGTTGTCCATCCACAACACAACCCACTGTTGGTGTATTTTGTTCCATGTAGTCTGTAACCTGACTGCGGCCTTCTCCTTCAGCGAAGGTGCGCTGTATCGCGCCAGACCTGACCTTGCTAAAATGCGAAGCTGCGCCCTACTTCCCTCTACCGCAACAACTGACTTTGGTTTTCCCTGGTATGGAACTGCGCGGTGGCGCATCAGCAAATAAAGGCGCCAGGCCTCCTCTAGCAAAAAAACAAACCCATCTCTTGCCTTCTGCCGCAATCGCCTTTTCAACGCTGCAACGCGTCCGTTCATTTTTGCGCAGACGCAGAAAAAACACAAACAACAATCCCGCGCCCTCGTCCCCCTGTTTTAGCCCTTCCCACAGTTCTTCTGCTGTATGGTACGGCGGTTCCTCTGAGCAGACATCGCGGAAAACTTCAGATGCTGCGGCCACTGTCTTCTCAAGGTCCACCTCTTCGCCGTCAGAACCCCCCTGACCGGCGCCCTGGAAACCGGAAGCCCTGGGGGCCGGCGCACACATAGGGAAGCCAGAGCGCAACAGCCACCCGACCCCCGTCCCCCACGACACCCACGCCCACACCGGCGCCGGCACCGGCACATACCCACACCCACGCACAGCACCCCAGCCACCCCCCCCCCGAAAAAAAAAAAACCAAACAAGCCAGCGAAAAGAGAGGAGCAAGGGAAAGGCAGAGGAAGAGACCGCGGGGAGAGCAGAAGGCAAACACGCAAGCCCACACACGCGCCCCCCCCCCCCCCAGCCAACCCGACCCCGCATGTCCCGCACCCTCCCAGGAACCGCCGAACCCAAGACCACCCCCCAGGCACCGCCACAACAGACCACCATGAGGAGCCGCCGAGGACGACACACGACACACCGCCGCCAACCACACGGACCATACCGACACAAGCCCCATCCCCACAACCCACCGCACCCCCCGCTGCGACGCGCCAACACACGATGGTGCCACCATGGATGCGGTACACTCCAAAAACCCCCTTCAGCCAGCCGACCAGAGACCACCACGGCACGCACCAAGGGGACACCGCGGAAGACCCACCCGCAGTGAGGCCCCGACACCCGCTACCAGCCGTCAGCCTACCACGGACCCACCCCACACCCGAGCAAATAGCCCCCCCCCCACCGTGGAAACGATACATCCCAGCCACACACCGCCACCCACCACCCGTGGGCGCCGCACCGGGGCCACAACACGGCCAAGATGCCGTGACACACCGACCCGCGGACCCCGCAAACGCAATAGCCCGCGCGTGGCCCATACACGGCGCCCCCCGCACCACTGGGCCAACTCAACGGTGGGCCGACACCCCCAAGCACCACACGACCACACCCCCCTGGTTGCGACACTCCAGTCCCACACACCCCGCCCCAGGAGACCCCAGGCCCCACGCCACACCGACGCCGCACGGCCCACGTACTGAAACACGCCAGGAGGACGACCAAGAGACCGCGCGGGGCCGCCCCACACCGCCAGAGGATTAACCACGGGCGACAACCCACCCCACCGGACCTGGACACGGTGCCCCCCCCCCCCACCGGGAAGGCCACCACACAACACAACACCACCATACCACACCGCACCCCCCTCCACCACCCGGGGACATGGGACACGGCAGCCCACCAACACAGGAACGAAGCCGCGCCACGCCGACTTCGCACCCCACCCCACCGGCAACACCCCTGGAAACCCCGCACACCTCACGCCAGCTCAACGCCCACCACCGGCCACAACCCGAACCGCACACAGGGGCAACACCACCGGCCAGGACAGTCACCAGCAAGCAGCCACACACCACAACCACGCCAAACGGTGCGCTTCCCCGGACACCGGCGCACGACCCCGCACCGGCCGCCGCACGTGCCCCGAGCACCAGCATCACACGCCCACCGTGCCATGAAGCAGCACCCCAACACGTGAACACACAGGATGACCCCATGGCCCTGGACATCAACAGCCTGCTAGAGCTGGAGCTCCAACACACGGAGGACACGGAGCATCATATGGACCTCACCCCGCCAGAGCTCGAGCCCGCAGCAAGCGGCCCCGCGGACCCAAGCCCGCATAATGCCCCCCCGCGGCCCCCCCCCTCGCGAGCGGGCGCCCTGGACGCACCTGTCCAAGGCCCTGCGGCGCCACCACCCCACCGACGAAGCAAGCAAAGGGCCCGCCGAGTACCTGGCGTCCCTCGAGCACGACCTGCCCTACGTCACGGGGCCGGGACTCCAGGGGTACACCAACGCCCCCCCCCCCTCCAGGCACCCCCACACAAGAATGGGAGGACGTGTACGCCGTCGACGTCACCAACATGACGGCATACGTGGAAAGCATGGAGGACCCGGAGCAAGACACCGTCCTCAGCCTCCTCGCCTACAACAGCTGGAGATGGGGCCACCAGGTCAGTCTCCACGGACCGCAGGATGGACCCCACCAGTGGTCCCCAGAGCAGACGGCGAAGTGGGACATCGTCCTCCAACTCACCCCTGAGGGCTTCTACATCCTCACACACAGCGGATTACCCGACGCCCCACCCAATGCACAGGCGCTGCCGCTAGCCCAGCCCCAGGAGGACGACGCAGACGCATCCCCCCCCGGAGGAATGTAATTGGGACCCCCCCACAACCACCACCGAACGCATGCCGCACCGGCTCACCAAACGTCACCTCCCCCACGACTACCATGCCACCAACGACTCGCGGGGACGCCGCACACTGCCCCTGCAGTGGGCATCACCCGAAGGCACCTTCACGTGGTGGGAAATCCTCCCCGGCACCGTGGCGCTCACGCACCTGTGGCTCCGGGACGCGGAGACGCACACGCAGCTCCCCGGCACACACCTCCTCCTCAGCCTAGAGGGAGAGGCAGCCGTCGAAAACGTCCACACAGCGGAGGGAGAGGACTACGTGACGGCGAACGCAGACACCGCAGTATGGCTGCACGCTCACGAGCACACCACACACCCCACCGTAGTACCGGGGTCACACCCCTGGCACGTGGTCATCGTGCAACTGCCCACAGGGGCAGACACAGGAAGCGCCCAACAGGGATGGGCGGACAGGTGGGCACACGTGTGCGCCTCCCTGCAGGAAGGGCTGCACAGACCCTCCCTCACCAGTCACACCCTCGAGCCGGCCCCCACACGGCCGAATCCCACACCGGGGCGGCCCCCCCCACCGGAGTCTGGGCCTACACGCGCAACCTCCACCGCGAGGCAGCGGAAGCCCTCAAGACCGCATTCTCCAACCACCAGGGCCTCGTGCACACCCCCCACGATAACACGCAAAAGGGCTACACCCTATGGTGGCACCACCCCGCACCAGAAGGGGGCCTGCAGCCACCGGCAGACCAGCCTGGCATCGACGCAGACCTCACAGCAATCGCCCACGCCGTCGCCGCCATGGCCCAGCAAGTTGGGGCGCCACCCCAATGGGCACCGTCCATCATCCCAGAAACGGCGGCACGCCACAACCCAGCTTTCGGACACTTCCGGGGACGCCCCATTCATCCCACCCTACCGGACATCGACCTCACTGCCCACGATGCGTGGGCCGTCCACATCCTTGTGCCCCACGAGACCGCGCCCAAAACGGGGGACGCGACGGCACGCATCACCAAACAACTCCCCAATACCGCACTCCACTACGACATACCAACGGCAAACGTCATCGTCACCCACAACACGGGTCGCGGCCACTACTACCTCCAGGCCACGCATGAGCGCTCCCCCATCACCATATACACCTTCACCACCTACCCTGGCCTCCAGCCACCGCAACACCAGCGGCGCGCGGCATTGAAGCATCCACTACACGCCGCCCCGACCCCGCGCAAAAGGCCCACCCACCACGCGCCCCCTCCCGCCGACAGCACCGCCCTCCACACAGCTCGCAGACGGGAAGCGGCACACCACCAAAACCACCTGCTCCCACGCATTAACGCTGGACCCGGCACCGTCACCGAGGCCACCCACAAAAGCACGTTGAACCTACTGGCCCGCAAGCTACGCCCCAAAATGGCACTGGAGGACACACTCTGGATATACTATGGCGAAAGCCGCACGGCACGGGTGGCGGACCTCCGCACCATCATCCCCCGCCACATCCAGCGCGCGGTAGGGCCCTTCAACGTGTAGGCGGTACCGCACCCCATAACAGCCCAATGCACCCACTGCAACCCTCGGTGCGCCTACCATGCGCAGGCGCTCTGCAGCAACCCCTGCCCACCCCTACCTACAGGGGGGGCATATACCTCGGCACGATATCCGGGGACCCACACCCCTACCTCCTGCCCGCAGCGGACCGCCACCACGCCATACCGCTACACCTTGTCGAGCACCTGGCAGTGTGACCATCCCCCTTCCAGAAGCGCCCCCCCCGCACCCCATCCGACGGACGCCGGCCAGATGAGCCGACGCACGCCACACCTGGACCCAAACGCGCCATCGCACTCCTCACCCTAAAGGCGGAAGCCACCATCGCCCGACACCTGGAGGGGGAAAACCACCTCATGGTGGAAGGGCTGACGGAACACGTCCTGATCGCAGCCATGTACGCCACGGCGTCCGCCTCCCGCCTCTGGGAGGACCGCCCCTCCCCACCTCTAGCCCAGGCAGCACAGGACGCCCCCGACACGGGCCCTACCGCCGAGGACATCCACCTAATCCTCAACATGCGAGCACCCCCGAAGACCCACCCCCAAGTCCGCCCCATCCAGCCCGTCAGCTGGGACACCACGGACGCCCCCCCCGACCACCACGGAGGTCCACATCCTCAAACACCGGGACACCGTGTGGACGGTGGAATGGGACGACCAACGCAAGGTCAGACGGGCAACGGCACACGCCCCCGACGACAAAGTCCCGCCCCCACAACGCGGAGGGGACCGCTTGCGACTCGCCGCACGCATCCCCCACGCCCCAGAGGCAGCCTGGGAAGCGCTGCACTACGCCCTCTACTGGGCGCAGGGGGCGTCAGAAGGCCCCCCCCCCCTGAACGCACCCCAGCGTGGACACGCCACGCCACCCGCTACACGGCCCACATGCGCCGCCACGGGGCAGGCACCGGGCACCGGCTCCTCATATGGCCCACGGACCCGCCCGACGCCCTGCAGGAGGCCGAGGAAGTGCTTGGCCTCATGACCAAGCAAGTGTTCCAGCTGAAGGACCCCGTCCCCACGTCCAAGCCCGACGTCCCAGCCGCCCGCGAACACCCCGTGTTTGCACCGGGCCACGCATCCGTATAGCAGCCCCAGGGCGCACCTCCCCAGCGGGGACAACCCGCTGCCCGGCGCCGCCAAGGTGCACAGAAGCGCAAGGCCCCCGCACAGGCCAAACCCGCGCCCAAGCCAAGAGCCAAGTCGAAGAGCTGGACCAAAGAGGAAGCCGCTGCCCTGTATCCCGAATACGCCATCGGTACCCGGGTGCAGCTGCCCTTCGAGTACGCCACGGCCGCGGGCCCCTCCAAGTGGGTATGGGCCGCAGGGGAGGTCAAGCACCGGTACCTCGTCACCGGGGACCACCAGGGGTTCAAGATCCACGTCAAGTCGGACCCAGCCACCCCCAACGACAAGAAGTTGGGGCGCACCATGGAACTCTGGCGAGACCGAACCGGTCGTGAGATGGTCCCCATGCAGCTGTGCACCCCCGACACCAAGGACCTCACCGGCACTGAGTACACGGGCGAAGTCCACAATGCATGGGCCCTACTCCAGCCCCAGAAGCGGAACCGCAAGGCACCCGCAGCTCAGGGCGTCATCGACCTCCTCGACGCCTGACGGGGCCAGGGCCGGACACGGCCCGCCCCCCCAACTACCGGTCCCCAGAAACCGGCACCTGCGGAAGCCCACGCCCGCATCAACATCCTCAACGAGCCCGCGGTCACCTACGACCCCACCAAGGCCGCCACACTGCAAGCCATGCCCGGGCCACACCCCCAAGGCGCAGACCTCCTGGGGTTCCTGGAGCAAGCCCTCCGCAGAGCGGACCAACCCGAACCAGCACCGATCCTGGACCCGGAGGGGAACAAATATCACGCCCACTGGCAACGGGGGGTGCCCCTCTACCACGAGACGTTGGTCACGGTGCATGCCCACCCCGACCTCGGAGTGGATGGTCGCCTCGGGGCGTACAAGTGCGTGGGGCCCGGATGGCAGCTAAACGTGCTACTCATGCACGTCCCATTCGGGGAGGAGACCAAGGACTTCCTGGACACCCTGAGCCTGGCGTACCGCCGACTCTCCCTCCTGGCACCCACCATCATCATAGGCGACCTAAACGCCGCCCCCACCGACGACGACCGCACCGGCCCACCCACAGTCACCGACATAGCTTTCCGGGACGCCATGCACCAACTGGGCCTCACCGACCTCACGGCAGGACTCACCGGCACACCCTCCCATTACCCCCACCAAGCCGGCACCCACCCCTCCCGCATCGACACGTGCTACGGGGACCCAACCACGGTGCGCGTCCACGAAGCAGCCTACGGGGACCTCCCGCCCACAGGCACGGGCCACCGACCCATCTACATCGACCTCATCATCCCCAACCTACCCCCACCCGCGGCCACCCTGCCAGACGACACCCTCCCACCCACACTGCAGTTCCCGGCCGAGGACGACCACGGCGCCTGGCACAGGTATAACAGGGCCCTACACGCCATCCCGCGCCGCCCGGATGCACCGACACTCACCATCGCCATGCGCCGGGCGGCACAAGCATGCGGCATGGAGCGTGACACCAGCCACACGGGAGCACCACCAGACCTCACCCTCCAACAACTCGTCCATGACATCTGGACCACGAAAGAGGAACTCGCCACCCTGCTACGCCCCAGCACACCGGAGGCACAAGACCGGGACGCCCACCTCCGTGCGCTCCTCAGCACCCGCCGCCACCTACTCCAGGAATGGCACGCCCACCGCATAGCGGCCGCAGCCCAGGAACGCGAAAGATACGGCAGAAATGACACGCTGTACAAGTCCCTGCGGTACGTCAGCCGCATCCTGGAGGACACGGGGCGCCGTACCATCCACGCGGTGCGCACCCCCGAAGGAGGCCTCACCAATGACCCCGACGCCGTCCTCCAGGCAGTCCTGGACAGCTTC
The DNA here is from genome assembly GCA_964036045.1 of Eutreptiella sp. 'Long Island Sound 2002'. Classification (NCBI taxonomy): domain Eukaryota; phylum Euglenozoa; class Euglenophyceae; order Eutreptiales; family Eutreptiaceae; genus Eutreptiella; species Eutreptiella sp. 'Long Island Sound 2002'. Next base: position 288,987 of record OZ038394.1, read on the forward strand.
CAGGCACAACACGGGGACGCCCTCCCTGAGCTCGACCCCCACACCAGAAACACCATCCGGGAGCATGTGCCCAGGGTCTTCAACCGGGAACAGCGGCGCGCCATCGAACACGACCCCTCAGCATCTCAGAACTGCAACGCGCCCTAGACCGCCTGAAGAAGGGGGTCGTGCCCGGCGTCGACGGTTTGCCAGCCGAAGCGTACCAACGCCTCACCCTGCCCGTCAAGAGCCGCCTGGCAGCCCGCCTGTGGGACATCGTCACGGGCGCCACCCCCATCCCCCCTGAGTGGGCCAACCTGGTCCACCCCCTCTACAAAAAGGGGGACTGGGCGCAGCCGGGGAACTGGCGGCCCATAGTCTGCGCCACCACCGAGGTCAAGCTGGTGTGGACGCTCATCCTAGGCCGCATCGCGCCGGCGGTCTTCGCCCACGTGCCCGCCGGCATGTGGGGAGCCATGGCCGGCAGGTCCCCCCACGAGGCCATCTTTCTCCAGGACACCGCACTGGACATGAACCCCTACGAGATGATTATCGCCTCCCTCGATGTCCAAGGCGCGTTCCCCCACGCCCCACACCGGCTCCTCACGGAGGTATGGGATGCCATGGGCCTCCAATTCCTATCCTTCATGACCGGGTACATCCAGACCCGACTCTACGCCGTCATCACAGCCGCAGGCCTCACCCCCTAGACCGGCAGAGACAGCAGGGTCCCCCAGGGAGGCGCCGAAGGCCCCTTCCTCTACCTCCTCGTCACCCTACCACTGGCATTCGAGCTAGCACGGGTATACCCGGGGTACGCCCCATACCCGCTACGGTCCCCCCTCATCAACTTCGCGGACGACAACCTCCTAACTACGGCCACCCGCCACCGCGACCCTGAGAACGCAGGGCTATCAACGACCACCGAGCAAGCGTCCGCCATTCTCCAACTCACCACAACCTACCTGGACGCCCACCAGCTCCTAGTGCACCCCCGCAAATCGGTCGGGCTGGCCGACGCCAGGACCCCCACCCCCCTCATCCGGAAAGGCGAACCCCTACACCTGGAAGACACCACAGTCCACCTGGGAGTCACACAGGCCACGCGGCACCACCACATCACACTCCCAAGCAAGCTGGAAGAGCGCCTCGCCCGGCTACCCCAGATTGCCAAGGGGGACCTCCTGTCTACGCAGGGCCTGGCGTACTTCATGGAAGCGGTGCTCAACGCGGCCATCGGGTACCAACCCCTGCACGTCCCGCGCCCTCAAGACGCCCTACGCCACGCTCGACAGCAAGTGACGAAGGCATGGGCGCAACACGGAGGCTGGCCGACGTCTTTCCCCAAGGAGGCCATGATGGCCCACTGGCGCTACTACGGAGACAATACAGGCGCCCTGGTCGACATTGCCTATGCCAAACACGCAGCGCACCTCCTACACAGGGTGACACACAACCACCAACCTGAAGTTTGCGAGGCGGCAGCCATACGCATAAAAGAAGCGCAAATGGCCCGCAACACCTGCCCCCGGTGGATACTGGCGCAACACGGCTCCTCCACCTCCGTGGGCACTGGCATCTGGGCCCAGCTACAACTCCTCCTACCGCACCACACACAAGCCATCCTGACAAACCACCACTGCGATTAACAGGGGCCACTCGTGGCCACGCACACCGACATCCACCGACACCCGGCAGGCGAGGTGGACACCCTGCGCCTCGTGGGGGCCACCGTCACCATAGTGTATATCACCCCAACACAGATGAGGATCATGGCCCAATGCGACACGCACCACGCCCCTTTCCTTTCCGACCCACAATGGCCAGCACGCCACGTCTTCCAAGCGTACCTCCGCGCATGTGCTACGAAGGCAGGGCGCAACATGCCGGGGCCCAAGGACATCGACACGGCGTACACAGCCTTCCAGCGCCAGCACCCCGGGCCCCGCCGGAGCGAGCACGAGACCCCCAAGGACGGCGGCACGACGCAAGAGGAGCCCACCCCGTCAGCCGAACGCTGGACACCACCCACCATCCTGCTACTAGCACCAAACGGCCACAAACATGCTACCCGCACTGTCCAGCGACACCATGCCCCCTGGTCCATCCCCAAACACAATGCACCGGAGACCAATGTACCACCAGTCAGACACAGTGACCAGGGCGTACCACGCACGTGCTGGCACTGCGGCCCGGCAGCCCTCGACACTCCGTGGCCCCTGCTACACCTCATCTCCACCCACTACCACACCCCCACCGCCGCCGCCACCGCCGACCAGCAGGCATGGCTCTCCCCCTGGTTTCACACGGTACCCCCAGACCACCCGGCGCACGTAGCCTGGACCCGAACACCCACGGCGACATGGACGTTCACCAACGAGCGGGCAGACCCGGACAGCGTGGCCATAGAGTACGGCCGCTGCGACCCGCGCCGCGCAGGACCTCAGGAGGCACCCATGCGCCCCCTACAGCACAGATGCCCCACCCTCCGCGGCGACAAAGACGACAAGGAGCGGCGACAGACCATCACGTGCCAGATACCTCTTCCACCTGATGTACGCGTATATCACCCAGGGGCGCCCAGACAGGGGCCTCCTCCGCCTCACCCCACGAGCCCAGGCCATCATCACCCAGGGGATAGGCGTCTATGCAGCGCCACTACTACAACCCACGCAAATCACCGCCAGAACCGTCCAAGGGAACCCCATCTACGTCTATCACCCCACAGCAATTGCCCGCCTACCCATACCCAGCGACACCGACATCATCTACTTCACTGACGCATCCGGCACCCAGCAACACACCCACACGGTCGGTTGCGCCTCCGTGTGCATCACCCGGCACGCGGACGGCCTCCACGTGGAACACCACACCGGGGCAACCATCTTTGGGGCGTCTTCGCACGGCGAACTGCGCACCATGGCAGACGCCGTCACCGCCACACCGCCACCCACAACGATCCGGCCCCGCAACATCTGGGTAGTCGTGGACGCCACGGGCGACATCCACCTCACCAGGCGCCTTGCGGACCTGCCCCTCCACAAGGCACTCGAGTCCGGCCTCACCACACAAGCGTCGGGACTATGGATGGCGTTCAGGGGCATGCACCCCCAGGACGCCCTACACATCGTCAAACAGGAGTCACACTGCTACGCATACGGCAATGGACGCGCAGACACGCAGGCCAAACACCAGAACACCAGCCACACCCCAGGGCTCGAACACGTGCGACTGGACACCCCACACCACAGCCACCTGCAGCACCTGCCCCCGATACCCCCGGCCACACAGCCCCCCCAATGGATGCCCGAGGACACGCCGTACACAGATCGAGACAAGCAGTACCACTACCCCACACCCATCCAGCAACTGGCCACCACACTGGGCCACCCAGCGAACACCGAACTCCTTCGACGCCTCGAAGACTCCGTCCACACCCCCCTCTACTACTCCGCCCTGCGCCCGGATAGCCTCCCAGCACACCTACAAAAACCCTGATTCCAACTCGCCCTCGAACAGCTTGCCCTCCTCACCCGATACCACCGATGGTATGCGCGCCGCTCGATCCACGTCCCCGCAGGATACACCAAATGCATCTGCAGCCACACGGAAGAAGAAACCTGGGACCACTTCAAGGTGTGCCCCCTGTACAGAGGACTGGACACCCTCACAGACTGGAACCCAACCCACACCATCGCACAGCACGCCGGAAGGCTGACGCAGTCCCTGGCGACCCAGCAACTCACCACCGTCCTCAAGCAGACGGAGGTACTCGAGGCGGTCCGCGGGGGACTCGTCCCCACTGCCGTCTACACCTTGCTACGCACCCACGCGGAGGACCCCCAGGCCACGGCGGCGCACATGCAGCAGACGGCCGTTGCCAAGACAGCGGAGCAGCTCACATACCGCACCCACAAATACCTGCAGCATGCAGCAACCCTGCCCGAAACAGACCAAGCCCACCTCCTCAAACTCCTGTTCTACCAACCATGAGAACCTACCCCCTGACATACCAACACGGAACCCCCACCACGTCTACACACCGTCCACCGAGCACAACACTGGCACGGCACACACGGGCACCACAGGCACCGCACACACTGCCACCAGCATGCGCGCGCCACCAGCCCCCATCCCCCCACGCCGCCATCCGTCCACAGGTACCACCAACCGCCAGCCAACGCATGTCCCCTCTGTGTACGCCAGCGGCTACCACAGACAGCCCTGCCCTGCAACCCAGACCACTGGGTCTGCCTGGGAGCCGCGCACCGCCTCACCCACTGCCCCCATTGCGGGGACCTCAACCCCCACCACCGCGAGCGGCCCGCGGCCCCAGCCACACCCCCCCCGCCAGCCACCCCAGCTTCTTCGGGTTCCTCACCGACACCCTGCGGGACCACCTGGGAGGGTACTACGTGGCGGACGCGGCGGACCACGCATGGACCATAGCCATGGCCACGGGCAGCACACCCCTGCCCCCCAACAGCCCACCCCTACGCCACAGCGGAGGCGGCTTGAACGTGGCGGCCCGCCACATCCTCCTCGCCCTATACCTCCACCACCGTGACCTACACCTCCCAGACCCACAACTCCCGGCCCCCAAAGCAGCAGCCCTGACGCCAGAAGCGTGGGCGGACGCGGCACCAGAGCAGATAGCAGCCTATCTCCGAATCACTTGCCGCCGGTTCAACACCGCACTCGGCCGACGGAAGGGAACACCTTACCCACTCAGTGCACTCCTCTACCCGGCACACCACCCCCACCCTGCACAACAGAAGCCCCCGGAGGGCTGGGCGTCTTTTCGGGACGCCCACCTGGCCGCCCCCGACGAGGCCACCACCACACGGATGGGCCTCACGGACCAGGAGACCTACGTCAGAGGCCTCAAGACGAGCCTCCAAGAGGCACACCGCTGGCACGCCCGCTCCCCGTCGCCCCCACGGGGACAGGGGGGTTCACACGCCCCCGACACCCACCAGGCCAAGAAGACCAAGACAGGTCAGGGGGCCCGCCAGCGCGCCCGCCAGCAGGGCACGACGCCCCGACCAGGGCCCGGGTCCAGCCACACCGCACCACCCCACGCCCAGACCCCTGGGGCACACCAACAACACCGCCCCCGCCAGCGCCCACCACCACCACCGTACCGCAGCACCCAAACCCTGCAGCCCAGTCAGCCACCACCGCCCACACACGTCCACACCATGCCAGGACCACCATACGCGCAGAGCCAGGGGACATGGCACCACCAACACCACCACCACGCCCCCGTCCCTCCCAACCCCTACCCCCTAATGCCCCCATGCTACAGCGACCCCCACCAGCTACATCCCCACCACGCCCCAGCATAACCAGGCCCCACGAACCACCCACTCCACATAGCACACATCACCGCACCACACCATCACGTATTCCACCACCACCAGCCCCTACCACCACACGCACCAACGCCAGGGTACCACACACAACCAGCACACCCTCAACACCACCACCACGCGGTCCAGCACCACCCGCCGCCCCAGCTACACGGGCCCACGACACACGAGCCACGGTACACCCCCATGGACCCGCGGGGAGCCGCGCACGGACACCAGCAACACCAGGGCCTAGTAGGAGCGCCCGACCACCTCCAGCAGCCCCCCCACCGGCACCCCATACCAGCGAGCACCATCCACCAGCAGCCACCCACTACATACGGACCACAGCCCCACCCGGACGCCCATGCGGCCGCCTCCCACCCGCACCCCGGCACCACAACCAGTCAAGAACCGCAAGGACCGCAGGGTGTACACACGCAACACCCACACGACCCACAGGGACGCCCAGAACCCCAGCCAGCACAACACCCACCCCCGCCCCCCCCACCACCAACAGCGCCACCCCCACACCACCAGCCCCCGCCCCCCCCCCGAGACCAGGCCACGGACGCAACACGCGGTAGCCAGCACCAGCCAATTGACGTCATTGCCCCCGCCGACACACACTGCCGCGAATCCCCCCTCCCGCGACCGCCACAAGAGACCCGATCACCGGACCCCACGCGCGACAACGACGACCACCCCCCAAAACCCTCACCACCCCCCCCATCACACCCCGCACCACCAGCCGCCGCACCGGCCGAATCCTACGCCCTACACAACGACGCAGCGGTACGGCAACACCTCCGGGGACTCGGGGAACAGGACGTGCTGTGCCTCCGCACCTCCGGCACCAGCACCCGCATCCGGGCCGCCACCCTGGTCCAGGCGGCCAACCTGGGGGAAGGCGTCCGAGACTTCCTCTTCGACGCCTTCCTCCACGTCGCCCGACACGACCGCCCCGCACGCGCCACCCCAGACGGCGAGAGCCCGCCCCCCACGGGGAGCCAGATCTGGGTGCCCCCCATCGACAGGGGGCGACACCTAGTCGGACACCCCGTGCCGGAGCGGGACAGCACACAGGGCCGCACCCGCTACCGCGAGCCCAACATGGCCCACCCCCCACCCGGCGCCACCCCCGACAACACCAAAGAGTGGGAGCGGGAAACATGGGTAGCCCGGATGGCCTCCCTGAGCAACTTCCGGCACCACGTCCCGGGGGACATCCCCACCCCCAACGAGCGGCAGCCAGCCCCCTCCACGTACATGACCCTCATGTACAATCTGCACTACACCCTCTCCACCACCAGCTACCACGCACCCACTGACCACTGGGTGGTACACGGCACCGACGCCCTCCTCCCCGCCGACTACGCCCCCCCCCCCACACAACCCAGGCCCCGACACATACGCCAGGGGGGACGACCCGGACGACCCCCACATCTGGGGCACGTGGGAATGCAAATCCCTGGACACGCTGCTCTCCATCCGCAGCGGCAGCCAGGGCCTTGGTAGGACGATGTATTGCCTCGCCGAGCGGACCCAACGGACCTGGGGGATCCCACAGACCGGTGGGTGTGGGTGGTCACCCTGCGCCCCCAGCAGAGGGAAGCCCCCCCAAACCGAAGGGGACCCACCCCCCCACCGCCCTACCACCCTACAGCTCTGCCCATACATGGTGGCAGCCCTCCTCATGGCGCTGCTGTGGCCGGGCCCAGACACCCCCACCCAAAGCTACCCCAACCTCACAGAGAAGGACATGCCCGGCATCCAGCGATGCTTCCTCCGCACCCTCGACTACCTCCAGCAAACACACCCGCACGTCCTGGAGCAGATATGGCCATCCCCCGGGTAACCCACGTACCCGCGCAGCCGAGACAACGCCGCCACACCAGCACCAGCACGCACGGATCACCAGGGAAAACGCGCGCACACGCCCAGTGCCCGAACCTGCACCCTCGTTCTCGCTACTTGCAGGACCCAGCATCATACGCCCGCCCCCGAAGCCAAGGACCCTCCGCCGTCTCCCACAGCCCTCTCCTCCGCCTCCGACTCCACAACCTCCACCACCACGACCACCTCATCCACCACCACACCAAGTCCTCATCCAGCAGTCCACCCCCCCGGCCGCGGGGGACACCTCCCAAACGGGCCCCCAAACCCGCCCCCACCGCGAGCAACCCCGCCGCCGCCAAGGCCCACGCCCCAACGAGGCCCACACCCGCGACCCAGCCGAAACCAAAGACCGCCGCCAAACAGCCACCCAAACCCGTCAGCGCGCCAAGACCGCAACCCGCAGCCAAGCCCAAACCCAAGTCCAAACCCGGCGCCACAACGGCAGCGGGAGCCCGGCCCCCCGAGGACGTCCGCTATGACATTCGGGCCCAGCCGTCCCAGGCCCGGAGGCAGCAGCGCCCAGCACGGCGCCCCCCCACCGTCACCGACGCCGCCGCCACCACCTTCTCAGCGGAGCGCGCCGCGGCCGAAGCACGACGCACCTCGTCCCGCCACCTCTCAAAGCCCGCACCCCAGGCCCACAGACCGCCCCCGACCAGGCCAGAACGACGCCAGGGTCCGCCAGCAGCGTCCCCGCCCCCCTACCAACCCTCGATGACAGCCCACATACAGCGCATGCCCCACTACCGCCGCCGCCGCGAGGCCCCGCCCAAACCCGAGGCGGAGACCGTGCGCGCACACCCGCGGGTCCACATCCGCGCGCGCCCCCACTCCCCGCGCACCCCCACGGAACAGGACTACGAGGAATCCCCCAGGCCCGCCACCGCCACCGGTCCCCACGACCCTGTCACACCCACCCACGCCCACTCCTCCGCCCAAGACCGCAGGCCCGCCCAGGGACAGTGGTGGCAGCGCTGGAACCACACGCAGCTCTGGGAGCTGCAAAAGTGGGCCCGGGGAGAGCCCTCCCTCGAGGGCCTGGTCCATCGGCCCCGCAAGGGGTCGGTGGAGAACTGCCGCCTCCAGCTGGCGGGGGGGTGGATGCCGCAGGCCGCATGGGAAGCCATGCTGGCCGATGCGCTCCACCCCTTGGGAGTCCACCCCCGCAACCTCCCCGCGCCCCAGGACCACCCGTATGTCCTCAGGCGCCTTCGGGAGACCCTCCAGGAGACACAGCGAGACGGCATCCGCCTGTGGGACATCACCCAAAGCCCAGCCCCGCACAAACACACCCCCTCACCACCCCACAAGCGTCGGCACACCGACACCGGCGGCACCCACAGCATCCCAGGAGCCCTGCGCCCCACACAACACGACGCGCCTGACCCCCCGGCCAGCGGCGCCGCCACCTAACCCCGTTACCCAGCAAACCACCACCACGGGGCGCCACGCCAGGCCCCGCCCAGAAGTCACCAAACGATCCGGACGCCGAAGGACGCCAACGCGCACGACAACGGGCACCACTACGCCCAAAGGCACCGAACCCAGGCCCGCTACCGTCCCAACCGCCTAACCGAGCCAAAACCCAAACACAAATCAAACCCGAACCACACCCCGAAACCGCTAACCCTTGACTCCTAACCAGGCCCGCCGAGGGAGCAACGTAACCACAGCCGACACCCACAGCCCACACAGCCGCCTAACCAGCCAGCTCCAGAAGCAAAGAGACACCTCACCAAACCCACCCTGGCCCAAGCCCGTGTACATCAGGACGCGCGAGCCGCACCCCTGGGGCGCGACTTCCGCCACAGCACCGACGACACACGCCAGATGACACAACACTATTGCACCGCCGCACCAGCTGCCCGTGCCTGTGCCTGCAGTGTACGCGCGCCCCTGTTTTTCTTTTTTTTCCATAAAAAAAAAAACCGAAAATTAGGGAGGGAGGAAGAGGGACACAAGCACCCATGGCACACGCGCATCGCACACAGCGCGCACACCGGTGAACGGGAGCCAAGTGGCCCAGGAGACCGCACACGCAACACAACACAGGGAGCGAGCACACCGGTGAACAGGAGCCAAGTGGCCCAGGACACCGCAGACGCAACACAGCAAACCGCGCGGGCACACCGGTGAACAGGAGCCAAGCGGCCCAGGACACTGCACACACGTAGGGCGGCCGAGGGACAGGAAAGAACCAATACCCCATGGGTCGGACGCACAGGGGCGACCCAGCCGACCCACCGGCCCAGTGGCAGGAGCGGTACTCCAAGGCCACTGGTCTGAGCCCAGCCAGGCTGCATCGGGGACCATGGCAAACGTCACCCGGAGCCATGGAAGCAACCGGTGACAGGCGAGCCGGTACACAGTCCAGGAGGGGGTCACCTGCCAAGCAGAGTGGCCCCGCAACTCAAGCCACAAGGGTCAGGCGGTTGTACCGTAGACTAGCGGGAGCAATACCCCTTGTGGTGAGAGATACTCCACACAGCTGGGCAGCCCCCAGAGCTGCCGCCCAAAGGAGGGGGCACGTGGCCCTACCCATGGACACATGTGGGGACACCCTCCCACCTGGGACACATGGACCGGGTGGCCGCGACAATGCCTTCCCAAGCACATGTGGGAGCGGCTCAAGAGGCACCTGACATAGGGCAGTGGGAGGGACAGGATGTCCCCTTGGTAAGACCTCCTTCCTGCAATGTCAAAGGAGGCATCCTGAGCTCCCGAAGATACCTACCTACCTACCCTACCTTCCTCTGAGCAGACATCGCGGAAAACTCCAGATGCTGCGGCCACTGTCTTCTCAAGGTCCACCTCTTTCCGCAGGGGCATTGTTGCTGTGAAGAATAAATGCGTACCTGTATCTATGTAAAGATCGCTGTTTGAAAAACTTTCTTGATTTCAAACATCAACCTGTCACACAGTTTTCGGTCGAACAAATCTTCTGTGATTCGCTTGTCGCATGCACCATTTTCGGTTAACTGTAACTGTCTGGTGATCCCACATTTGACTAGTTAATCCTGACTGCGGTAGCCAGTTGCGGCGCGCTACCATCGCTGTTGGGCAGTGAAGCCAGCGGTGACCACAGTATGAAAACCGGAGATGCCGGCGGGACCTGTATGGGCGCCCATGCAGCAGCGTCGCATCAAGAGAACGCACATGCTGTGTAGTTGGTGGATCTGTCCATTTTTGGTTTCTATCAGCGCTTATGAGATCCATTGCGCGAGGCCTCGCGCAACGATCACCGAAACTTTAATGTTTCTCATGCGCCGTTCCATGCGCGAGGCCTGGCGCTTGAAACTGCAGTTTGTTCCGGAACATTTATACTTTTCAAGATTCTTGGGTACACCCTTGTTGCAGTTTATTCGCTAATAGATCCATCTCTATCACGCAATCCTGATAATGGTACTAAGTTACGTGTATAAATGCGGCAGGGTTCCATTTTTCGACAACCTCTCTAATGCGTCGTGCTGTAGCACATTAATCTGACACAAATGAACGTCTTTGCGCGAGGCCTCGCGCAAAGAATGGTCACCAAACAATACTTTTCCCTGTCTCGCCCATGGAACACGTCATTCTTATAGAAATATTTATTCTGCCATACTTGTTTGCGACGGTTTTAAAATATCCATCAAAACAACTATTTTTTTATGCCTTTGAAAACCTCTCATTTTCCTACCTTTTCCTTCGTTTTTGACCATGCAACTTGAGCCGCCTAAGGTTGTGGAGTGGTGTTTGGTGTTGTTCCTTTTGCACTGTGCATCCCCGCGTTCCCCCATGGGGTGCTAGGGGGCTCCGTCTGTGGTGGTTTCCCACGAGAATGTGTTCATTTGCATAGGACGGGCTGTAGGGTCACTCAGAAAACTAAGTAACTCTTTCCATTTTCGTATCAAACAGAGATATTGACAATGCCTTTGTGGTGCCCTCTTTCGCTTACTCCTGTTAACCAGTTTCGGCTACTCGTGGTCTCCCAGCTTGATGGTATCAGCAAATGAAAAACAAAAAAGTGAGAAAGAATAGGTATAATGGAACAGGGATCAACAGGTATTTCACCTGAAATGAGAAGAGATAGGTACAGGGTGTCCTACTGGGTTTGGCTGTTTGTTTCACCTACTCCTGCTGCTGCAGTTTCAGGTACTTTGCACCACCTCACCGTTCGGTTCCTGTCAATCTTGAAGTATGCTGTGAGCCTGGTTGGTGAAAATTGTCCATTGATTTTGGGACATAAGTGTGCTGTACATCTGCTGCATTGGGGGAAATCCAGGCGACGCTTTTAAATGGGTGATCAGCTGGACAGTGTCATGTGGCACAAAGCTGGACTTCAAATACCTGATGAGCATGGGCGCTGTCAGAGAAGAATCGAAACAAATGTCAATAAAGCTTCTTGCGGACAGGTCGGGTCCTTTGTTCAGCCACTCAGCTTCTTGCGAAAATTTGTACAGATGACTGATGACCTTAAGGTCAAACCTGGCGCACAAGGTGGCCAAAACAGAGAATATATTCTCTGGTCCGTCTTCCTGCAATGTAGGTTCACTCGAGGGTGTTGTTGGATGATCATCCGGGAACGACTCTGTGTGACTGGTTTCTTCCCCTGTCTTCTGAGCTGCTGTCGGACTGCAGCAAAGGCAGAGACTTCTCTGGCTCAGAGCTGTGAAACTCCCTTTCTGATTTTCGTGATGCTGAATGTATATCAGGTAAATCCAGTGTTTGGAAGGTTGTCTCTGGACGGCTGAGGGTGGACGCTTCAGGTATGGAAAGGTCTGTTAGGTCTGGCAGTGGATCATCGCATATGTCAGACCAACGCATCTGGTTGTATGTAGGTGCTTGCACTGGTTGGTGTGGTGTGGTGTGTGCAGGATCTGGCCAGTTGGCTCTGGGCCTGTGTGTCAGAGCCCAGTTTAGGTGGAGTTCTGGAAAATAGACAGAGTCATACATAGATAAAAAAAACAAATTAAACAAATCGCTCTCTGCCGAGTGCGAGCCTTGACCAGTTTTAGTTACCAGATTGCCTTGCTGAAGTTGTACATGATGTTCATGTGCTTGCGGAGGGCAGTCCGGGGAGAAAAGCTCTTCTTGCATGGATGGCGAATCATAATCTGCTGCAGTGCTCGTCCAATAAGATCGTGGTATCTTGTCTTTCGGTGTGGGAGGTCTGTCAGACTCGTCAGTGTCGGACTCTTCCAAAAGCGTCCTTTCGGTTGGGAGTGAGCGCTGGAAGTTACAGAAGTGGTCTCGGAGTCTGGCGAGGGACTCTGAGGCGGTATTGCCCAGGTCTTTTGTGCGTTGTGTGCGTATTCGATCACACGGGCTGGATGTGAGGTCTTGAGGCACTCCTTCCGTTGCCTTTGTTTTTCCCTGCACTTTTTGCATCTTTTTGGGATGTTCAGAGATCTTCCCAGGAACCAGTGTGCTTGAGATACAGATACCTGAAATGGTTGTCGGCAGCACTTGCATAGGTAATTGAGTTGTGAAGGTAACTGCTCACGGTGCGACTCTTGCGGTTTTCGGCCCCGCTGCGTTGTCGTCGTCCACTGGTGATTGGGGTCTTCTTCATTGTCTTGGATAGGTAGCTCAAGGACATGCGCATCATTTTCATCGCGAAGAATGCTCCGGAAATTTCGGGTTCTGATATCGCTTTTGTCACGTTGGGCCGGATCGTAGGGGTTGTGTGCTGAACGGCAATAGGGTAGGCATGCTTGTTGGACTTGTGTGTCGAAAATGACGGCACTTGTACGGAAGCTCGTCACTGGCAGTTGAAATTGAAATGCTCGCTCTTTTCGGTGTTTCGGAGCCAAATGGGTGCAAAATACCTCCGACTCGTGGCATACTGCTCGGGTATGATGTACTCGTGGATTCGTTTGACTGGATATTTCGAAGAATTCAGGGGATTCGGTCTGGATGGACTTCACGGCGCTTACTGGTTGTTGCGCCTGGTTACATGACAATGGTCTCGGTCGGAGGATGTCTCGGTGGTATGAACAGAGGGCTGAAGCGAAGATTCTTTGCGTTTCTTGAAAGATCAGTGTTGCCCGGAAATGCGGCACACCTTTAGTGCATGTTGTTTTTAAAGAACAGGTCTGGGTTTGGACACCGGCATTGATTGGGGTGATGAATGCGGTTGGAATCTCGCAGTTAGCGGTGATGGTCGCTGCTTGAGATTCATTCAAGACAGCCGAGGAGAATTCTGAGCATTGTACAGCGTTGGATATGGTTTGTACAGCAGAGGTCTTGATTTCACGTGCACGGTCTTGGGGACGTGGCGGTTTTGTGGAACACTGCTCTGTTTTGCCACACACATTGATTGAAGTACTGAATGCGGTTGGAGCCTGTTAGTTGGCGGGGGGCTTGATGGAGGACTTGATCTGGGCTTCACGGAGGTTGGTATCGCTATTGTTGTCGGCGTCATTTATTCCTAGATCTCGGTCGTTCTCATGAGCAAACCAGCACCTCTGATGGCGATGGTAGACACAGTGAGGTCCATTTCTGCAAACTGTCGTGAACGGCAGCACGGTTCTGTGAATCTTTCGTAGGAAAATTCGGATTCGGTGAGTTTCGGATTCTGTTAGCGCCGGAACCATTGTAACGATGGGAAAAATCGTTGACAATGGTTTTTTAAATCTTCAGATCATAGATCTTCCGTAATAGAGCATTTTTTGTTTTATATTTTTCTTTGCGAGCCCCGCGACGCACACGCGCACACCCTCCCTTAGGTGTTGGTGTTGTTGTTGGTGCTGGTGGTGGTAAAGAAGGTCCCTACCAGGACCGGCCCCCGCTGTGCCCCTTCCGCCTGTAATCCCTGCTGATTTGCTCCTGATCAATGCTTGCATTTCTCAAAGTCCCGGGTCCAAAATCCAAAAATATAGAAAATCGAAAATACAATCCTCCTTCAACCCAGAACACCAATCAGATCCCACAAATGCAGCAATAACCCGATTCACAATCCAATCCACGATGCGGGCTTCCGTTCAGCACACCGGTCTTCCCACGGTGGCGGGCATGTACAAGAATTGCACCAAGGAAGAAAGCCCTGAAATTGGCATATGAACACAAATAAAGCAAAGTTGGGGAAAGATGGAAATCACAGCCATAGACCCCTCATTCCCTGGACTCAAGGCCTTCCCTTGACTCACCAACATGATGCCCTGAACCCAGTCCAATAAGATGGTTAAATGCCATGTATCAAAAGTCACTACATAAACCCCAGAAGTGTGTTCACTCCCAAGCCTCTAAATCCTAGCCCAATAGGGGAGGTGGCGTGTCATGGCCTAGAGTGGCACTCAGGACCATGCCCTACCCTGACGTAACCTTGGTTGGACTTGGAGTCGAATGGGCTTGGAGATATGCCCCATGAGTTTGAACTCATAACATGCCAAAAAACTGCCAATTCACACCATATTGGCCATATATCAAATATATGCTCAAAAATGAAGTTACCACTTATCCGAAGGCTCAGAGCATGCATGGAATGGAAGTCTACCATTCATGGAGGATAGAGACCAAAGGCCAATGCCCATGTACATCCCCACTTTACCCTCAAAACCCCTTCGGATATGGGCGCCACGCACTGCCCAAGTCAGCCCATGATCTTGAGACCAATTCTTGTATTCCTTTGTGCGCCAAGCCAAATGGAGTACACGATCCGGCATATGGTGGTGTTCAACTCCAAAGCATATGCCAACATATGAACAACATACCATGGTTCGACTCTCCATAGGCTTCTTGCTGTGAGCTGACCAGGTGAGTACACAAAACGCAAAAATGAGCAAAAACTGAGGTCAAAAACATGAAAATATGACCAAATACAAAGTTGTCATGATAGTATATCTCTATGCTCACCCATGATATCCGCACATGGTTCAATACACAAATGATTGGAACCATTTGCGAACAATTCCCCCACTTTCATCCCCAATCAGGCGCATGGAGATACCTTCGCCACTCATAACTACATGCCCCATGAAAATGGGAGTGCACTCATGGATCTCCTTGCCAAACATACCATGAGCAATACATATGCGGTAGACTTAATCTAGCGCTTTGAATTCCACAATTCGGACATGGGCAAGGCCGTTGTTACGTATGGCTCTCCATCTCTTCGGCCACACGAAGATATATAACATGGGCGTGAGCATATCAAACATATACCATGCATATAACACATACCCTCAAAATGTGGCTCCCACCATGATATGCCATGTCCCTCCATGGACATAACTTCACGTTACAAATACGTAGGAACCCAAAGAAAGTTGCTATGCAACCCCAACACCCATGCGGTACACTCGAAAGTCGCAAAAAAATGTTCGGTTGCACGGTCCAAGAGTTATATATCACTTTATACCCTCTTGACCATTATCCCTTGCTATACCGGGCATGTGTACACACCAAAGGCGTTTGATGCTTCCTTAATTAAGTTGAGACTGAGGCGCTTGCAACCCAACCTTCCTTGTTCTCTTTCATCACACTCGCGCGTAGATATGGCCCTTCAAATTGGTCCCACGATTCGCTTTTGTTTCCCTTATATCTCCAAGTCAAATGGGTGGCAAGTATAATGGAAACCTGATTCGGGCATAGGGAAAAGAGTATGACCACTCGAAGAAGACCAAATCAAGTGCGGCGATGTCGAAGTCGAAAATCCGATTTCGACATCGCGAAAAATTGGGAATAAAATTCAGTGCATATTTAGAAAATTGCGGAAGCAACGAACCCTATACTGATGAAATCTGACCCTTCATCGGGGTTTCCGCCAAAATATCTGGAAATAACAGTTAACCAATCGGTTAACGCAAAATCGCGAGCCAACTGACAGTCGCCGATACATTGACCATCAGAACGAAAGGCTGAAAAATTACGGAAACATTATGATAATAAAACCCTGTTGATTCCTGATATTCTGTTATATCAATCTCCGCTGGCGGCGCCTCGGTACTGAATATGGCCGCTCGTAGCCGGAATGGCCAAACCTATCACACTATCACATCGGGTTAGTTCAGGTGGACGGGAGAGTATGATATCAGCCAATGGCGGCTTGCCGGCACATAGATACACACCCAAAGTGACCCAAAGATGGCCACGGGGGTCCGAACCGGCTTCACCCCCCTTCTCAGAGCGTTGTTACCGCTCGGAAGTCATTGAAGAGAGGACGGGAGGACCCCAATGGGCTCCAACCCCCCCCCCATGTCCCAAGGACACATGGAGGCCCCACACACGTCGTAGGCGTCCCCCACACCCCAAGGGAGGGGTGAGGACACTGATACTCAGCGCCCTACGCCATATCCGGTCTCCTCTTGATCTACAACATGGACCAAGGGGATCAAAGATAGAGAAACGTCGTCGGTCGACCTAAATAAGTATACCACAATGAAATATATATGTCGAGATCGAGTGAAGGGGGTAGATGGCCAATCAAGGCCCAAAAATCCCCGATGAACGCCCTCACCCGTCTCCCAAGCACAGAAACAAACAAAAATGCCAAGGGGGATCCATTACGGTGCTACAGCAGCAACCAAATGGACCAACACGTCCTTGACATCCAAAGAAATATTCTTTTTCCTCAGGTAGTCCATCCAGACCGTGGTGTACCTCGGCACAAAACTGCTCGGAGGCTCCCACGAGTCCCTGGATGCGGCGAATCCCTTCCAGCGGACTTTATAAAGCCTCCCCCCAGGCGTCCCCGGGACCGGCTTGTCCGCCAGGATCTTCTCGGCGGTGAAGTCGTCGTCCTCACCCTCGTCGTCCGAGTCCACATCGCCCGCCGTGAACTCGAAGGTGACGGGACGTCCGCTGGGGTCTGGTGCTCGGGGACGAAGCTGGGTATGGTCGCGGTCCAGGATCTTGTTATCCCCCACACGAATCGCATACACATCCTGCCCGACCTTCCGCACGATTACCCCCGGCACATACCAGGACGCCTGCCGATGCCTGGACAGGACATCCTTGTGGTGCCGCTCCACCCACACGGTGTCTTGGAGAGCATACTTCTGGACTTTTCCCTGCTTGAAGTACTTGGCCCTCTTGTCATGCTCGTCCTGAAGTGCCTTGCACACCTTGGCCGCTGCGTCGTCCGCCTCGGCCATCATGGCGTTCGCATCCCGGGCCACTTTGCCATGGTTCAACCACGGGAGAGTGCGTGACACTCGATCCCATAGGAACAGGATGCGATGGGGCGACGGTCCAGTGGGCCTCGGAAGGTCGTGATACGCTTGGAGTACCCTCCACAGCAAATTGTACCCATTCCGGCCCGGTTCGTCGATGTGCAGCTGGCGGAACTTCTCGAACATATGCCGCCCGGCCACCTCAGCCCGGCCATTCGACAGGCTGTGGTATGCCACGGTCTTGGCGTGCCAAATCCCCATGTGCTTGCACATCGTCTTGAACCACGTCCCCACGAATTGACTGCCCCGATCGCTGCAGATGACAGCCGGGACATCAAAAAACGTCAGCCAATGCCTGATCATGGCATTAGCCACGGTCTTGGCTTGCAGCCCCACTCCATGCTTGTCCTTCTTGTCCTTCTTCTTGGACTTCTTGCCAGGGACCGCCACGATATACCCACTGTGCCTATCCACCGCCAGGATGACACAGTCGTAGGTCTCTCCTTCCACGGTGACCTCAGGCATGGCGAATACATCCATGGCCACGGACCGCATAGGGGCCTCCGGTATAGCCGTATACACCGGGTTGCCCGCTGTGGAGTGGTTGGGGCTCTTCGTGGCCCAACACACGGCACAGTCGCTGCAGTACCTATCCAGGATGGCGTAGTACCCCGGAGGGAACTTGAAACGCCACTCCAGGTCCTGCTGCATCTTGTCTCGGCCAGGGTGCATGAGCTGGGCGTTGTGCCAATGGTCAATGAGCTCCTCCACTCGGTTCTCGGGCACCAGCAGCTTGTCCCTGAGGAACAACTTGTCCCCATCCTCGGTCAAGCCCTCAGGCCACTCGTCGTCCGACGGGGCGCTCACGGCATTCCAGTACTTGCTCCAGTGCTCGGATGCCGCGTAGTCATCCGACCAGTCCTCTGTGAGCACCGACCTGACTAGCTCTACAGGGGCCACCATCCATTGCTCGAGGGTTTCCTCTCGAATAGCTTGGACGCGGGCACCCCGGAACTTGGCCAGGTCCGTACGGTTCGCCATCACCACGAAGCACTTGACCCCCTCTTGCTCCATGGCCTTCTCCATCTCGATGATGCGCTTGGCTTCCTCGGTTTCCTCGGCGTCCCCATGGCTGGATATGTCCATCCAAGCCTTGCCCGCGGGGTAGGCCCATCGACTGAGGCAATCTGCCACAGTGTTGTCCTTTCCCGGGACGTATACGACGCCGAGGTCGAACTTGGCGAACGTCTCATGCCATCGGGCCCTCCTTGCCGCCGGTCCCGAGGGGGTGTCGACGTGCTCCTTGTGCCAGCTCTGCAAGGACTGATGGTCCGTGCAAACCACCACCGGTTGAAATCCGATGTGGCCAGACCACTTCCTGAGCGCACAAACAATGGCGTACGTCTCCTTCTCCCTCGTGGTCCAGGTGCGGCGTTGGCCCTCGGCCAGGATCCGACTCCAAAACGCCACGGGTACGTGTGACCCGTCGTCCCGGATCTGCTCGAGGACTGCCCCCACAGCATAGTCCGAGGCGTCCGTCTGTAGCACGAATCCCTTG
This sequence comes from Eutreptiella sp. 'Long Island Sound 2002', assembly GCA_964036045.1. Classification (NCBI taxonomy): domain Eukaryota; phylum Euglenozoa; class Euglenophyceae; order Eutreptiales; family Eutreptiaceae; genus Eutreptiella; species Eutreptiella sp. 'Long Island Sound 2002'. Next base: position 307,865 of record OZ038394.1, read on the forward strand.
TCCGGGTCCACCAAGAATAGTCCCAGCTGCCCCAGGAGTCGCTCCTTCAGGCGGTTGAACGCATCTTCGGCCTCAGGGGTCCAGGCAAGCTTCTTCTTGCTCCCCTTCCGGCCATCGAACTTGCCCACTTGCAGCATCTTGTGCAGCGGCCCCGACAGTTCTGCATACATCCGGACATAGCCCGAATAGTAGTTGCAGAACCCCATGAAGGACCGGAGTTCGCTGATGGTCTGGGGCTTCTCCCAGTGGTGCAGGGACGCCAGCTTCCCAGGCATGGGACGGCGTTGCCCGTGACCAACCACGTGACCCGCGAACTCCACTTCCTTCACGAAGAGTGAGGCTTTGGTGGGCTTGCACACCATGTTGTGCTTGTCCAACTCGCTGAGCACTCGGCGCAGATCCTTCTCATGCGCGTCGATGAGCTCGTCCTCAGTCATGTTCTCCGTGCCGGACCTGATGATGATGTCATCCACGAAGGGATCGGCACAGTCCCGAACAGGACCGAGTAGGTCCTCCATCATGCGCTGGAAAGCGGCGTTGCCATTCTTGGCGCCCATAGGCACCACTTTCCACTGCATGGGCCCCAGCGGCGTCGACATCGCTGTGCAGGGCCTGGAGTCCGGGTGTAGCGGCATCTGGTGATAACCGTGTTTCAGGTCCAACACCGTGAAAATCCGCTTTTTCTGTTGTTTTTGGAGGATGGAGTCGATCAGGGGAAGCGAGTACGAGTCGTGCTCGGTCTGCTCGTTCAAACCTCTGTAATCAACCACCAACCTCCACTCACCCTTCTCCTTCTTGGGCACGATGAAGGCTGGGCTGGCCCACTCACTGTCGGAGGGTTTGATCCATCCCCGCTCAATGAACTCGGCCAACAGCTTCTTCATGGCCTCGGCCCGATCGCCCTGAAGTTGGTACTCCCCATGACGATAGATCTTGGGGTTCGGCTTCAGCTTGATCTTCGCTGTGCCAAACCTCCCACGATCTGGAGGGTTCTTGTTGGCGACGCCACTGAATAGCCGCGGATAGGCATTGATCAACCTCTCCTTCAACTCGGCGACCTTCGGGTTCTCCTGGGCCTCTTCAGCCGGTTGCTTCGGTATCGATACAAGCGACAGCACTGCGGTGTAGGCCTCTTCCGGGTCCGAATCCGACTTCTCCTCGTCCGATATGCCGTCTTCATCGTCGTGGGGCATGCTTCCCACCGATAATCTTGGAAAGATTGCGGCCTCGGGCTGGTGCTCGTTGCTACCGGTTCCCACTCTAGGAAAACCCCACGTTGGTGGGTCCGACCCAACCGGACCATCGTATTGGTCCGCGATGTGATCCATGACCCTCGCCACGAAATCATCCTTCTCGTACTTGCCGGTGACCAACATCTTGTCATACCACCAATGCGGAGATGTGACCATGGCCCGCCTCTTCTTGGCTGCCACACGGTCGTGCATCCCCATCCGCATGTAGTTGACGACGTCGTCGATCTCGGCGTGGGACAGGACGTCAATACCATCAATTGGCTGATCCGTCCCCTCCTTGGGCTCAAACATGACCTCTATGGGCACCGCCTCCACCCTACGGATGAATGCTTCATCACCCGTGGGCTGGGCTTGCGCCCCATCCACCAGGAAAGCCTTGGTACCCCACGCTTGACCCGGGGAGGGCATTGATACACCCTTGGCGTCGATGAACAACTCCTCTTCTGGCCCGAATGACATCTCGTTCAGGGTGATGGAGTCCAGCGTCGACTTGAGACCCTCCAGCGGACATGGGGTGGATCCTATGCCGGTTATGACCAGGATCCCCTTCGCCCTATCCGCGATGATCTTCTCAACCATACGTCTGGTAGTGTCCAGGGAGCCATGCCAGTACATGGGTCCCCACTCCTTCAAACCCCGATGCCGGTGCCAGGCTGAGTCTCCTCGATGCCAGTGCCGCCTACACTTCCTCAGAAGTGAAGCATCCCGGGAAGCAAAGACGTCCGTCTCGGGCGTTTCGGCTCCTAGCGTCTGGATCATCCTGGCATACACCTGTGGCGCCATTCCATACTCCGTGAGCTGAAGTCCGCGGTCTCCTCTGGACTTGGCACCCACAGCTTGCACCGCTTGGACGATCTGATCCTCTTCCTCAGCATTCCATTGGGATGATTCGCATGCATAGTCCGTGGACAGCCATGTGAGGCATTCATCATCCTCCCGGACCAGCGTTGCACGATGGGGAAGGGCTCCAATGGCGTTTGCCACCATGAAGTCATACCCCATGATCATATCCCAATCGGTAATGTCGGCCACATAGAAGTTCCCGGATAGAGTGCTTCTCTTCGCCTGATCAGGGCGGTTCAAGCGCTCATGCTCCCAGAATTCCATACTGATGGTGGCCTCATGGGTGCCGCCACCCATAATCTCTCCGTTGGCGACCTTCAGGCGGACCGGTCTCCGGCTGGGCTGCAGGAGTTCCTCCTTGAACAACCCTCTCCGGACCAGGCTCACCTGGGCACCCGTATCCACTAACACATCAACCACCTTCTCCTCTCGTCCGCACCGTACTCGCACTTTCAAGTGCAACTGCCGCTCGTCGCCATGAGGTGTATGGACGACTCTCACGGCATGCAACTCTAGCACGTCCGGGTGCATCAGGACTTCAAGGGTATGGTCACGGATGGTGTAGATCTTGGGTTGGTCCTGCCCGTCCACGGGGCTCTCCGTGGTCGCTCCTTCCTTCTTGCCATGTCCCGTACCCACATGTACTTCCCTTGGCAGGGCGCTCCAGGGGTTGGGAGTGGGGAAGCTCAGCAGTTTTGGCTCTTCTGGAGCCTTCTTCAGCACCTGATGTGCCTTCGCTTTCTCTGGGATTCCACTGATTTTCGGAGGAGAGACCTCCGAGGTCCCACTCCCGTGGGGGCTCCTCTAGACTTGGCTTCCCGCAGCCCCTTTCCGGCTGCGATCCGCCAGGACTTTGTCCACCACGTTGCTGGGCTTTGAGTTCCTCCAACGTCCTCAACATGTCCTCAGCAACCTCCTCGATCGACCTCACTCGTCGGTCTTGGCCAGGTCCACCACCATAGCCTCTTCCTCCGACCTTTCCTTGGCCTTTGCCCTGGCCTTTTCCCCCGTCTCCGCCCTTCGCCTTCCAATCGGAAATCCGCTGCTCCTTGGGCTTCTTCTCGGGGTGGGCGGCGAAGTAGGCCTTCTTGTCCGCCTCATACACCTTGCACTGACGGTGGTCGTGTGCATCGTTGTTTCCCTTGCCATAACAGACCCAGCACCCGTCGTGCTGAGACCTGTACTCTCGGAACGAGAGTGGTGGGTTCCCGATCCTCCTTGGCTCTTTGCCCTTCTTGGGTCCCACCCGGCTCCATCTGGGCCGATCCTGCCCATGGTCCCTCACGTTGTGCGCCACAAACGCGAAGAAATGGGCCTCCTCGTGATCCTCCCGGGACCAGTGGTCTTGGCCACTTCCACTACCATCCTCCGCGGAGTTGGCCGTGTCCTCCTGGATCTCCCGATGATGGCGGTCTTCTCGGTGGCCTCGTTGTCCATGACCGTGTCGATCCTGCACGTGGGCCTCGTTCTTCGCATTGAGCTTCAACTCCAGGGTGATGTACTTCACGATCTCGTCAAGGCTCATGCGGGGGAAGATGACTTGCATCCTCAGCGGCTCCCCGCGCCTCCACTCCACGTTGTTGAGGCGCAGCAACCTTTGCCCCATGGAGTCTCCAAATACCTCCACGTACACGGCGTTCTTCAGTCCCAACATCCGGTTGGGCTCGCCCAGGTTCCTCCTGAAGAACTCCATGATACCCGCATGGGTATCCTCCGCCGCCATGATCCTCACCACCACCCGCTTCTTGGCCCGCTTCTTCTCCTCGTCCTCCACTCTCCTCTTCCAGTTGCCGGGGAGGACGTCCTTCAGCAAGTGGCGGATCTCACTGGCCTCGTTCCAGTCCTCCACCAGCTTGAGGCATCTGCCGTACTTCCGCAGATACCGGTTCCACTCCCGGACCCGCAACTCACCGCGGTCCAGCGGCAGCGGGATGGACCACAAGTCCTCCAGCTTCTGATTCGGAGCGTCCACCCGCTCCTCATCCTCCAACCACTGGAGGCAGGCCTGCTCCGTACAGATCAATCGTTCCCGGATCTGATCCCGCAGCTCCTCCTTCAGGTCCTGCGCCAGCCGGTGTGGGAATGTCCGGCATACCCACTTGTCCCGCGGCGCTCCCCGCATCTCGCCGACGACCTCCTCGGCGAAGTCCTCCCAATCCAGGATGAAGTCGTCCAGGTTGGAGGGGTTGCCATCATAGTAGGGGATTTTGATTCCCCTGAGGTCGTCAATCCTGATGGCATCTCCGACGTCCCCAGCCACCACTCCACCGAGACGGATACCACCTGTGGCCGGGGGGTGTGAGTACACTCCCCGTACATCCCTTTCCTCCATGGAGTGCGGTCCAGTTGGGCCTAAACCCATGGGGTTTGGAATGCGGGAAGGACTTGCTCCATCGGCCGTCCATATCCCCGTATTGGGGTCCTTCGCCCACAGGTTTCCGCCTGGATGACCTCGACCATGTCCGTCGGCGCTTCCCATGGTTCGCTCCTGCATGGTCTGGCTCTGGATCTTCTCTTCCGCAAAAACTACCATATTCGTCGTGATCGGTACAACCTGGGCGGCATGGGACATCTGTACCGTCAGGCTCCTCGGGTCCGTGGTTACGTGCCCTTCCCGCATGGACCCAGCCGGTGCCGTGTGTTCCCCGAGCATTGTGGATTCGCTGAACATGGGAACAAACGGCAGCGCACCCGGGTCAACACGCGGAGGCGCGTATGGTGCCTCTGCAGGGCCGCCCATAGGTTTCTCCATGGCGCTCCTGAGGGTCTCAACCCGCTCCACCAGCTCTACCGCGGCCGGCTTTGCCGGGAGCTCCGGACCCGAGGCAAGGGGCTGTAGCTCCTCCAGCCTTTTCAGGCGTCCCGACATGTCCTCCACCAGGTGGAGGAGGCTGTCAACCACTCGCTGCTGCTTCTCCAGGGCCAGCTCCAGATTCTCCCGGTACCGGTCCCGTTCCGCTCGCAGCTCCTCCATGTCTTTCTCCGCGGCCAACTGGTCGTCCAGGATCCCCGCGACGTCCTCCTCTAGACCATCCTTGGCGTTGTCCAGGCGGTCAAGGCGATGCACGATGGCGTCCATCCCCATCTTCGGGTACTTGCCCATGAGGAAGGACACGTGTTTGCAGTGGCACGCAGCGTGCTTTCCGCCGGATTCAGCGCATCCCGCGGTTCCCGGCACCTGAGACTCATCACCCATAGGCGTATCGCCTATGGCGTCCGTCTCTGGTCCCGTGTGCCGGGGCACAGGTGCCGTCCGGGCCCTGGCTGGCCTCTCCAAGCCCTCGGCATCGTGCTTCAGGGCGGGCTCGGGGGCCGTATGCGCCCTGGCAATCGGCGCGGACATCTCCGACTCCGAAGGTGGCTCGTAGGCTGTCCGATAGCCCTCGGAGTGCCCCTCGGATTCCCACAGCCTGACCGGGCTGGGGTCCGTGTCCATAGCCCTGGCGTCCCTCGCCGCGGACTTGGGTGACCCGCGCTTCCGGTAGCACCGGGCCCGTCCTCCACTGCTGCCTGAATGGCAGGCCTCATCAGAGTCCTCCGCGGCGGAGCGGAGGTTGCATGCCTTTCGGCAGCGACGCTCACACATGGAGACCAGGTCCTCCATGTCACGTCCTCCTCTTCCCGAATGTCGTTATTCTCTTCGGGCTTCAACTTCCAGAGTTCGCCATGCTCTTGAACGTCTCGGTCCTTCTATGGCTCCAATCTCCGGCGTGGTCTCCACCGAGTCCACAATACGCACCCGGGGCGTACTTGTGCAGGGCTCATAAGGGCCCAAGTCCCAGGGTCGGCGGTAGGTAAGGGCAGCAGGTAAGCCTCTGCTACCATAAAGAAGGTCCCTACCAGGACCGGCCCCCACTGTGCCCCTTCTGCCTGTAATCCCTGCTGATTTGCTCCTGATCAATGCTTGCATTTCTCAAAGTCCCGGGTCCAAAATCCAAAAATATAGAAAATCAAAAATACAATCCTCCTTCAACCCTGAACAGCAATCAGATCCCACAAATGCAGCAATAACCCAATTCACAATCCAATCCACGATGCGGGCTTCCGTTCAGCACACCGGTCTTCCCACGGTGGCGGGCATGTACAAGAATTGCACCAAGGAAGAAAGCCCTGAAATTGGCATATGAACACAAATAAAGCAAAGTTGGGGAAAGATGGAAACTTACACAATCACAGCCATAGACCCCTCATTCCCTGGACTCAAGGCCTTCCCTTGACTCACCAACATGATGCCCTGATCCCAGTCCAATAAGATGGTTAAATGCCATGTATCAAAAGTCACTACATAAACCCCAAAAATGTGTTCACCTCCAAGCCTATATATCCTAGCCCAATGGGGGAGGTGGCGTGTGATGGCCTGGAGTGGCACTCAGGACCAAGCCCTACCCTGACATAACCTTGGTTGGACTTGGAGTCGAATGGGCTTGGAGATATGCCCCATGAGTTTGAACTCATAACATGCCAAAAAACTGCCAATTCACACCATATTGGCCATATATCAAATATATGCTCAAAATTGAAGTTACCACTTATCCGAAGGCTCAAAGCATGCATGGAATGGAAGTCTACCATTCATGGAGGATGGAGAACAAAGGCCAATGCCCATGTACATCCCACTTTACCCTCGAAACCCCTTCGGATATGGGCGCCACGCACTGCCCAAGTCAGCCCATGATCTTGAGACCAATTCTTGTATTCCTTCGTGCGCCAAGCCAAATGGAGTACACGATCCGGCATATGGTGGTGTTCAACTCCAAAGCATATGCCAACATATGAACAACATACCATGGTTCGACTCTCCATAGGCTTCTTGCTGTGAGCTGACCAGATGAGTACACAAAACGCAAAAATGAGCAAAAACTGAGGTCAAAAACATGAAAATATGACCAAATACAAAGTTGTCATGATAGTATATCTCTATGCTCACCCATGATATCCGCACATGGTTCAATACACAAATGATTTAAACCATTTGCGAATAATTCCCCCACTTGGATCCCCGATCGGGCGCATGGAGATACCTTCGCCACTCATATCTACATGCCCCATGAAAATGGGAGTGCACTCATGGATCTCCTTGCCAAACATACCATGAGCAATACATATGCGGTAGATTTAATCTAGCGCTTTGAATTCCACAATTGGGACATGGGCAAAGCCCTTGTCAGGTATGGCTCCCCATCTCTTCGGCCACACGAAGATATATAACATGGGCGTGAGCATATCAAACATATACCATGCATATAACACATACCCTCAAAATGTGGCTCCCACCATGATATGCCATGTCCCTCCATGGACATAACTTCACGTTAAAAATACGTAGGAACCCAAAGAAAATTGCTATGCAACCCCAACACTCATGCGGTACACTCGAAAGTCGCAATAAAATGTTCGGTTGCACGGTCCAAGAGTTATATATCACTTTATACCCTCTTGACCATTATCCCTTGCTATACCGGGCATGTGTACACACCAAAGGCGTTTGATGCTTCCTAAATTAAGTTGAGACTAAGGCGCTTGCAACCCAACCTTCCTTATTCTCTTTCCTCACACTCGCGCGTAGATATGGCCCTTCAAATTGGTCCCACGATTCGCTTTTGTTCCCCTTATATCTCCAAGTCAAATGGGTGGCAAGTATAATGGAAACCTGATTCGGGCATAGGGAAAAGAGTATGACCACTCGAAGAAGACCAAATCAAGTGCGGCGATGTCGAAGTCGAAAATCCGATTTCGACATCGCGAAAAATTGGGAATAAAATTCAGTGCATATTTAGAAAATTGCGGAAGCAACGAACCCTTTACTGATGAAATCTGACCCTTCATCGGGGTTTCCGCCAAAATATCTGGAAATAACAGTTAACCAATCGGTTAACGCAAAATCGCGAGCCAACTGACAGTCGCCGATACATTGACCATCAGAACGAAAGGCTGAAAAATTACGGAAACATTATGATAATAAAACCCTGTTGATTCCTGATATTCTGATATATAAATCTCCGCTGGCGGCGCCTCGGTACTGAATATGGCCGCTCATAGCCGGAATGGCCAAACCTATCACACTATCACATCGGGTTAGTTCAGGTGGACGGGAGAGTATGATATCAGCCAATGGCGGCTTGCCGGCACATAGATACACACCCCAAGTGACCCAAAGATGGCCAGGGGGGTCCGAACCGGCTTCAGTGGTGATGCTGCTGTGGCGGGCGGTGTTGTTGTTTGGGTTTCGGTTTGGGTTTGGGGTCGGGTTTTGGGTTGGGGTCCGGTTTGAGGTTGAGGAGGACCTCGGTCCGGAGGTGCGAGGTCACCGGTGCCGGGTGGGGGGGGTTCCCGGTGTGCTGCCGGGGTGCCTGGGTTGTCTGTGTGGGGGTCGGGGGGCCTCCGGCAGCCTGGCGTGCCGCTGCAGCTTTGGCTTTGGCCGTTGCTTTGAGGATGAGGTCGGCGGGGAGGGGGGGGTCGGAGGATGAGGTGGAGGACGTCGATGAGGATGAGAACGAGGAGGAAGTGGTGGTTTTGGGGGACGCGGGCTGCGCTGTCATGCGGGCGGTTGGGGGTTTGTGGGTCGCGGCGGCTTCTGCCGCGGCCACGGCGGGGAGGATGGAGGGCATGTCCTCGGGCCGCAGGTTGGGAGTGGGTGGCTGGGGGGGCCCGGCCGTGACCTGCCGGTCCGGCGGGCCGATCTGGTCAGCAGCGTGCGGGGAGGGAGGCGCGGGGCTGCGGTCTTCGCCTTCTGGGCTCCGCTGGGTCGGGGTCCTGCAATGCGTGAGGTTGTGTGGGTTGGCGGCCGCGGGGGGAAGGAGTTCGCGTGGGCTGCATCTGGGGCCCCGGGGGGTGGGCCTGGAGTTCCGGGGGTGTGTGCCCGGGGCGTGTGCGGGTCACTGGGTGGGGTGAGTGTGCCGTGGGGCGCGGGGCTCCTTGCGGTGGGTGTGTGCGGGTTGCCGGGTGTGGGGGGTGGTGAGGGGTGTTCGGCGGGTGGGTCCTTGGCGGGCGTGTGCGGTTGTTTGGGCGGGTGGGGGAGGCCCGTGTTGCGGGGCCCGAGGCTGCGCGCAACGGCGGGCGTGTGTGGGCTGCCGGGTAGGAAGCGGGGGGGGAGGGGCAGGGGCGGGGATTGCGCGGGGGGTTGTGTTGTGTCGGTGTAGGTGTCCGCTTGCAGCGGCGCGCCTGTGTGGTCAGTTGTAGGCCGGGCGGTTTGGAGGAGAAGCTTGCCGTCTTCTGCGGCCGCGGCCAGGACTTCGCAGATGAGCGTGCGTATTTGGTGCACCTCTTGGTCAGTGGTGGGAAGAGGGTACGCTAGCTCTGGGCTCAGGGCTACGCGGCGGAGGATCCTGTGGACGGCGTGGTACCCGCAGATGAGGGAGTGCTGTGGCCTGGGGGGGGGGGTCCTTCCGCATGTCTGGGCCTGCCTCGATTTGTGTGTGGGCGGTGGGGATGGCCCAGATCCATGGCACGGTCCCCGTGGACGGCCAGCGGCGCTTGATCCATTGGGTCAGGCAAGGCATGGCCAGTCCAAGGTGGTAGCTCGCCCGCCCTGAGGTGATTTGGGCCGGGGCGCGGGCCGGGGTTTTGTCGCCCGGCTGGACGACGCCCCTGAAGACTTTGTGCGGGGTGGTGGGGTCCCCTACTGCCCCTGGTGGGGCCGCCCCCGGGGCGAGCATGGTGTCGGTCCCTTTGACGAGCCATTGTGGGCCCGGCGATGTTGCTGTAGCGGCCAATACTTAGTAGTGCCCACGCTCAAGGACTGTACACCAGACCTCCAGCGGGGGGTGGTCGCTGTCTGTAGGTGGGGGAGGGAGGTTGTCGTCTGGGGTGCAGAGGTCGGCGGCGCGGAGGGCGGTGTCGCGGGGTGGTGCGGTGGCCTGTTCCCACTGTTCTGGATGGTTCGGGTCTGCTGGGTGGTCCTTCCTTGCTGGGGCTCGTCGTAGGCGTGTGGTCCCTCAACGTGTGACGTTGGTGTCGGTGTCGTGTGTCAGGGCCTGGCCCCACTCGATAGGGGGGATCCAGAGGTGCTGGCCTTGGGCATGTTGGCGGGCTCGCCAGAGTACAAGGTCTACGATGGCCTCGTGGAGGCCGTTGCCTGGGGTGGCTAGGTCCTGGAGGGCTTTGACGGTGAGCTTGGTCCAGCTCTCTTGTAGGCGGTACCAGCCCAGGGGAGTGTTCAGGGCCCTGCCTTGGAGGGTTGCTCAGAGGAGGTCGGGGTTGCGGATGGTGGTTGGTGTGAGGGGGGGGTGCTCTGGGTCCGGGGGGGCTTGGTCGGGGGGGCTACCGGGGTCTTGCGCGTCCACGTCGATGTATGGGTGGCCCTGGGCGGGCTTGGCTGGGCTGGGCGGTGCCAGGTGGCCCCGTGGGAGAGAGGTGGGCTCTGGGGTTCCGTGGGTGCTTGTGGCGGGGGGGTCTTGTGGTGGGGCCTGCAGGCCTTCTGGGGTGCTCTGGTGGTGTCTTGGAGGCCTGCGGACAGCGATGGGGGGCGTGTGTGGGCCGCGGGGTAGGTGAATGGACTTCTGGGTCATGCACGGCATGGTAGTGGATGAGACGCTGCATGTGTTCTCTGGCGGTCGGGTTGGTGAGTTGTTTCGTTTGTGTCAACAGGAGGTATTTGCGGTGTACCATTTGGGCCCCTGCTCTGCGAGACTGCTTCTAGTTGGAGGTGCGCTGCTGCCTCCATCGGGTTTTCCAAGTGTTTCGTGAGGTGTTGGTGTAGGGCCTGTGTCAGCGCCCCTGTCATAGTGGCTTCCTTGACCAGGGGATCCCTGAAGAGGTGTTCGGTGGCCTGGTGTGCGTGGCTGTGGGTTGGCCAGCTTTCGTGTTGCTGTAGCGTTTCTGCCAGGGACCAGCCCACTAGCGTGTCCCTGCCCGTATGGAGGGGGCACATCTTGAAGTGTTCCCAGTCCTCCGGGGTGGTGTGGTCGCAAGGGCAGCGGCCGTGTTGTTCCGGGACGTGTATGTGCTTGCGTGCGAGCCATCGGGCGACCCTGGTGAGGAGTGGTAGTTGCTCCCTGAGGAGCTGGATGCGTCCTTTCTGGAGGTGGGCTGGGACGTTCGCTGGGCGTGGTGCCGAGTGGTAGAGGGGGACCGTCAGTTTCTCCTGGAGTTCTTGGATGCGCGCTCGTCTGTCTGTGTCGCCGAGCACGCGGGCGAGATGTTGGATGGGGTTGGGTTAATGGTATGATCTGTCCTGTGAGGTATAGGGGGCGTCCTCCGGTACCCAGTCCGGGGTCCGATGGGGCTCCAGTTTGGGGGGTATGTGTTGGAGGTGTGTGTGGTTCCGGCCGAGGTCGGGCACCCCGAGGGTCAGCAGGTGCGTAGTGCACAGGTGTACTGCCTGGATGTCGACCTTACCATTTCCGTATTGTTGCCTGTGGGATTCTTGTTTCACGATGTGATGTTGGACGTAGGGGGGAAGGTTGCGGAGGGCTTTCGGGAGCAGCAGTGCTTGGGTGCCGAGGCTCGTCGCGCCGGCTTTGGGGAGTGGTTGTCTTGCTTTGCGGAGGAGTAGGTGTGTGTCGACAGTGGCGTCCACAATGAACCAGACCCTGACGACGTGCGGGAGGGGGGCGGGTAGGTGGGTCGCGATTTCGGCGATGGCGTCAGCCATGGCCCCCAGTTCCCCGTGGGAGGAGGCCCCGTGGGTGGTGTGGCCTGTGTGGTGGTCCATGTGGTAGTGTCCCCCGGTGTGGGTCAGTTGCGGGGTGGCCCCCCCCTGATGGGCGTGAGGGCGGATTCGCCTGAGGCGTCAGTGAGGAAGAGTAGGTCCGCCGGTGATGGTTGTGGGAGGCGGCACGGGTTGATGGGCAGGTAGGCGTATATGGCGAGGCCCGTGGTGAGGTGGAGAAAAGTTTATAGTGTTTTCAGCACTGTGTTTTTGCTTCTCCTGCTGCTTGCTGTTGCTGTAGGGTGTCCTGCTGCTTGTTTTGGGAGATTAAAAGCTTTTGTTTGTTGAAATACAGTAAAGCCAAGTCAATCCAGGATAACCCAAGCCAGAAGTGTGCAAGGAGAAGAGAATCAGGATCAAAGCATGAAGGGCTGCAGTGTAAACACTGAAAGATGAAAGGATATTCACAGTAACTGCAACTCAGGGCACAAATGAATGCATATTCACAAAGATAGCTGAAATGTTTTTGGAAGAGAGTTAGAAAACTGCCTCATGGTCACTCTCTCTCCATAGTGCCATCTCAGGAGATGTGCACTCTTTGTTTTGGGTCCCATATGTGCTGAGGTGGCAGGGCATGTGGCGATGAGGTCACTGCCATGTCACATGGGATCATCCTACTTAGCTAGGCTGACCAGGAATTGAACCCAGGACCTCTCAAAAAGAGGTGCCTAGCCCCCTAGGGTGCATACCACTAGGGCAGATAAGTATTCATGGAAAAACATAGATAAATTCATAGGCTCTACCTTAGGTATGTCAGTGCTCAGTCAACTCAGGAAAAGATGTTTTACTTCACATTGAAAGGGGATTAAGGGGTCCACTCCATATCCTGATTGGGTGTTTGGTTCCATAGGTCAAAATGTGTTATCACCACTTTTGGTGGGACCAATACTAAGATAAAAATGCATGGATGCTCAGTGCATCTCTAATACAACTAGAGTATGCCTCAAAGCAATGGAAAAGCACTTTTTCTTACTCCCCCCTTGTGCTGTGGTGGCCACCACTGTCGCATTTTAGGAAAAAGGGAATTTTTCTTGGCCTTTCCTTGGTTTCCACATCTACTTTAAAATACATACAGTTTCCCTCACACTGAAAAATGGGCGCTCACCATGGCTGGCGCTCTTTTGCTGCTCTGATTGTATCATTTCCTACAGAAGACTCAGCGCTCATGGCGCTGCCGGGGCTCCTGTGGCTTGGTTGGGTTAGTATGGGAGCATGCCAAACATGTGCATATGCATCCCTCCCTCCAAGACGCAGCGTCGACACAAACCCAACGCAAGACACAATATACACACTCGCATGGGTTCTCATAAACCTGCTGGCGACCTGTGACCTGTCTTAGGGCGAAGGGAGTCTCAAAAAAATTAAATTGCCCCTTGGTGGGGTCTTGGGTTCTGCTCAGTCTCTCCAGGCACCTGCGTTTCGGCCCGAACACGGCCTACTCAGCGAGGCTGCGCGTGGGTATCTGCAGAGGCAGGAATGGGAGAATTATGGACGAATCCACGCAAAAACGAAGCGACGACACCAAAATCCGTCAAATGACGGCCTAGAATTTTTCTGAAACGACACACCTGAGCAGAATCCAATTGTGCATCAGAAGCACATTTTTGTAGAAATTATAGTCATCTCTGGATTTTTTAAATCCAGAAATTCATCCGCATAAAATAACGGCGCGCAGGAGCGGCTCCTAGCGAAGAGCCGGAAAATGGAGAAATAATGGAATTATAAACGTATGTCTCACGTAGTCTTGAAAATGACGAGACACACATTAATAAATAAACATACGGATTCCACCCACACTAATAGAAGATTCAAAATTCAAGAAATCGACAATCAACGAAAAAGACTTCAATGAATCAGGTATAAACTACAGGTATGCTCGTCTCGTATGCCGCATACACATTGCTCGTCTCGTGTCTCCGTGAACAAGCCTTGTAGCAGCGCTAACAAAGATGGAACGCGATAGAGGGATTGATTAGAAAGATTGCAGATGATTAGCGGTCAGATCAGAGTGATTAGACATTCACACAAGTGCATAGCAACGTTCTTCGCCTGCGCCCCCTACTTGCTCTCTCTTCCCAGCGGTAGGTAAGGTGAGTAAGCCCAGGCGGGGCCACCCCCTGGTGGAGTTCGAGATTGTGGTTGACATGGGCAGGTTTGCCCTACACCTTCGCGCATACTCGTGCATGCACACACGCATTAAAGGGTAGGCCACGCGAAGTGCGCACGGTAAACCTTGTTTAGGCTACCCAGGGGCTCCTCGGTACGTTCTTTAAGAGAACCTGAGGAGTCCCTTAATGCTTGCTTGCTTGAGAAGGGTAGCTGGTCCTCCAGCGTGTTTGCGGACAGTGTATTATAGGTCACACTGAGGAGGGTATAATACCTGGAGTGTGGCTTGGTTCCTCCGCCGCAAACGCCCTTTCATTTGCCTTTGTTTTACAGGTGGGCAGGTAGGGTGATTGGTGCAGCAGCATTTTTTTTATGCCCTGCTAAAGAAGGGCGCAGATCACACAAACAAGTAACTCCGCCTCTGCCTGTGGCAGAGCAGGGAGTCCGACTTCATCGACATCTGCGCCGTGCACGCAAGAGCACCTCTTCCCTCCAAGCCCTAGCAGGGGAAACGCGTTGTGGCGTCCCCTGTTGGGCCACAGTTGCTTAGCAGCGCTGTGTTCTCTTGTCATTTCACAGGAGGGTCGCTAGGACCCACGAGATCTTTGCCTTCGCAACGCCCAGTAGAGTGTGCGTGTAGGAGTGGTAGTCCTGCGTGGGGGCTTTAGCCAGTTGCCCCAGTGCTCGCCCACCAGAATGGTGCCACTGTAGGGTGTGTAGGACCTGTAGTGCGTGTGTCACTGTCCCACCCGTTTCCTGCAGTTTTAGCAGGGTTGCTGGGCTGTGGCAGTGGTTAGGTCAGTGTTTTGGCCACATAGCAAAACGGCGTTTTCATACCTTCATAGCTTTTGGCCACCCCTCCCTGTAGTAGACAGATAGGTAGGGAAAACAATACCTGGATTAGTACGCTGGGTATTCCCCAAAGGTTTTGCGCCAGCACAGAAATTGGGCGCTTAGGGGAGGGGAGACCCGGGGCGTACCCCGTGGCATCAATAAGCCAACCCTCCAGGTTTAGCAAGGGCGCAGACTTGGGTATATTTAGGACACCACTTCTGCGGCTTGCTCTCAGGACCTTAGGAATAGCACACTCACACATACGCTTTGGCAGGTAAGGGTAAGGTTCAGTCCCTAGCTTTAGTCTTGGAGGCAAGCGTCTCAGCGAGCCTCAGCAACTCACCAAGGTTGTTCTGGGACAAGTAGTCAACCAGAACTGAGTTTAGGCGTCACACAGGTAGAACAAATGCAGAGAAGGGCTCCCAGGTGGCCTCTTCGACTCCAAACCCTTCCCAGAGGGTGAGGAAGCGCCAACCCTGGCGATAGCGGTGGCGTAGGACAGACTTCACCAGGTAGAAGCCCTCCTTAGCCATCTCCTCGGCGTTCATGTCGGGGAGTTCACCTTCAACTTCCATGGGGCTGGCAGCCCCTTGTAGGTCCAGAGCGGTGATTTCCTCGTCGTTCAGGTCCCACTCCTCCCCACAGAGGTCTTCAGGATCATAGTAGCGCTTCAGGTGTTGAGCAGCGCACACCAGGGTCCCCCCTAGACGGAGAGAACACCGCACGGTGATACTGTGTCCATCCACAGATAGAATCTTGTACGGCCCGAAGTATGGGTCATCGCTGGTAGAGCGTGGCCAGGCGGGTAGTCGACTGTGGTGCACCAGCACCCAGTCCCCCTCTTGGTAGGTGGCCGGTACTCGGTGCTTGTTCTTCTTGTTCCACTGACGCTCCCTCACTCTCTGGAGCATAGCCTTGGCCTTGTCCACACTCGCTTGTTGCTCTTGGACCCATTCACCCACAGAAGAATGGGTGTCCTCTGGATAGGGGGCATGTAGGAACCATGCCGGGCGCCCCAGGAATAGCTCATGGGGCGAGTAGCCAGTAGCAGAACTCTCTTGGGAGTTCATCATCAAGGATATGACGGGGAGTAGTCTCACCCAGTCTCTGGTGCGTTCAGTTTTGCACCATATCCTGACGTTCTCCTTCAGGACACGAATCTGTCGCTCACATAGGGGGTTGCTCGTGTGAGAGTAGGGAATCCCCGTAGACACCTGGACATTGAGGGATCTCAGGACCCTCTTGTACCAGCCAGTATCTGAGCGTACTCGTACGTCCTCATCGGAGTTGATCTCCTTGGGCGCCCCACAGACACAAAACCACTCCTCCAGGAGTATCTTGATAGTCTCCTCCCCGGTAATGTGCTTGGTACATGGGAACACCCTGGTAAACCTGGTCAACCCACAGGTTACCACGAGGGCGAAGTCATAGCCCCCGAACTTCGGCATCTCCGTGTAGTCCACGTATAGAACACTGTTGGCACAGTGTGGGATGGGCAGGGTCGAGTAGAGACCTCTGTCCCTGATATCCCCTGGTTTACAGGACCTGCACGGGCACTTGTCCACGATAGGCTGGAGTGTCTTCCGCAGTTGGTCGTCAGTCCACGTAGTGTGGAACCACTGCTTGAACAGCCTCAGGGTACGGTCAGCACCCACATGACCGCTGGACTCATGGGTCCACTTCAGCAGCGCTGGGACTCGGTCACTAGGCACCACAATGCGGTCCTCGTGCCAGAGGTAGCTCTTGTCCCTCTTCCACTGGTCCTGGTTGACCAGGAGGGGTTCAAGGCGTTTCTCCAGGCGCTTGTAGATATCCCCAAACTCCTTCAGGTACTCCGATTGTTGGAGTCCATCCAGGGGGCGTATCATGGTCATGTTCAGGTCCAGGTGTACGTCCATACGGCTGAACGCCTCCTTAGCCAGCGCTTCAGACCGGGCACCAATCAGGGCGTCGAAGTTGTTGCAGCTGATGTAGTGGGCGCACTCGTTCTTCACTCCCTGGATATGGTGTACCGTCAGCCGTAGTTGACTGAGGTAGGTCCACCAGCGACATAGCTTGGCCTTCTCAGGTGGGGGACCCTTCTGGAAACTGCGGACCGGTTCTTGGTCGCACAGCCAGACCACAGGGTTACTCCCCAACAGTCGTGCTTGTGAGGATAGCACCAGCATACCCGCGAGCAATTCCTGCTCATAGGTGGAGTAGTTCCCCCTGGCCTGGTTCCACTTCCAGTTCCAGTGGCCCAGAGGTACTAGGACCCACTTGTCGTCAGGGTAGCTGTGCTTGAGGGTTCGATCTCGGTTGAGACCTTCCGTCCCCCATTGGGAAATGGCCGAGTCGAACTCCTCCTTCTCTAGTGCTTGCCATTGGAACAACGTTCCACCACCGCCCACATTGCTGGCGTCGGTCACCAGGATAATCTCCCCTTGTGCCCTAGGCACGCCCAAGCACTTAGCGTTGGCTACCTTGTCTTTGAGCTCGTCAAACGCTTGTTGCTCTTGTGGGCCCCAGCGCCAAGTAGTACTCTTCTTGATCAAGTCCGTCAGAACGGCGCTGGTATAGGTGAAGTTCTTGATGTGGCGGCGATAGAAGTTGCACGCCCCAATGAAACTGCGTACATCATGAAGTCCTTTCTTGGGGTCTTCGTGTCGTACCTTGGCATCCATCAGGGGTTTGGTCTTAGAGGCCGCTGGGGTCCACCACCCATAGCCAACGTCAAACCCCAGGTACTGCATGGTCTCCTGCATGAACTCACACTTCTCCACCTTGAGTCGTGTGTGGGTCTCCTGGCAGACCGCAAAGAACTCACCTAAGAGGATTAGGTGATCCTCCTGGGTATTGGTCCCGAGGCATACATCGTCGATGTGAGCCTCCACCTGGGCACCACGGGATATGAGCTCCTGCACCTTAGGTCTCCTTCGTAGGATGAACAAGATCTTGTTCATCAGCTCTTGGAATAGAGCGGGTGCGTTAGCCACGCCAAACGGCATGACCTTCCACTTGAACACCCTCCCCTGAGGGGTGATGAAGGCCAGTAGTTCCTGTGCGTTGGGCGTCAGGTCCACTTGCCAGAATCCGCTTCGCTTGTCCATCTTGGTCTTGTAGCGGCAGGAAGCTATCTTCTCCAGGGTAGACTCCATATTGGGAATTGACCCTGAGTGGTTCAGCGTCTTCTTGTTCAGCTCTCCATAGTCCACTACCAGCCGTTTGGCTGTAGACTCAGGTTTAGCCACCAGGAAACAGGGGCTGCAGTGTAGGGGGTAGTCCCCGTCCTTGTACTCCAGGACTAGGCCAGCGTCGATACATTCTTGTATCTGTCGTTCGATCTCGTCGGCCTGCTCTTTAGGAGCTGGATAGGGTCTCCTCCGGATCATGTGACCCACGAACTCGGGTTTCAGCTTGAGGTCCATCTGTACCAGCTTGTCACATGAGGCTGGAGGGGGTAGTTCTCCGAACACCTCCAGATAGGTCCTTATAAGCTTCTGTACCCGCGGGTCCAATACCTTGATCTTGTCCTCCATGTCCTCGTCGGAGTGTAAGTTGCTTGCCCCTTGAATAGACGTCGGGAGGTGGTCCTCCACCGACTCTTCGCCCGTGGTAGTATCCTTCAGCCCTTGGTAGGCATACAGAAGGTCTTGTTCAACCATCTCCGGTGGACGATGGCAGCATAGGCACGCTCGAGGGGGTTCACATACACATTCCTCCGAGAGGTCGTCCTCCTCGGGGGTCCTCACATGGGCGCCCCATACGCTCTTCATGAGCTTGAGATCTACCTCCCTTTGCCAGGTGGTGATCTTCTGTTCGAGGTCCTCCTTCAATTGGGATAGGTCTCCCATACGTCCTTGCTTCAGTGGCCACGAGCTGCGGGTAGGCTTCGCGTAGCATAGCTTTTTCGCCACCAACTTCCTCTTGGAATCCACATACTCCCTGAGCCTGGATCGAGGGTCCAGCTCCTCATCCACGGGGTCTTCCACCCTCATGGAGAGTAGGGGTTTCAGTGGGGCGATGTACTCGGCGTTCTCCACTTCCTCCACACAGGTCTGCACGAAGAAGGCGTCGTGCTCGGTTTCGTCGTCTGAGTGGATAGAGCTAGGTAGCTCAGATAGTCCACACTCAGAGACTCCATCAGGAACAGGTGCATGACAGGGAGAGTTCGGGGCGTTGGTGTCAGTCACGACGTACTCATCTCCTCCGGGTGTAGTTTCGACAGCATCTTGAGGTCGTAGGCGATCCTTCAAGTCACCCGAGGCGAGTCCATCGCTTTCTCGTTGTATTGCCTGGACCAGAGTCGGGTCCAGGTCCTCCCAGGGAATGGTGGTAAGACCTCCGTCCACCACGCTCAGCATACTCCCCCATCCGGGCTTCCCAATAGGCGTCTTGCGTCCCAGAGGCACGTAGATGGCCTCATCAGGTAACCGAACAGGGCTGATAGTCAGCTTGTCAAGGAGGTTTCGCCAGTACTCGTTGCCCCCATGGGCTCCCCAATCGGGGGAACACAGGACCATACGGGAACGTTCCAAGGCCACCTTGGTCAGCACCTTCCCCAGTTCACTGAACCTGGGGTTCCTGTAGGCCATCCCGAAAGAGGGCCAGTAAAATTTGTAGCTGCAGTTCTTCCCCTTGCTGCAGTAAATGTCCAGTACATGCTGCTTGTCGCTGGCGAACAACTCCACACTCAGGTCTTTTCGAGAGTAACCCAACTCCTTCAGACCTTGGTCTAGGACCTCCCCCAATAGTTGATAGTCCTCAGTTTTGGAGGCCGCCATCATGTTAGAGGGCTCCTCCTTCGATAGTCTCAGGTAACTCGAGGTATGTTCCGACTGCTCCAGTGGCACAGACTCTCTGCCACTGCCGTGGTCCACGTAGAGGAGGTAGGGCGCTTGCAGCGTCAGGGATTGTATCTGGGAGTGCTGCACGAAGAAGTCAGTACCCAGTACAAAGTCGAAGGCCTCAGTGTCCATCACATAGAACCGATGGGCGATAGTTCGAGAGCCCATAGGTACCTCCATTTCACAGTCCCCGCAGCTGTGCACCACATGTCCATCCCCCATGCGTATAGCGGCGGTGGTCATGGTGTTCTTCAGGCTCCCACAAGGTAAAGTCTTCTTGGCCACTATAGATATTGTGGCGCCAGTATCCAGTACCCCCAGGTATTCACGTCCCCCTAGTCGGATACGTACCCAAAACACCAGGTCTTGGGTGCCACCAGAGCGTCCCCGTCAGAACTCCGCGGGACAGGTCACCTCGAACCCCTTGTTCCGCAATTTGCGGGCCATCCTCATGAAACGGCTCCTCTTCTTAGCGTTGCCGTCATCACCACCTTCATGCTCACGCTTGGCTCCTTGTTCTTGCTGGGCCTGCGTCTGTGAGCGTGTGGTAGGACCAGACTGCCCTCCAGAGGGCTCGGAGTTCCCCCCTGGATTAGGGTTGGGGTTGCCTCCGTTCTGGTCCTTGTTCTTGTTGTCGGGCTGGCGGTTAGCGCCTCCTCCTCGTCCACCTTGACCCTTGTCTTGACCACCTTGACCACGTCCTTTCGACTTGCCCTTGCCGGAGTCGTTGCCTTTGGCCTTGCCTCCACCTTTGCCTGAGCCTTTGCCAGGATCTTCCCCCTTAAGCTTCGCCGATAGGCGTTGCTTATGGTAGCACTCATCCTCGTAGTGCTTCCGCTTACCGCAGAATGCACACGTGATGGTGCAGCGGTAATGATCCGGCAGCTTCGCTTTGGCGCCGGTGTTCTTCTCCTGCTGCTTCCCCTGGACGACGAAGCAGTCTCGCTGCTCGCAGTCAGAGGCGTGCTGCAGGTGGCCCTGCTCGTCTCTGGCATCACACCAGAATAGCTCCTTCACGTTCTCCATGGTACGGGCGTGGGCGTGTTTGGGGGTAGTCCCCTGCCCAGGTCGGGACCCTTGGTACCCTTTGCCTCCAGAACCTCCACCACCAGGACGGTAGTTGTTCAGGTGCTGGTCGCTCTCCTTCTCCAGCGCCATCTCCAGGAGCAGCACGCATAGATCCTCGTAGTGGAGGGATCTAGCCTTGCGCTCAGCCGTCAAACGGCACTCGTCCCATAGCTCTCGAGGGAGCTTGGCCACCAACCAGAATAGCAGGTCGTCGCTGCTGTAGGAGCCGGGCGTCAGTCGTCCAGCCCAGTGATCCAGATCAGCCAACAGCTCAGATACCCTGCCAGGCCTGGGGTTGTTGGGCAGCACGGGTAGGTTCTGGATCTCGACCCTGATGGAGAGGTCGGTTTCGTAGGTTGGGTACTGCCTCTCCAGGGCAACCAACACATCGGCAAAGGTTGCGGAGTTAGTCACGATCTGCCTGACCTGCTTCTCCAGGTACTTGGTCTTGCAGCGCTGCAGGAGCAGATCGCACTTCACTCGCCCACTCGCGTGGGTTTGGCCGGTCAGTCGTAGGAACCGGCCAAAGTTCTCAGCGAACTCGCTGAGGTCCTTGCCTGTGAACTCAGACAGGTTCACCACTATCTTGGAGGTGGCAATAGCCTTCGCCTCCTGAGCTCGGCGTCCTTCAGGGCGTCGGGTCTTCTTCTTCTTCTTCTTCTTCTTCTTACCCTTGGGGTCTTCGGGGTCCTCAGGGTCATCGTCATCTGGGGGCGAAGAAGAATCCATCGACGGCGGCTCGTCATCGGAGGGGTCTCCGCCAAGATCACTAGAGCCATCAGGCTCTACGTCCACCATAGCCCTCAAGGCTGTTAGCCCCAGCCTGTCCAGCTCGGCCCTCGTCGAGTTCGTCACGTGGCTGTAGGGCGGCTGGGCCGTTCTCGGCACGAAGGGACTTCTCGGAATAGCTGCAGGCGTCGGCATCGGTCTGCTCCTCAGGCTCCCCAGGGTATTTGTCAACCCTGCCGTCAGGTGGTTAGCCTGTACTCGGTGGGGTGACATTCCCACCGAGATAGGTGACGGTTCGGGCGGGATCATCAGGGGCTCCAGCTTCTCACGGATCTCTTGTGTGAGGTCGCCCACGATTTTTGAAGTGGCTCCTCGGAGCACCTCGTTGATCTCCGACCGCGTCAGGGACCTGTTGGAGAATCTGCCCGATCCTCTACTCCTGCCTCCAAGAGACTCTGGTCCTCTCCTCAACCCACTCAAGGG
This sequence comes from Eutreptiella sp. 'Long Island Sound 2002', assembly GCA_964036045.1. Taxonomy (NCBI): domain Eukaryota; phylum Euglenozoa; class Euglenophyceae; order Eutreptiales; family Eutreptiaceae; genus Eutreptiella; species Eutreptiella sp. 'Long Island Sound 2002'. The sequence goes on from OZ038394.1 coordinate 329,656, forward strand.
TGCATACCCAGGTGCATACCCAGGAGCATACCCAGGAACATCCACATAGGTTCCAGTAGCGTGTAGTGGATGGGGATAATCAGCTGCATACCATCGCGGCGCAGCGCTGGAAGCCACAGGCTCACTGGCAGTATTTGCCTCATGGAGCGCAGTGGTAGGTGGGCCCATACCATAGGCGGGGTAGGGAGGCATGCCAGTAAAGCCTGTGCCCTCTGCCATAGGCGGGATGGTTGTGGAAGTAGATGTTGCAGCGGCTGGGAGTGTGGTGGTTATAGGAGAGGGTGATGCGTGGAGGCCAGAAGCGCTTGGTGCGCCTTCGAAGGTAGGGACATCCGTCGGGTCTTGCCCTTGCTCCTCTCTTTCGTCTGCTCCTCCTCCAGCATCCTTCTCGCTCTCGTTCTCTCTCTCTTCCTCTTCACAGGCTGAGGCTGAGAGACCACCTCTTCGACAGACAGGGCCCCGAAGGCCGTCTGAAGCCCATCCAGGGAGTCCTCAGCCGCGTCCACTGGCCCATGTAAGGGCTCCGCCGAAGGTACAGCGCCAGGTGCCGGCCTTGCCGGTGCCTCAGGCGCTGGCGCCGTCTTCACGTCGGCGTCCTCCTTTCCTGGATCCATCTTCTTTCACCCTTCTGCTTATTTTTGCCCGTACTCGGCGCACTGGATGTACGGCACGGGGTTGCTGCCGGTGCGCAGAGACAGGCTGCCTCTTGCTACCAGAAAAGTTTATAGTGTTTTCAGCACTGTGTTTTTGCTTCTCCTGCTGCTTGCTGTTGCTGTAGGGTGTTCTGCTGCTTGTTTTGGGAGATGAAAAGCTTTTGTTCGTTGAAATACAGTAAAGCCAAGTCAATCCAGGATAACCCAAGCCAGAAGTGTGCAAGGAGAAGAGAATCAGGATCAAAGCATGAAGGGCTGCAGTGTAAACAGTGAAAGATGAAAGGATATTCACAGTAACTGCAACTCAGGTCAAAAATGAATGCATATTCACAAAGATAGCTGAAATGATTTTGGAAAAGAGTTAGAAAACTGCCTCATGGTCACTCTCTCTCCATAGTGCCATCTCAGGAGATGTGCACTCTTTGTTTTGGGTCCCATATGTGCTGAGGTGGCAGGGCATGTGGCGATGAGGTCACTGCCATGTCACATGGGATCTTCCTACTTAGCTAGGCTGACCAGGAATTGAACCCAGGACCTCTCCAAAAGAGGTGCCTAGCCCCCTAGGGTGCATACCACTAGGGCAGATAAGTATTCATGGAAAAACATAGATAAATTCATAGGCTCTACCTTAGGTATGTCAGTGCTCAGTCAACTCAGGAAAAGATGTTTTACTTCACATTGAAAGGGGATTAAGGGGTCCACTCCATATCCTGATTGGGTGTTTGGTTCCATAGGTCAAAATGTGTTATCACCACTTTTGGTGGGACCAATACTAAGATAAAAATGCATGGATACTCAGTGCATCTCTAATACAACTAGAGTATGCCTCAAAGCAATGGAAAAGCACTTCTTCTTACTGGTGGGCCACCGGGGTTGTGGGCTGCAGGATGGGTGTGGCGTACACCCCTACTCCTTTGGAGATGATGTGTTCCGCCTTGGGGGCACATGGCTATGAGTCCCTGTTCAGGCTGTCCTTGTGTGAGGTGGGAGTAGATGCAGTGGAGGACGCAGGTCGTGTCCTGGGTAAGATTTTCGCAATGCGCTCAGTCCAGTTTTGCCATATTGGGGAGCATCTGTCGCATCTCAGCATTTTGACATTCGGTCTAACTAAATATGTGGTCGTTGGTGTGTTTGACGAACAATTACAGCAACTTGCCACTTAGCTTCAACAATGGTTCATGAATCGGTTCAAACCAGTGATTCACAGAGCTCCCATTCAATGCCAGTCCTGGTCTTTGCACTGCCATGCCTGCACCAACGTTGCATTTGACAGCGTGCAGCGAACCAGCCCAGTGCTGCAGATACCATTTCTGGTAACCAGTAGGTCAGAGAGCTCCCCTGAATATTTGAAGTTCACGAATTCCGCAATGTTCGTAGTCCAGGTTTGCCTTACTTCGGGGCATTTGTTGCAGCTCAGCATATTGACATTCTGTCAGACTAAATTTCTGGTTTTTTGTGCACACAGTGATGATCAAAGGCACGTGTTGTCAAGTATTGTGCAAAGGTTGATTTTTCTAATAGTGTTTCATCATTTGGTGCATTCTGAATTTGAACTGGGTACGTGAATTAGCATTGGGCACAGAGAAGATGTATTGCATTTGCTTTTGTTTACAGTGATTGCTGTCGCTGATTTTTCGCAAATTTTTGGTTGAATGGTTTTCCATTGATGTTACGTCTGATGAACAATGACAGCAAAGTGCCAGTTAGTTTCAACAATGGTTCAAGAATTTGTTGATTTGTGTCTAGGAAACATGTTCACATTGGATTCCTGGTTGGAAAAATCTTATGCGCACGTGATATTTGAGGTCCACCATGAGCAAATCATCATTTGGTGATGAGAATCTGAGCCAATTTTGCACTATCCAACTAGTAAATATGTGAAAATGTGAAATGTTGCATTTTTCTTTCCCGAATAGTCATCCTTTGTGTATGGTATAGGCCAGAGCAATTTTTTGAACAATTTCTGTGGTGAAAACAACAACAAAAGGAGAAATGATGGGCAATGCACCATTAAAAGTAGAACAAAGCTTCTTTTGGGTAGATTTTAGAGGCATTCAGATAGATTGCGTGGATTTGGGAAAAGTCAGTCGTTAAATTACTAGGTGGTGAGGGTTTGTGTTCGGTGTTCCGATGTGTCGCAGGAGTGGTGGAGCGGATAGTAGGGGTGCTCGTGCTTGCCCGTTCTGCTTGGTTCGTACATGCTGTAACGGATGGCGTTTCCTGGTGGGTCGGGGCGGGGCCAGGTGGGCGTTGTGGTAAATAGCCATTGGGGTTTGTGGTCAGGGTTCCACGCCACCCGGGGGTTCGCATCAGCGCGGTGGAACCATGGGGCTACCCATGCGTAGGCTTGTGGTGGTAGGTGGGCTGTGGGGTGGATGTGGTGGCGTGCTATGAGGTGCAATACGGGCCATGCTGTGGTCACCCAGGCTTTTAGGGGGGGCGAAATTCCCAGAATACTCCTCAAATGCTCTTTTTGAACCCCATGGGGTAGATCGTATTGGACTTCGGCCCTAAACACTTGATCCGTAGATTTCACGACTATTGCTGATAGCTTCTTCCCGCTTGATGCCACAAATGTCACTTTTTCTGACACCAATGATGTTGACATGCAATTGAACCTACATTTTCCTGGTCAACCTGCTGACCGCATGCTTTGATGTCTCTGATCCGCATACTTCGTTACGTATGGAAGTCCCTGTGTTCATCCATAACCCAAAGGTACTTTTCTCCTATTTCCTGCAGCAAAGATCTTCAGATCCCGCTTCTAGGTACCCAGGACACAATGAGATGCAACTTATCATGCATATTGCATGACAATTAACATATCATTACCATGCTTTCATTGCTGTCGCATGAAGCACCGCCAGAGTCCCTAGATTGCATGGGGAGGCCTGGCTGTCCACCTGTGTCATCAGGATGGCACATTCCGTAGATAACATACATGAGTGGCATGTGTATTGACTTGAGGAACAAGTTAACGCGCATCAATCGCGATAACGCATCCGTCAGGGCCTGGAGGGGTGTCACAGTTGATCTATGAATGAAAGAGCCAACAGGTATTTCCCACATTTCTAATGAAAGAAAAAATGTCTGCAAATAACAACATCTCTCGTAGTGTATACTTGTTGCTTTTTTTTTTCGGATTCGCTGTGTATCGTGCATCGTGCAGGTTGACTCGCGTGTCGGTGCAAATGCCCTGTTTCACTCAGAAACCGCGCCAAAAAAGGGCAAGAAAGAGCGATCTGTCGAGCATGACGCTTCCTCTGAGGTATGCAATAACTGACGGCGACAAGAATTGCATCGGCGTTGTGTGTCCGCCTTTCATGAGTTTTGCTTGCCACTTATCATGTGCTGTGCGGCTCAACATGCGTGTCAACAGCTGGAGTCACGAGGGGTTGATGCAGAGAAATCCGAGCGGCAGGACAGTTCAAGCAGTGCTGCAGACAACTTTGCTGAGGTTTTGTGTGCTTTTATATTGTAGTAAAGCACTGTGTGGTGCGTTCCCTGTTTTGAGGTCCCAGTTATCGCGTTTTTTGCGTGTTACGATGTATCTCATGTTGGAACTCATTACTTATGCGCCTTGATTATGGTGGCACACAGCCAATTCTTGTTCAGTGCCAGGGTGAGTCTGCAGGAATGTGCTGGGTTGTTGGCTTGGAACGGCGAGCTAGGGTCTTTCCATCATGACAATGGGCTGACACTGTCAAAGCGCCTGACGCCTACAATGGGGTTTCCCTGTTACGCGTACTCGATACGGCAGGATACGGCAGGATACGGCAGGATACGGCAGGATACGGCAGGATACGGCAGGATACGGCAGGATATGGCAGGCTACGGCAGGATACGGCAGGATACGGCAGGATACGGCAGGATACGGCAGGATACGGCAGGATACGGCAGGATACGCAGGATACGCAGGATACGGCAGGAGACGGCAGGATACAGCAGGATACGGCAGGATACGGCAGGATACGGCAGGATAAGGCAGTTTCCAAAATATCTGCTTGTTTGCACTACGAAAACAACCATTTTGCGTTCATTCAGCGTTCGGTGGTATTTCATACTGTTCTTGCATGCCTATTGTGACTTTCCCGGCTAAAAACCCGCTTCATGTACACCAATTATTCGTTTCAAAAAAGAAGAAGATTGCTACTTGCTTCCTGAGCTTGGTGGTATTTCATCCTGTTCCGTGCCCATTGTGCCGTTTCTGTTTAGGTTGACAACCCGCCTTGCTGCACACCAATTCTCGGTTTTCAAAAGGAAAGTGATTGCTACGTGATTGCGTACGATACACTTCCTGTGCCCCAAAACACAATACGCACAGGCATAATAAAAGACAATCACATCATTGGAGCCTGTACTATTATGGTTATAGACTTTTGGTGTACCTCTGCTCCATGTTATGTAGGTTACAGCAGAAAATGAACAGGCCGGCAAGGAAGTCGTAGTTATGCGGACGCACAGGAGCCTCATCACAGCCGTTCCCAATTGCTCCTTCTTAGCATTGCTGAAAACATTCTCCACTAGATGACGGCCTTCATTGATCATCTGGTTGTAATGCACCAAAAAAAATTCCAAAAAATTCCAAAAATATCCTTTGTTATCTCACGCTCAGACTGATGAGGGCCTAGTGTTGGGCCGAAGCCGGTCTCGTTTTTTGGCTTTGTTTGTGGACGCTTGCATGTGAGCCGTGTGTGAAGTAGCCCGTGACCACCGCTGATTTTCTGATTGAGGACCCCTTCTCAGGATTTTCTGACGTGGACAAGCTCAAAGCTCATCCATAAAAAATTCCGAAAAAAATTCCAAAAAAAAAATCGAAAAAAAAAATTCCAAAAGAAAATTCCAAAAACAAATTCCAAAAACGTAAGTGGGTTTGTCGAACCAGAACAGCTCCCGGTCTACCGGGTGTGAAGGTGACTCGATGGCCACATGCGTGCTATCCACAATAGCAGACACATGGCGGTGAATTGGATGACTGTGTTGGTGGAATTCCCATCGGCGTTCAAAAGCATCCGTGAACGTATCCCACAGGTGAGCCCGTTGTGACACGTCACGTAGTACTTGGATACAGTAGTCCCGACCAATTCCCAATGTCCTCGCACATGCAATGTGGCTGTACCCCAATAGCAGGAAAGAGATTGTAATTACAAACTCCTCTAATGTGAAAATGGAATTTGCCCCCAGGAACAGCAGAAATCCCGTTCTGTACCCGGTGGCCTTCATGAGCGGCATTGCTGTAAGTGGAGCGCAGTGCGGGGAGGCGCCGCTATCAGAACAATCCACAGAGATCCACGTAAACTTCAAGACTTAAGGACTGAAGAACTTAAATGATTGAGCAGTGCAGAAACGATATAACAACAGCGTAAAAGAATTTCTAATAGTGCTAATATAACTAATGATTAACATTCTTCTTTCATTGTCTCAGATATGTGCTGTCTATGAAATCAACAGTGAGGGCAACGAAGCAATCCATGGCTCTTGGCGGGAACGGTGTTTGATGGTCCTCGACTCTTAAGGAGTGTCAGTGAAGTGCTGCCATCCATGATTCTTGCGAGCCGGGCCAAGTGACGTGAAAGGTGCCTGATGGTCCTCCACTCTTAATGAGTCTCAGTGCAGCGGATGACAGCACCGCCAACAATGCGACAAGGTTCACGATGTGGTACACGCTTCCACCCCTGTGTGCAGGGCGTCCATCATATGAGGCGACGCCGCGACAAGGGTTTGCGCTATGGTTCACGCTTCCAGGCCTGTGTGCAGGGCGTCCAACGTGAGGCGACGCCGCTACAAGAGTTGACGCTGTGGTACACGCTTCCACCCGTCTGTGCAGGTAGGTAGGTAGGTCGACTCGGGACTGGGGTTGCCCCGCAGGGGGGACTTATCAAGGGGCTTTTGCTCACCCACCCACGGCCCTACTGCACGTGCCCCCACAAAGCGGCTCCCCTACATGGGGGAAGGGCGCGGTCGCCGCGAGCAGTACCCTACAGCGGGTTCTGCCCAGAGAGGTAACCAATGTTCGACCGAAGTCTCACATTCCTCTCCTTCGAGCGGATGATACGTGGGGGAGGGTCCCACCGCACATCCTCATCAACCTCCAGATTTTGGGGCCGAGGGGCCGGGAGCCAGGCCAAATGCCCTGTCCTGCAGGCACCCCCACCTGGGTTGGTTTTCAGTAGGTGTGAGGCGACTTGAAGAAGCACGTGCTATGGGACTCGCATGCCGTGGCGCACACTCACACCTCCTGACTCGGTCGAGCTTGCGCTCTCCCGGGGGGCCGGGGGTTCGAAGTAGGTCGTTGTGGCCGGTTGGTTGGTCGTATGGTACGATTGCGGTGTAGTTTGTTAATGTAGGTTGGTCGGTTGCGTGATGGTAGAGCCAAGTTTTGTTCGTGGGCATGGTCGTCGGCGGGCGCGGCGCACCACGGTGTCACCAACCCTTTGGACGCCGTTCCCGTTTCGACCCGTGCACGCCTGGCTGGTTTGGTGTTGGCCGGCTTGCGTGTGGTCTGTTCACCGTCAAGTGGCGGCTGCAGCTGCGGTGTTGTTGGTTCGCGGTCGTCTTGGCAGCCCCATGGTCGGCTTGGTTTGCGTGGGTCCCATTGCGCTGCTGCCGGTGGTCGTTCCGCCGAATGTTGTTTATGCAGCCGGCATGTCCGTGTTGGTGCTGGTCAGTGGCGTCGTGGTTTGTCCAAGTGTAGTGTTGTGTAGTTTGTTACCGTTGGTTGGTCGCGTTTGTATTGGCAGCGTTGCGGTGTTCTGCTGTGTTCCTGGGTACGGTCGTCGGTGGGCCTGGCGCACCACGGTGTTGCCAACCCGTTGGGCGCCGTTTCCGTTTCGACCCGTGCACGCCTGGCTGGTTCGGCGTTGGCCGGCTTGCGTGTGGTCTGTTTACGGTCAAGTGGGGCTGCAGCTGAGGTGTGGTTGGTGCGCGGTTGTCGTGGCCGCCTCATGGTCGGCTGGGTTCGTGTGGGTTCTGCTGCGCTGCTGCCGGTGGTCTTAGCGTCGAATCCTGCCCGTTTAGCCAGCACGTTTGTGTCTGCGTTGGTTTGTTGCGTCTTGGTTTGTACAAGTGTCGTGTAGTGTAGTTTGGGAACGTTCGTGGGCCGTGTCCGCAGCGGTAGAGTCACAGTGTTCCTCTGTGTTTGTGGCCATGGTGGTCGGGGGGCGCGGCTCGCCACGGTGTCGCTAGCTCGTTGGACGTCGCTCTCGCACCGGCCCATGCACGCCCGGCCAGCTTGGCGCTTGTCGGTGTGCGCGCGGTCTGTTCACGGTCACGTTGCCTCCGCTGTAGTGGTTCTGGCGGTGTGTGGTCGTGTTAGTCGCCTCTTGGTTGGTTTGTTCGGCGTTCGTTCCTTGTTGTCGCAGCGGGCGCTCGCGCAGTCGGATTTGTTGTGTGCAGGTGTTCCGCTTGTTGCGATGTTGGTCGGTGCCAGGTGTGTGGGGCCGGCACGGTACGTTTGTACTGTGCGCCGCCCGCCCGCCGCGGGGTAGAAAAGCCATGAGAAGTGTTGTGACCGCTGTAAAAATGTTTTCCCCTGTCGGTGCCCTGTTCCCTGCCCCGCCCTGGCAGTGTTGCATGCACAATCCATTATCCGGTATTTCGTGGTGCTCCGTAGCCGTACTTCCAGTTTCGCTTGTGCCACTCATATATACACCCCCCGTCGGTGGCAAGGCCCCGCCGGTCCCCCTCGGTGTGTCCCTGTGCTCCCCATGGGAGCCCCAGGCTGTTGTTCCAGCTCGGTGGTGCTGTGTCTGCCGTGCGCCTTCTCGTGTCGTGCGTTGCGGGTCATTTGGGTGGCGTGTCTGTGTCACGGTGCTGGGTGTGGTGGCTAGGATGGTTAGGGTGGTTCGGCTTGTGCTGTGGTGTCGGGACGCTCCGTCCGACGTGGCGGGTTGGGCTCGGCGTAACACACCCGTGCCTGTTGGCAGGGGGGTCGATGCGGCCCCGTGTGGTGAGCTTGTGTCCCCCCGCATGCCCCGGGTAGGGTTGTGGAGGACAGGAGTACCGGGCAGTGTTGCAGCCCCCCTCCCTCTCATGGACGCTGTTAACTGTCTGCGGGGAGTGTGCCCCCCCTACCATTTGCATAGGTTATACGTGTCGTAACCTTGCGCGTCCCAGGCGCTCAACTCCCCGGAGGAGGTGCGCGCTGGTCCCCGCGGTGCACTTATCTCCGGATGCTCGCCCTGGACGGTAATACTCTGGCCGGTGGTTCGTTAACATTCTTGTGGTTATCGGCCCGGCCGCGGGTTCCGCGTATTTGGCCGGGCCCTTTGCCCGGCCCCTTGTGGATCCGGCTCGCGGGAGAGGAGGGTGAGGCGGGAGGACGGGTCCGGGCGTGGCGCCGCCCCGTTCCCTGCTGCAGGTGGGTCGGGGGGTCCAAGAAGCGTGGCCCTCGCCCGGGGGGTTGTAGGAGGAAGTCGTGGGGTTTCCGTGCGTGCTTGACACCACGGGTTGCGAAGGCCGGCCTCCACTCTCCGGGCATCTGTTGCATTTCTGGGGCAGGTTGACGTCCGTCTTGTCGGTTTGTCGGACCGTCAGTTGTTGCTGGGGTGTGTTGCGCGGCTGTGTGCCACTGGGTCGTCGCGGTAGGACCTGTGGCCAGGCGCGGCTCAGGATCCTGGGGGGGCATCCCATGCGTCGCACCGGGGCGCCGTGGAGGTTACTGAAGTTTGCGTGCACAAGGGCTGGGCGTGCCGCCCGGGTCTCCGCCTCAGTGCGGACGGCGGGTTGCCGTCAATTGCCCAGTGCCAGCGCCCGGATCCGTTGGCGTGCGCTGTTCGACAACACCCCCGTGGTCATCGGTTCGGCCGCGGGCTCCGCGTGTTTGGTCCGCCCCTTTGCCCGGCCCCTCGCGGACCCGTTACGTTGGAGAGGAGGGTCAGGTGGGACGGCGGCCCCGGGTGTGGCGCTGCCCCCTTTCCTTGTTGCAGGCGGGTCGCTGGGGTCCGGGAAGTGCGGCCCCCGTCTGGGGGATGTGGGAAGAGGTCGCTGGGGTCGTATTTGTGTCCGACACCCTGGGCTGCTAAGGCTAGCCTCCACTCCTTGGGTGTCCGTCGTGCTTGCCGGGCAGGTGGACGCCGTCCCCGCTGGTGTGTCCGGTCGACGGGTGGTGCCGTAGCATGTTGCGCGGCCGCGCGTTGCTGGGTTGTACGAGGGGTCTTGTTGGGCGAGGTCTGCCCGGCCGGGGTCGTTGTGGTACGTGGCCGACCCCGCTGCCGCTGGTGTGACGGTCACCGTCCGGTCCTCTGGCGGGAGGAGGCGGTCCCGGGTCCGCCGCGCCGTCTCTTCCCTGCGCGTGGCTGGTGTGGGACTCGTGCCGTTCGCGTGCGGCCGTGCGTCGTCGCTGCAGGTCCTGTGGTCGGCCGCGGGTCAGGGCCCTGGGGGGTTACCCACACGTCGTACAAGGGCGCTGCAGAGGGCACTGAAGATTTCGTGCACCAGGGCCGCATGCGCCGCCCGGGCCTCAGTCTCAGTGCGGATGGCAGGCTGCAGCTGCCCGCCCAGCGCCAGTGCCCGGATCTGGTGGATCGCGAAGACGGGGCACAGGTTGGGCTCAGTAGGGGTTTCCGCCGTCGGTTCCGGGATGGCCTCCATCTGCTGCCAGCCGTCGAGGTAGAATCTCCACGCCGCTGACCACGCCCTGGTGTGCGGCCAGCGGCGCCGCGCCCACCGCCAGAGGCAGTAGAGGGCGTGGCCTTGGTGCCAGGTGCCTGCCGTCCCCGACACAATGGCCGTCAGGGGGTCCGGGGGTTGGTCTGGGAGCAGGGGGGTCGGGTTGTCCGGCAGGTCTGTGGTCGCCCGGAGCATGGAGTCGACGGCCTCCAGGCTCCAATGGTTGTCCCGCGGAAGTGGGATGATCCGCACCTGGTAGTAGTGGCCATTCTCCAACACGGTCATGGCGATGGTACCTGGGGTCACGTTCGCGCGGCGGGGGCGCTGCGCGCGCCGTCTCCGGGTAGTGCGCCGTCAGGTTCGTGAGGTTGTGCCCCCTGCTACGGGCGGTCCCGCTTTCCCATGCCTCCAGGCCATTGTGCGGTGGGATACGGAGGTTGTCGGGTCTCAGTGGTGGGGCGTCCCGCTCCCGGCCTCCGGAGGTGGGTGCGGGCCTGGGGTCCGTCGGCGGCGCTATGAGCGTGTGTACCCAGCCCAGGTGTGGGACCCACACGCCCTCTTGGGCCGGTTGCTGGGTGTTGAACCACCAGATCCACGCTTTAATGAGGTCGTCAAAGACCTGTGTCCCGGGGATGACGAGCGCCTGGAGCTGTCGCACAAAGATTTGGGTTGTCGGGGCATGTGGCAGGGGGACTACGGCGAAAAGCCTGTTCGGGTCGACGTTACGGAGGTGTTTCCGGAGGGTGGCCACCGGCTCGCTTGAGGGCGTGGAAGCGTGGATGTCGTAGAGCGCCCTCAGTTCCGCTTCGTCGAAGGGACCCGTGCCCTGTTGCTGTGGCGGTCGGGGGGGCGGGGGGGGCATGGTCACCCGGTCTTGGTCCAGTGCCGCGTCAGCAGGGGAGGGGTGCCGTGAGGTGGCCCCCGGGTGTCCCCCAGGCATTTACTCCGAGGGGGGTTCCCGTTGCCGGGGCATCGAGCAGGGCGTGGCGGTGGGCAGTGGGCCAGCGGGCTCGTGGGGGCTGGAGGTCCCTGTCATCTCTGTGTCCGCCCTCGGTCCGCTCGCGTCGTGTCCCGGCTGCCGCGATGTGCCCTCCGTGGCCTGGCGGCTTCTGGACTGCGGGGAGGGCTGCCCCCCCGCCCCTTGCGTAGGGCCGGGGTCGGGCGCGGGCTCCCTTGGTCGCGTGTCCGTGGCGTGTGGTCCTCTCAGTAGCGGATCGGCCGCTGACCCCGGGAGGGAGGCGGCGGATGAGCTGGACGTTTCGCCCGCCGTCTGGCGAGGGTCCGCCTGAAGCGCTGCTTGCCGCTCGCGCTCGGCCGGCGTGAGAATGGTGGGGATGTGCGTCCGCTCGGTGCGGGGCCTCTTGGACCGGCGTCTGGGGTCGGAGGTCGATGATGTTCGCCGAGCGTGGGGGTCGCGGGGGCCCCCGTGGTCCCTGTCCATATCCTCATTGAAGACGACTCGTTGCGCTGCGGGGGGCGGCGTGCGGCTGCGGCGACGGGATCGGCCAAGGTGCCTCGTCTCTTGGCGCTGCTCCGGCGTGTCGCCTTGCACCCTCGAGGCGTGGGGACTGCCCGGGCTCCTCCGTGGGGCGAACGGACGCAGGGGGCTGCTGTATGTGCCAGAGGAGGAACCCCTATCGGGTGGTGGACCCCGTGGGTGTTCCGGTGAGTTTCGGCGCCGCCTGCCTGGGGGGCTCCGGGACGTCTTGGGACCGCGGCTGCCGGTGGCCTGAGGCGTGTCCCTGGTAGCCCGGTGATCCACTGATGTCCCAGATATTACGGTCCTGCATGGCCGTACGGATGCGCAGGGCGGCGCGCTGATGCCACCGCCAGTGCAGTCCGTTCATTTCATCTGGGCTGTAGGCTCCCATATGCGCCATGAGCCGGGTGGACACATAGCGCCATTGGCCGGGGTGGTCCATGGTGGCGGGGGGCGTGTGCCCTGTCCGATGACCAAACGTGACGTCTGCCATGGTGCGTGTTCCCTCCGCGAGGTGGCGGGACCGCGAAGAAAGTACGAATCGTATGCGGACCGCCAGTTCGAGCTGCTCCCCTGTGACAAGCCTGGGGATCCAGAAGCCTAGGTCTTGGGTCGCTTCTTGCTACGCTTGTTCGCTGGGGTGGCTGGCGTCACCCTCCAAGTGTGCATAGTCCACGTGTCCCCGCCCCCAGGGCGGGGCGGCCCCCGTCAGTGGGGCGACAGGCTCACTCGCGGTGTTGGTGGCCGCTTCCACGCGCGTGCCCTCACCTGGGGCGTTGCGCTCGTCCGTAGTCCGGTCCGCCGCGCCGCTCGCGGTCGCCTGCCCTTCGCCCGTAGTGGCAATCTGCCCCAGGGTGGTGTAGTCGCGCTGGAGGTGCGCTTGTCGTGGCACCGTGAGGGGCGTATCGTCCGCCTGGTCGCGTCGCGGCTCCGGGTGGACGTGTGGCGTCTCCGGTGCTGGGACCGCCTGGGGGGCATCCCTGCAGGAGTCCATGAAGGCATCGAAGGAGTCGTCGTCGCGGTTGTGCCCGCTCGGTGACGTTCCTCCTTCGTCCGCGCTTGGGCGTGTCGGGCGTGGTTTCCCGGGCCTCTGGCCCCGCGCTGGTTTCCTGTGGATCTCGGTGCAGCGCCTCCCCTGGCGTGCTCGCGCCTGCGCGGGTCGCCAGGTTCGCCCGGGGGGCGGCGCCCGCGTGATCCGCGGCCGAGGGCCGGTTGGGGCCGTCCGCACACCCGGTGTCCGGAGCTGGCCCCTCGGGTTCCGCGTCAGGCTGGCCATCTGCCAATGCCTCGTCGCCTCCGTGTGCCGTTTTGTTCGTCAGGTCGGCACTCCGCACTGATGGCTGGTTCGTTCCCCCGCCAGGTTCCCCTCATTGGTGCTGGTGTCGGCGTTCGTTGCGGGGGTCTCTGCAGTCCTTCCGCGCCCACCGCGGGCGCGTCGCGCTGCGGTTGGGTCGGCGGTGTAGGCGGTTCGGGGCCATCGTCCGCCGGTGGCAGTGCCCCCCGGGCGTGGCCTGCCGCCACGGGTGGCGGCTCGAATAGGCTCCCCGGGTCCGCGGGCTGCGGGGCGTCCGCCGGGGCGGCGGTGCGTGGCGGATCCGGGACGGGGCCTGGGCCGGGGGCCGGGCGACCGGGAGATGACGGTTCTGCCGGCCGTGCTGGCAGTCCGGTTGGTCGGGCGTGGTGCCGCTGGGGCACCGGCCCGCCGTGCGTTGTGGCCCGTAGGTCCTCCGTGCTGGACGTTGCCGAAGCCTGGGGGGTTAGGCCCCCGCTGGGGCCGTGGATCTCGGGGTGCCCGGCGTCGGAGGACCGGGCGGCAGTGACGTCGGTCGGGGTAGTGGTGTGTGTCCGTGTGGGGAGGTTGTCGGTCGGCGTGTACCTTGGGTCCGCTGCCGGCCGGTCAGGTACGCCATGGTGCGGGCGGGGTTCCGGGTGGGCCTGTGTTGTTGCCGCTTGGCTGGCTGCCGGCCGTGGGCCGTGCGCAGGCGGGACGGGTGGTGTTAGGGGTTGCGGGATCCCTGTGGGGCTCGGGGCCAGTACCCTGTGCGGGTGTGCGGTGCCGGGGGGCTGCCTGGGCTGGGTACCCACCGCCCCTGTATTCGTGGGGCCGGGTAGGGCTCCGCTCCTGGCAGGTGATGCTCCGTGTCCCCAGCTCCCTGTGGCCGCGTGGTGTTGTGTTGGTTGTCGTTGCGCCGCCCGTTTGGACGCACGCTCTTGTCGGGGGCTCTGTGGTGTGCCGGCCCTAGATTGTGCCGGATCGCCTGTAGTCCGCGTGGGGTCGGTGGCGTGTTGTTGGTGTGGTTCGGCGGCGGGTCAGGGGGGGGCGGAGGTGGATGGGTAGGGGGATGTGGAGGACGTCGCGGCCGACGCTCGGGCCCGTACGTTCGTGGCCCTAGTCGCTGTCGTGGCGCGGGATCGGGGCGGGGGGGTGGTGATGGTTGCGGTGGTTCTCCGGGGGGGGTAGGATGAGCCGTCGAGCCGGATACCCCTGGCCATCATCTTGGCCACCACTGCATTGCCGTATGTGCCCGGTTGTGGTGGCCGGACGTGCAGCTGCAGGGTGCGCTGTATCAGCGATTCGAGGCTGCGCGGAGGGGGGATGCCCCTCCACGTGAGGTAGGCTGCCATCAGCCTCTCGGTCGCCCCCGGGGTCATGGCCCCGCCGCGGTGGAAGAAGTCCCCCGACTCGGCGCCATGAGCGCCACGGGCGATGCCCATCGCCCATTCCGCGTCCCCCACCAGCCAGCCGAAGGCCATCAGGAGGCGGGTGGTGAGGGTGACGACGATGTTGCGGTAGTTGTTTTGGTTCGTGGGGCTGACGTAGTCCCAACTGTTCGGCAGGTTGCCAGTGGGGGGCAGACTGCGCCGTTGCGCGTCGTTGTAGTCTTCGTGGTCGGGGACGTAAACCTTGGGGTCCGCGTCCGGGTCTGGCAGCGCCCAGGTTGGTGCGTGCCAGGGGGGGCGGGGGGGGGGGGGTGTCGCTGGGTCCTCGTCGGTGAGGAAGTCTAACCACTCGATGTCGGGGCTGTCCTCCCTCGCGCCGTCGTTCCAGACGTTTTGCCGCATCAGAGTCCGCAGCGTCTGGAGTGTGAGGTCTTCGTCTTGCGTTTCGCGCGGCGGCGGAGCCGTGCAGAGTCGGTGCGGTCGCCGGCAGAGTGGGCACGACCACAAGTTCGCGATGCACGGGCTGCAGAACCAGTGCAGCTGCTCCGTGCCGCCGCAGCCGAGGTCATGCCCGCGAAGGGGGTTGCCGTCGTCGTCGCTCACCTCCATGCAGACCCCGCATGGGTTCCCCGGCCGTGGATGCGGGGCTTCACCTTCGGGCACCCCTCTGTGCAGGGCGTCCATCATATGAGGCGACGCTGCTACAAGGGTTCATGCTATAGTTCACGCTTCCACCCCTGTGTGCAGGGCGTCAAACGTGAGGCGACGCCGCTACAAGAGTTCACGCTGTGGTACACGCTTCCACCCCTCTGTGCAGGGCGTCCTTCATATGAGGCGACGCAGCTACAAGGGTTCACGCTGTGGTACACGCTTCCACCCCTCTGTGCAGGGCGTCCAACATGAGGCGTGTGCGTGGGCAGAGAACTACGGATTCATTCAAAAGATTGTTGCTTTGCATCTTCAGCCGCACTGGCAGAAACTTCACGCGCATTTGCGGGGCGCTGCCCAACGGGTACACGCCTCAATGGATAGGGGCGCGCATTGGGCCGCATGGACATGGCAGTTTGCTTGGTGATGATGTTTGGTACGCCGTGTATTGGGACTACAGTGATCTGCTGTCGGACACCTGGAAACAAACTGCCAGATCACTGTGGCTGGCCATGCTGTTTGAGAGAGGGGTGACGCCCACCACTGCAGATCAAATAAAGTTTGATGTCTTTGTCACCAGTTTGCAGGATGCGCCTGCGTGGCGAGAACAAAAGAAATTGGAAAAGGCCGGGCGTGAAAGCCAGGAGGAAGCGTCTGCCGATGCGCACGCTCTTAGTCTAGTCCCCAGCTCATTGGAGAGGCGGAAGCACACACTGGCCAGCTACCTCATGGGTCCGAATGCAGTGGGCCGGCAGCCAAGCACAGGGACATGGCGCCCCACCAGTGGTCCTGCACCTCAGCGGCGCTGTACGGCACCGGGTGGCACATGCTACACCCCAGTGCCAAAGAACTGCAGCAAGGGAATGTGCACACCGCACTGCCTGAGCTTCCAACTTGCCTATGCACAGCGGTTTGCAGCTTGTACGCCAGGCAAATACAAAAAGTCTGAAGTTCGACACAGTCACACACCACGTGCCACTGATGCAACGGAGCTTGCACCTTGGATTGGGCACTGGCAGGGTCATTTGGATGAACCTCGCTGGAGGCACGGCGCGCAGAATGAGGAGGATGAAAATCAGGACAGTGACACCAGTTCTGTGATTGATGAGAACCCACTTGCTCAGCCGCAGACATTGACTCAGCCGCAGCCGTTGACTCAGCCGCAGACGTTCTCAGCACGAGCACCGCGGACACAGGACCTGCCACCAGATCATGCGGAAGAGGAGACCGTCGAGGCCTACCTAGAGAGGCTGTTGGGTTCAGCTCCGCTGCGCAATTCCTTGCCCAGACGCCCGGGTGACACGCCATCTGAGATGCTGATTTTGCAGAAGCGCAGACCGCAAATTTGCTTGATGACTTACAGCAACCGCCGCGAGAAGAGCGCAGGCCCTCGGCGGATAGCGGCCGGTACATTGTGGAAGCCCCGAAGAAGAACCATCACTGCATTGTGTGCTATTGCTTTCTGTTGAACACTGCAGTTCTGCCTTGTGGACACACGATCTGCACAGACTGTGCACGGTGGATCAGCCGGTGCCCAGTGGATCGTACTGTTTTCGTTGCTGCCAACACCCCCAGGAACCGCGCTGTTCAGGATGCTGTGCAAGACTTTCTGCTGTCGGAAGGGGCTCGTACTGCAGGCGCGATACTGGCAGCAGCAGAAGCTGCAATATTCTCTCTGGGATCCACAACAAGACCACTGACAAATCCGGGTACCATGCGACAGGCCAAATTGCGAGCCTTCATGCACCTGTTGCCACTGGATCCTCCTGGTGAACTAGCAGCAGATCCTCCTGGTGCAGCAGCAGCGTGTCTTGATTCAACATGCTCCCAAATACCAGCGCCAGCAGTGATTTCCAGAACGGTGGCTTCGTTGGACTCTGAGCGGTTGCGACAGCGGGAATGGAAGTGCACAACAGTGCAGCGTCGTGTGGAGCGGTCTGAGCAGCCACGTGCAGCAGCTGGAACATTGGTGCACGTCATCTTCAACGATGGCTGGTACGAGGGCCTGGCCGGTGGCGGTACTGTTGAATTCGGCGACGGAACAAGATTTCCCTGGAGCCGCATCCGCACCTGGCATGCAGCCAGCGACCACTAAGGTCAGCCAAGTACACTATTTTGGTAATATATTTTTTTTTCTGTTTTTTTGTTTGCACAGTGGCATGCACCATAGTGCAGCAGTATAACTATATATTTTTGTATGTCTATAACTTCTTTTATTGTTGATTATTTATATTGTCGCACAGTGGAATACACCACAGTGCAGCTTCTTCAGACACACGCATCGAATGGCCATTCGTCTCTCTGCTCAGTGTAATGTCGCTGTGCCTTCCCAGCTTTGTGAGTGCGCCAGTCAATGACGGAGGAAATTAGTTGGCAGTTGGGGTTATGTGTCAAGTCATTTTTTTACCTTTCAGCATAGCAGGGAACAAGATAAAAGCATGCAGAGGTTCAAAAACCAGACGGTTGAACAGTTTTGAAAAAATGAACACCATATTTTGAAAAAGCATTTATGTTTGTTAGGATACAAGCTGCAGTGGGTTTGAAAACGTTTCTGGAAAGAGAACAATTGGAAATGGATTTTTGTTTGTTAGGATAAAAGCTGCAGTGAATTTGAAAACGGTTTCCGAAAAAAAAATTGGAAATGCATTTTTGTTTGTTAGGATAAAAGCTGCAGTGGGTTTGAAGACGTTTTCGAAAAGAAAGCAAGTCACATCATATCACATCACACCACATCACGGCAATTCAAATATGGTCACACACTTCACATCACATTAAAACACATGACATCACATCACACCACATCACACCACATCACATCAAGTCAAATCAACTATCATTGCACCGAATCACACCACATGAAATCGCATGGCATCACATGACATCCCATCACATCACACCACATCACATCACATCACGTCACGTCACGTCACGTCACG
The DNA here is from genome assembly GCA_964036045.1 of Eutreptiella sp. 'Long Island Sound 2002'. Lineage (NCBI taxonomy): Eukaryota > Euglenozoa > Euglenophyceae > Eutreptiales > Eutreptiaceae > Eutreptiella > Eutreptiella sp. 'Long Island Sound 2002'. The sequence continues at coordinate 347,643 of OZ038394.1, forward strand.
TCACGTCACGTCACGTCACGTCAAGTCACGTCACGTCACGTCACGTCACGTCACATCATGTCACATCACATCGCATCACGCCACACAAAACCACACCACAGGAGATCACACTACATCACATCGAATCACGTCATGTCACATTGCATCACATCACATCACATCACGTTGCGAACACCACATCGTATCAACGTATAAGGCATCACATCATATGGCATGAGGAAAGGTCAATTTGCATTGGTTCATACAAGGTCAGATCACATAACGTCCGCACACCTGCAAGGCACCGCCTGTTTATGAGACCTTTACCAATAACTAAAGCTCCAGGTTAGGATTACGGTTAGGGTTAGGGTTAGGGTTAGGGTCACGGAGCTGGTGGAACCAGTTTTGGTTTTATAACCCTTTTTAGTGTCTAGGGTGGACCTACCAGGTTTAGCAACAGCAACAAGCAGCAAGCAGCAACAGCAAGCAGCAAGCAACAGCACGCGCGAAATGGGTAAAAATCAGAAGTCCGTTGTGGTGTTTTGGATTTGGTTCAAATTTTGGTGCATGATACCTATGGGTGTGAGGTACAATCACACAAAGTTTGAGCGAGAAACTCGACGATGGCGACTGGCAACGAGCTTCGCGGGTAGGGCACCCAGGTTTCAACATCTGTCAAAAATGACCAGAAAATGCCATTTTTGGGTAGTTACAGGTGCTTAGCATGTCCTTGTAGGGGAGAATTGGCATGGAAACCAATGTAGATGTTGAACAAACACCTTTGGTCATTGTCTAGTGGGGTTCACACCCAAGTAGTAGGCCCGATGACCTCTTTCTGGGCCCATTTTCGACACCTAACACCCCACCCTCGCCATACCCGAATGTGCATGGCTTGAGTCCTGTAGCATCTGCCCGCAAAGCCCCTCTTACCTGCTACCGGCCATTGTGGTGCCGGGGGCCATCGCACTCAAGCAAGGCATGAATGAATCATCACGTGTCTAATGCATATGAAACGGGATCGCGGTGAAGCGAAAGCCGATTGTACCTTATATTTTTTGTGTCCATGGAATGGTTGTGTATTGGTATAACTATGTTGCTCATCCTTTTGCATTTGTGGATATCACCTTGTACTACGTATTTTTTCTTGTTTGAAGTGTAGTGTTTTAGTACAAAAGTGGCTTGTACTACTTGCTGATACCACGAAACATTTGTGTGAGAATGCAATGGGGGGGGGGAAGGCCGCAAATACGATGACCTCTTTTTGGGCCCATTTCGACACATTCTAGCCCCTACAAGTTCCCAACCACCCCGTAATGCGTGAAACAAGGAACATGCAACACTTGACAAGCACACAATAGCCGGATAGAGACATCAATTTTTTGGTACAGGTATGTTGCAGGATGTACAATGCATTGTACATATGCATCGGATTGGATGCATGTTCTTTTGGGTTTGTTGTGCATGACAAAAAGTTTTGCTCATAACAAGAGGAAGAGGAACGGGATCGCGGTGAAGCAAAAGCCGAACGCAGACGTCAACAAGAAGCTTGGGGAGTACATTCATTCCGCGTGGAGTACAGGGATAGGTTGCTCGTTTGAAGGTTAGGATAAACGTGGTTGTCCAACAACCAATTCACACAATGTATGCCGTAAGCTTAGGGCGATGTGAAAGGTGGCAGAAATTAATGGGGTCGCGATGAGACGAAAGCCATTTGCCAACACAAAAAAAGGGGAGGGAATTGGAACTCCTGTGCCGAAAACTAATGGGATCGCAGTGAAGCAAAAGCCATTTGCCAAACAAAAAGAGAGGAGGGGACAATGCAATGCACAAGGCGACGCAAGACAAAAAATGATGTAAATACGGCCCACGGTGATGAGTGTGTATTGAGTGCAATGACAGAATCAATGAGGATAACGAGTATGAGGGTGATGGACAAAGACGACTACCAACATGTGGGACGAAAGAAACGAATACAGGTTGCCTTAATGCAACCAACGGCGGACAAGTCGCAAAAATTTGAACAACAAATGCATAGCAAAGGATTTGGGTTAGTAGCATTGATAGTGTCACAAACATCGTTGGGAATCGATGGGATCGCGGTGAAGCGAAAGCCAACACTACTTTGTGACATACAAACAAATGAACGCTGGGCTAGCAACTAAGGAGCGAAAAAAGCGGAAACCACTTATGTGGTTACAATGTACAACAAAAAAGAGTGCATGACGAGGCAATAAAAAAAGGCTGGTAATCAACAGGATCGCAATGAAGCGAAAGCAATAGACTCAGCAGCACAGTAAGATAAGGCTAGGAAGAGGCATTCTTCTTCAAATATGGCATATTGAATTCCGCCTTTACAATCTTCCAAGCATTCAGTAGTAACCGAAATCGCGAGTTTGCCTCCTCAGAAGAATCTCCCAATTTTTTTGTATCTGGGTGAACGCGCATACTACAAGCCATGTACCGAGAACGAGCATTTGCTTTACCACTGGCACCCAACAAGTCCAAAGCCAATTGTACGTTGTGGTTGGACAGCTTGTCTTTGGTGGAAGCAAAAAGGGAGGATGGAAGGTCCGTGACGCATTGTGCGCTTGTTGAAGTTTGGGCGATACTAGGCTCCCAGGGCGAGGACTTCTTCGTAGATGATTGCGCACGTTTGTTGATTCTACGCTCCTTGGGCTGTGATGAACTCGATGAACCTGCACACTCGTGTGATGTATGAGTGGATGATGACGATGGAGGTGTGGGGTCTCGACCAGGCTTGCTAGCCCAACTTGAACGACGGTTGTATTCTCGATTTTCCACGGCTTTTGCACGAACCGGCGTTTTGGTGATTGCATCTTCTACTGCACGACGATTTTCTCCTTTGCTACCACCTCTCACGGCCTCTACTTCTGTTGCTTTGCGTTGTTTGGAAAGCAACTTGTCGAACGCAATGTCGGAGCCCTCCTCACTCAGTGTTAGCCTTGGGTTGCTTTTGTGAGAAGGTGGCGCAAGTGCCTTGGACTTTGGACTCAGGGGTTTGTGCACACGTTGTTTCCCCTTTTTTTCTAAACGAGCACGCCCCTCAGCATCGAGCATCTCTCTTGCAATGTCTGCAGCTGCATCGAAATCGCCTTCATGCTGTTGCTCAGCACACATCACGTTTTCGATTAACCAAGGTATCAAGCGACAACGTGTCAAGTTGTGTCGTGGTTGAGCCATCAGCATTGCGTGAATCATCGGGGACACTACGATGTTTGCACTTCAGCAAATGCGGTTTGAGGTTTGAGGTTTGATTTTGCGGGTACTAGACGCCTTTCGGCCCCGGGGGGCCACCTGGTCGGGCCAGGTGATATCCTCCCCACCGGGTCCTAGTGGGGGGCCCTCCACGACGCACCTCCTGCCTGGTGGCGGAGTCCCCCGGGTTCACACAGCTCGGAGCCCCGTCCTTCCCCGGCTTCCCCGTTTCGCCACTCCCCGGTCAGTGCATCAATTCGCAGCCGTGGCTGCGGGCGCTTACCCACTGCGTCGCCCCCCTAATGCGTGGTCGCCCGGAGCGCCGGCTCCGCCGGGCCCGTGCTACTGGCTTGTCGCCAGTGGGACCCCCTTGGGCTGGCGCGGAGGCTGCCTAGCCTAGGAGTTGGGGCGTGGCGCTGTGCGCCACTACTGCCTTGGCGGGTGCAGTGCCCCGTCTGTGTGTGCGCGGCGCTCGCGGCCGGTTCGGGGGGCTTGGGCCGGTTCCTGGTGTTGTGTCTCTCCCGTTTCCCCCTCCCCGCCCCGCGTGTTCGGCGCTGCGTGTGGCGGGCCGTCCCGTCCGGGTGTCCCTTACCCTCGCTCGCTGGTACGCCATTCCACGCGGTCTGTGCGTTCCGCGCGATCGGTCCGGTTGCCCTTCTGGTAGTCCCCGCGTGTCCCTTTCGTGTGTGTGCGCTCGCGCTCTCGCGGTGTCCGCTCCCCCCTCCCCCTGGGTGGTGTGGCGTGCGCACCTCGCGCGGTCCCGGCACTGGGCGCTGGTAGGGCCGTTCCTAGTGGTCCGTGCCCCTCCGCGTGTCCTGCCCCGGTCCCTTGCTCCGTCTGGCGTGCTTGGGGGGGGGGCGGTCCGGTCCCGGTTCCCTCCTACTTGGCTTGGGGTTGTGGGGGTGGCGGCAGGGCGTCCCCGGGGGGGGTGCCTTCTACCGTTGCGAGGGGCGTCTGGGGTCATGCGCTCCCCCTCCCCCGACTGCCCGCCCACTGGGCGGGCTGTCGCGGTCCGCGATCCACGTGTTGTGGGCGCGGGCGTGCGGGTGTGGGGGCCCTGCTCTGTCCCCTCGGCCGGCACGCCCTGCGGGGGCTGCGCGCCGCAGGGCGGGTCCGTGGCGTTCATGTGCTGGGGGGCGGGCTTGGGGGGGGGGCGTGCGCCGTACCCCCCGGTTGTGCGGCCGGGGGGGGGCCTGTAGGGCGGGGGGTAGCTCTGCCTCATTCCGTCCCTTTGCCTTCCCTGGGCAGGCAACAAAGCGGGTGTCACTGGCGTTGTGCTGTCCATGGGGGGCGTGGCCCCCCATACAACTCCGGTTCGTGCTCACCAGGCTTCTCTGGGTACGATCTGTGCGGCGTCCTGGCGCGTAGGCGCGGGCTCGCTTGTTCTTCGCGGCCCCCATGGGAGCCGGCGGCTGGGGCGGGGGGGCGGGTCGCGCTCTGGCTCCTCTCCCCGGCGGGGGGGGGACCATCCCCCCTGCCTCGGGGGTCGGGGGCCGGGGCCCCCGCGGCTTGCGGGCCGGTGAGGGGGTGGGGGGGGGGGGTGTCGCGCCGCCGCCTCCCTGCTCCCCTTCTGGGCGGCGGCCTGCAGTACTCAATCCTGGCCCCCTTCGTGTCGCCGGCGCGCTCCCTTCCGGCGTGCGCGTGCGGTCGGGCCGAAGTGCCGCCCCAGGGTGGGGGGGGTGAGGGGCGGCCTGTGCACCGCCCCCCCGGGGGCCCTTGCAGACCTGAACCCCCCCTCTGCCCTCCCTGAGTGGGCTGTGGTCACGGGAGGGTCATGTGGGGCGCGGCCTCTATACTGTTCTGTTGTGCGCGTTGCTCCGGCACGCCAGTGTGGGCTCGCGGGAGCAGGTCCAGCCGCCGCTCCCCCCACCGCGTCGCCCCCCCGGCTCCGGGGGGGTGGAGGGCCGCACCTGTGGCTCCCCAGCTGGGGGGGGTGCGCGGGGGGGGGGTGGGGGGGCCGCCCCCCCGCCCGCTCTCGGGCCTGAGTGGGAGGGGGGGGGGGAGTGGGGGGGGGCCTCTGGTCCCCTGGCGACACCTCCTGACGGCCGGGAGGGGGGGGGCATCGCAGTCCCGGCCCCGGGGGCCAGCCATCGGCTGGGGGGTCGCGCTCTTCCCCCGCCCCCCTCTACCTAGAGCCGGACCCTCGTGCAGGCCCTCGCTGGGGCCCCTCATCCCCCCGGCCGTTGTCGCGCGGCGCTGGCCGGCCAGGGGCGGCCGTGAGGGTTAGCGGTCAGTGGTTAGCGGGCTGCGGGGCAGCAGGTTCCCCCCCGCGCTCGTTGTCTCCGCCCTCCCTCCCGCGGGAGGTGGCACATTCTCATGCGTCGTGCCATACCGTGGGGGGGGCGTGTGTCGGGGGGCCCAGCTCCCCCCCCCACTCTCTCGCATCCGCCGTCTGGGCCATCACCTGCGCCGCCGCTTGTGTGGGGGCTGGGGCTGTGGCGGCGGCCGGTTGTGCCGGCGGCAGCGCCAGTGGGCGAGGGCGCTGTGCAAAGCCCGGGGGAGCCAGTTGTTGGCGTCCGCATCCGTGATGCGGAGCACCGCTCCCCCTTCCAGGAAGGCCGGCCACGTCGGCTCCCTGTCGGGCCACGCCGCCCGGGTCACTGACCTGAGGACCCTCTCATGGTCCTCTGGGGCTGCCCACCCCCCCGGGGGTACCTCTCGGTTTCCTCCGTCTGTCCGGAGGAGCACGGCATCGAAGGGACGGTTCCTCGACCTCCTGGAGGTCCCCTGGTTGGCCCAGCACAACCACCCGTACACCTCCCCCACCAGGGGGAGGGTCTCCTCCCCCAGAGGATCTGGGACCGCGCCCCAGTCCCGGTCCCATGGCCGGCCCCCCTCTGCCCCCCGCGCCGGCCCCCCTCGCCGCCCCTGTGCCTGCGGCGCCGATGCCGCGCCCCGCCCCACCTCCGCCGAGGCCATCCGCGCCGGCTCTGCCCTCGGCGTGGGGGGGGCTGGCTGGTGCCGGGGTCGTGGGGGTTGGGGGGGGACGAGCTCGCCGGCGTCAGGGTCGATGTTGTAGAGGTGGTGGTGGTGGTGGTGGTGGCGGTGGTGGGTGTGGTGCGCCGGCATCTGTTGGATGCCGGGGGGGATGCACCTCACCGGCTGCACGTCCGGCTGCGGGGGCGCCCCGCCCGCCGCCCCCCTCCCTTCGTCCCGCCCTCCCCCCTGGGCTCCCAATCCCCGTCCCGCCTGTCCCTTGGGGCCCGCGGCGCCCTTGCCCTTGCCCTTGGGCCCCTTTCCAGCCCCCTGCCCGTGTCGCGGGTCCCGCCTCCCGTCCCCCACGCCCTGGCCTGCCCGCTCACCCACCTCCCCGCGCCCTGCCCCCTGCACCCGGGCTCCCTGCCCGTGCCCCTGCGCGCCGTTCCCGTGCCCTGGCCCCTTCCCGGCCCCCTGCCCTGAGTCGCGCCGTCCGCTGCCTGCGCTCTGCTCCTCCCCACTGCTGCGCCCTTGCTCCCTGCCGCGCGTGCCCTGGCCTGCTCCTTGCGCGCGCTCCTGGGCACTTCCCCTGTCGCCTCCTGCCCCCCGCTCCGCGCTCCCTTCCTGAATCACGCGCCGGGCGTCCCGCTGTCTTTGCAGCTGCGGCAGCGTGACACCCGGCGGCGAGCGCTCGGGCGCCGGGGGGCGGACGTGCCGCACCCGCCCCGGGGGGAAGGGCTTGGGGGGGAACTGCTTGGGGGGGCTGGTGTGGGGAAGGGTTGGGTTGGCGTGGGCGCGGTACTTCGCGCTCTCCCTGCCCACTGCCGCTGCTGCGGCGGCCGCCGGCGAGTCGCCCGTGGCCCGTGCGGGGTTCTTCCCTCGCTTGCGCGGCGTGCTGGAGGTCGCGGCGTGGCCGGCCGAGGCGGTGGCGCGGCCCGCCGGGGCCGCGGTCGCAACTCCTCGCGCGCCCTCCTCGCTCTCCTCTGCTGCTGTGGCGGCCGCCGGCGAGGCGCCCGTGGCCCGTGCGGGGTCCGTCCCCCGCGTTCGCGGCGTGCTGGGGGTCGCGGCGTGGCCGGCCGAGGCGGTGGCGTGGCCCGCCGGGGTTGCGGCCGCAGCCCCTCGCGAGCCCTCCTCGCTCTCCTTCGCTGCTGTGGCAGCCGCCGGCGAGGAGCCTGTGGCCCGTGCGGGGTCCGCCCCCCGCTTTCGCGGCGTGCTGGGGGTCGCGGCGTGGTCGGCCGAGGAGGTGGCGCGGCCCGCCGGGGCCGCGGTCGCAACCCCTCGCGCGCCCTTCTCGCCCTCCTCTGCGGCTGCGGCAGCCCTCGGTGATGCGCCCGGTTCCTGCGCCAGGGGTACCCCCCGTGTCGGCAGCGTGCCGGGGGCCGCGGTCGGGGCCGCGGCGTGGCTCGCTGGGGCTGCGGTCTCCGCTTCCTGCGCGTCTGGGGCCCCCTCCCGGGGCGGGGCGGCGGGGCTTGCTGCTTTGGCGGCCGGGGCGGTCATCTCGGCTGGCTCAGGCTCCCGGGCCGGCGGCGGCGGCCCGACCAGTACCGCCGGCTCCGCCAGCCTCCGCTCCTCGCGCTCCCCCGTCCACTCCGGGAAGGCGGGGGAGCGGGAGCGGGACCGGCGGTGGTGGCGGTCGTCCCGCTGGGGGGAGCCATCGGAGTCTGCCATCACTGTTATCCTGGTAGGCATGCGTGGTGGCATGCGCGCCCTTCCTGGTGCATCAGTGCCGTGCCGTTAGCAGTGCCGTGTGGTGCTCTGCGTGGGGGAGGGGGGGAGGGGGTGGGGGGCCGGCTGTGGCGTCAGCCCCGCACGGCCGGGGGCCGGCGGCCATCCACCGGCATTGGGAGGGGAGGGGGGGGAGCCACGCGGCCCACGCGTCGCGCCATAGCTCCCAGTCTGGGGCGGGGCCCAGGGCCCTGGGCCCCCGGGGGTCGTCGAGTGGTGTCGGGGGGAGCCGCACCAGGTGGACCCCCGTAACGGCGGTGACCTCCTGTGTCCGCAGGAAGGTGTGTACTCCGTCCCGCGCCGCGGGCGCCGGGAGGGGGGGGCGGGTTACGGGTGTTGCCCCATAGAGGTCGGTGGGGGTGATCCCCAGGATCCGCCCCGGGTTCCCGCGGGTCGCGACGACGAGGAGGAGCAGGGGGGTGCCAGGGCACTCTTGCCAGAGGACCTGCCCCCTGTGGTGGGCACCCATGGTTCTGGAGAGGGGGGGGGACAGGTCTGGGTTAGCCCAGCCGCGGTGCGCGTTCGTCGCCGGCGGGAGGGCAGGGCACCAAGTGGGCTCCCTGGGGAACGTCTCGCATACGATGGCGTACGGGGGGGTAGGCCTGTTGCCGTCGTACACTTGGTTGGTCGGCCGGGGGCGGGCGGACGCCTCGTCCGCGCCTTCCACGAACACCGTGATCTCGCCCACCTCCAGGTCCTCGTCCGGTGGGTGTAGAAGGTGGAGCGCCGCATCCAGCTCGGACACTCCCCCCGGGTACGTGGCCCGCGCCTGGTTCAGGTACGGGGCCGCGTCCCCGGGGTAGCGCGTCCTGAGGGCGTGCAGCAGGGCTGGGGCGCTGCTGCGGAGGGACATGGCAGACCCTGCTCCCGTCAGCCGCAGGGTGTCCCCCATGGACAGGGGCCGGCCCGACCGATTGGACTCGCGCCACTCCATCCAGTGCCCGTAGAGGGCCGCCTCCGGGCTGATGAGCCCCGGCTGGACGGCGTTCACGATCCGGTGCATTGCCGGGAGCAGCGTAGGGGCATCCGCTCCGTTCAGGGCGCGGACCGCCGGGAGGGCGGTCTCGTTGAGGAAAGCCCTCGCACTGCCCCTCAGGTCACACCGTGCGGCAGCGTGCTCTTTGTGCGCCTCCGCCACCGCGTCCGCCAACAGGCCCCGGTGTGTCCCGGCCCATCCCCCCGTCGGCGTGGCATGGTGCTGCGGGCTCTGCAAAGGGCGGCGGCGGGTGGGGGTTAGGGCGCGAACACGTGCGACAGGTGCGCAACAGATGTGGGGTCCCGCAGGTGCACGTGGATCCACAGAAGGGCAGCGCCCGCGGGCCCCGCTCGTTCGTGTGAGGGGGTGTGTGCCCCCTCGATGCGCCGGTGCAGGGCCTCCTCCTCTGTGCGCCTGCGCGGGCCTGCGGGAGGTTCAGGCCAGGGGCACGCGGCCACCTGGGCGCACCGCGCGCACCTGTTGGCGCCTGTCGACGCTGCGGAGGACACAATGTGACATTCCCCGCAGAGTCGGCAGGTGTGTGGGAGGTGGGAGGGCGGCGACCAGGGGTCGAGATGGCGGAGCCAGAGGTTGTCCCACCTCAGTCGGAGGGGGTCCCCGATCTCCAGCAGGCGGGCGCGGACGCGGCGCCGGTAGTCCTTGCCAAGCATCTTCCGCTGGACCTCCTGCCACGTGTCGTTGGGGAGGATCCCGTGGTCGTGGAAGGCGGCGATGAGGTCGTCCCACGCCGGGCGGGGGTGCCCCTGGGGGGGGCTTGCCATGTACACGTGGCGCCTGGTGAGGTGGGGCGTCAGTGCATCCCATCGGCACCCGTTCGCGGTGTCTCGGTGGAGGAGGGCCAGCAGGGTGCCGTCCGCGACTGGCCTCCCATCCCACTCGCAGGCCTTCGCAGCCGTCTAGCTCCTGGCGCAGCGCGGCTGCAATGCCAGTGGGGAGCATAAGGAGCAAGGGCCCCTGGGTGTCGCCCAGCCGGAACAGGGCGTCGTCGTATACCGGGCCCCAGCTTTGAAGTGCGCCACGGCGAGCTGGGCGGCCCCGTCCTCTGGGGGGTGCCACCGGACGGTGGCCGCGGCGTGTCCCCACGTGCGTATCTCCGTAGCCCGGAGTGCGTTGGCGGCGTGAAGGACGATGCGGGGCGGGACGGGTGTCCTGACGAGTGAGGACACGTCCCCAGTCCATCCCGTTTGCGGCCCCGGGGCCGCCTGCAGCTATTCCCCCGTCGCCGCGTCCCACAGGTGGTCAGGTCCCGCCCCGCGGATCGCGGTGGGTCTCGGCCGGGTGTCCGGCCCCCATCCCTTGAGCGGGATGGCGGCGTATCGTTGCGCAGGGGTCTCCGGGGCGCGCGTGGCGGCGCACCACCGGCTCCACTCGCGCGCCCATTCCTCACCCACGACGCGCGCCTCCCACGCGGTCATGGAGCCGCGCCCGATGATCCACGCTGGGAAGAGGGCGTCTTGTAGGTGCCTCGAGAACCCCCCCGGCAGGTCCTGGTACGGGTGCGGGCCCTCTTCGGGCGGGCACTCCAGAGTGCCATTCACGACACGGAGGGAGGCTACGAAGTCCTTGTCAGGGCGCGGGGGAGGGGGAGGGTGGTCGCCCTCCGCCGCAGTGAGCCACCGGTGTGCCCGGCCCGCCGCGCTCTGGGGCTCGCGGAGGAGTTGCTCCAGCCGGTGGTTGCGAAGCTCCCATGCGAAGTCCCCCAGCCAGAGCATGTGGTGGAGGAAATCATCCACAGAGGTCCCTCCCGGCGGGTTGTATCGGGCAATGGCGCGGAGCTGCGCCTCCGCGTCCTCGGGCACCAGTCCGGAGCAGAATACCTCCGTCCATGTGGCGCCTGCGGAGCGCCACGAGGCCACCCACAGGGCTTTGTCCCCGGGTGGGAGGTGGCGGGCCGCCTCGTGTACCGCCTGGCGGTAGTGGGGCCAGAGGAGCTGTGAGTGGGCGCATCCCACGTGCATGTGCACCGGGGTCTCCTCCGGGCCGCCGCATAAAAGGCACGGTTGTGGGACGATGGCGACACCGGAGAGCCGCTCCTTACGGACGCGAAGCCTGCGCTGCACCGGCGTGTGGCCGTCTCGGGCCCGCAGCGCCCGGCGGTTGGTGGCCGTCGCGGTGAGGTCCCGGGCGTGGACATAGGCCGTGGCGTGGGCCGCGCCCAAAGGTGTGTGTCCCCGGTGCGTCAGCGCATGGTCCGTCTGCGCCCGCTGCGCGACCTCGCCAAGCACCCGCATCTTGGGGGGCCGTAGATCGAGATGGCCGTCACGGCCGGCGACACTGAGCTGGGCGTGGCCAGGGTCCGGGGGCGTGTTCTGCAGGACGGTGTCCTGGGACGCCGCCCAGTCTGCCTTGTGCAGTAGGGCGTCACTGTGGTGCGAGGTGGCTCGGACGTACCAGAACGGATGCCCGGCGTGTTGCCCTTGCGCGCGCAGGCTGTCCCGGAGCCACCTCAGGGGCATCTGGTTGACCACCTTTGCTGCGCCCGCGGGGACCCCCGTGGTCCGCTCGCGATCTGCGTGCCGCAGGAGGTGGAGGATGACTTCGGCGTCCACCGTGTGGACCCATGGTCGGTGGGCACCGTATTGTAGGGGGAGGGAGGCGGGCACCCCCTCCCCGTCGGGCACCGTGCCCGAGATGGCGACCGCCCACGTGCGGGTGAGGTCGGCGGCGAGAGCGACGCTGGTGGCGTGTTTGCAGGGTCCGCCCCCGGACGCGTCGGAAGAGGTGTGGCCCCAGGCCTCCGGGATCCAGTAGTATCCGGTGGGGCTGAGCCACCCCGCGTTGAGGTCGGCGGAGTGCCACCGGACGTCGGGGTGGCTGGGGGTCAGTTGGTCCACGCTCAGCGCCCTGGTATCGCTTGGGCTGATCGCGGGGTGGTCGTGCAGCCGGATCTCTGCTCCCGTGATCCTGCTTGCCCAGGACCGAAGTGCCGTCACATGTTCCTTGAGCCACGCCGGGCCCCCGCGCTGGTGCACCACCAGATGTCCCGTGTCCTCCGGCTGGTCCTCCAACGCGTGCAGCGCCATGTGTGGGTCGTGCGGCACCCCCGTAGCTACCAGCAGGGCGGTGCCACAAGGGAGCCCACGGGGTTCGGGCTGGCCCGCCCCCACCTGCACTATTACCCACTCGGCCCGGAGCTGCGCTTGCCCCGTCGCTTGGGTGCATTGGTCGTCCGTGGTCACCAACCACAACGGCGTCGGCGCGTGGGGCCGGGGGCGCAGGGGCTCGGGCCATGCCACGTCCGCGTTAGGCCCTTGGTGCTCGCTTTCCGCGAGCACGTCGCGGAGGATGTACATGAGGGCTGCCGGCGGGTGGTACGCCGCCCCCCGCGTGGGGGGGGATAGGCCGTCCCGGCGGCAGTAGCCCCCGACGTGGAGGTGCAGGCCGTCTGGGGTCACCCGTGGGCCGGTGTGGGCGTCCTGCTTAGCCCTCGTGGGGTGGACGAGTCTCAGGCGGGGGTCCTGCGTGCCGGTGGTGTGGAAGAGGTGGAGCAAGGCGTCGCGCCACCCGGGGTGGTTGGTGGGCTCCTGCTCACGGCGGCAATAGTGGAGGTGTTCATCGGCGCATTGGTTGAGGCACTCCCGCACCGCCGTCGGCCACGGGTCGTCGTTGTCGGGGAAGGGGTGGCGTGGCCCGTGGTGCCCATGCCACGGCGTTGTGTGTGGCACCGTCAGGCGGCACGTGTCGCGGAGTCGCAGCTTGGCGGTGCGCAGCGTGACGATGTTGCCCGGCGGGGACTGTAGTTTGACATGGGCCGCCCTGGGGCACGCGATGGGGTTGTACAGCCCCACTCCCAGGGCGGCCAGGGCCCGGGGTACGCGGTGGACCCAGTCGCCTCCCGCCAGAGTTGCGAACTCCGGGACGGGGTAGTGCACCTCGGGACATATTCCGTGCGCGCCAGCTATTTCCCAGAACATCTTGGTGACCTCGGCGCGCACGGAGGTTGAGCGGTGGTGGACGAGTGTACCCACGAGGGCCAACGCTGCCTGCTGGCACGGCGTGGGCACCCGTGTGAGCCCCAGGGTCCGGTCATCCTGCAGGCTGTCTCGCGAGGCGTCGAAGGCGTACCGCGCCCTGTCCTTCGCGACCTGGACCGTGATGTGGTCCAGGTGGCGTGCAGTGTCAGAGTCGTCGGCGATGAAAGGGGCGACGTACTGCGTCACCCCCCCGAGGATCGCCAGGATGACGTCCTGCACCACTTTCGGTGGCGCGAGGTTGTTAAGGCACCAGTGGTGCACCGCCGCCAGGCGTAGCCGGTGCTTGCGCTGCAGGGAGAACTCCCCGTCCCGCTGCAGCTGGAGTCCCAGGTAGGGGACGGAGTCCGCCGCTGGTACCCAGTGCCACGGGTTTCCCAGGTGGGGGCAGAGGCGCAGCTGCAGGCCCGGGACCCCCTCCGTGGTGGCCATGGCGCACTTGCGGGGGTTGAGCTCCATGCCCATCATCCCTAGGTACGCGGCCACCGCCTCCACGCCCTGGAAGAAGTGGTGCAGCGTGTGGGCCACCACCAGCAGGTCGTCGATGTAGGCCTGGATGAGGCCGTGCTCGGCCCCTCCCGGCGGGCGCAGGCGGTGCCCCTGCGCCCTGAGCAGGGGCTCCAGGAGGAGCGCGTACAGCAGGGGGCTCTCAGGGTTGCCCTGCCGGACGCCGCGCAGCATGTAGACGGGCTGCGTTAGCCCGTGTGCTGTGACGATGCGCAGCCTGGCGCACGTGTGGAGGAAGAGCAGGAGGTCGATGACGTCCGGCGGCACGGAGAGGTGGCGCAGGATGAGGTGGAGGGCGCCGTGTGGGGCTGTGTCGAAGGCCTTGCGGGCGTCGAAGGAGAAGACGTAGTTGGGCCTTCCCCGCTGGAGCTGCCGCTGCGCCATGAACAGCGGGGGGCCTGTGTTGGAGCCAGGGAGGGCCCCTTGCTGCCAGTCGCTGACCACTCCGTGCCGTGTGAGCACTTCCGTGATGCGCTGGGTGAGGGGGCCCGTGAGAAGCTTCATGCCCAGCTGGCCCAGGGCTATGGGCCTGTAGTCGTCCAGTCTGGCAGAGCCCGGTATCTTGGGGCTGAGCCAGATGTGCGCGTCCCTCCAGTGCATCGGCGGCGGGGCGCCGCGGAGGATGGCCCGGTAGGAGTGGACCAGGAGCCACTGGACGGGTGCTGGGAGGGCCTTGATGAGACGGGCCTCCAGGTGGTTGGGAGCTGGGGCCTTGCCATCGGCCTTGTCCAGGGCGGACTTCAGGTCCTGCATGGGGTACTGCTGGACCTGTGTCCAGGCCCCTTCAGGGACCCGGGGGACGTGGTGGCCGAGGACTGCCTGGAAGCCTGGGAGGTCCACCGGGCGTTTGTCATACAGTTCTCGCCAGAAGGCGCGAACTGCGAACATCAGGTCGTGGGCCTCCGTGAGGAGCGTTTGGGTGTTGGGGGCCCGCACGTTCCAGAGGCCTGACGGGCCCGGGGCCTCTACCTCTATGGCTCCCCGCACGGCTTTCCATCGCTGGGCGATGTCGGGGGCGTGGCGGCGCCAGAAGTCCTTGATGGCGCGCTTGCGGTCTGCCGCCAGGAGGGGGCGGAGCTGGCGAATGTCCTCCGCGAGGGCGGCTGCTTGCCTCTCGAGCTCCTCCTGTAGCTGGCCCTGTGTGGTCGGGCGGAACCCGGGCGACCCACCCTGCAGCTCCTCCGTGAGCCGGAGCGCCGCCTCGGACCGGATGCCATGCCGGGCCGCGTCCGCCTGGTACGCTGCCGGCGCGCGCGCTGCCAGGGTGTCATAGCGGAGGACCGCTGCCTGGAGCCGCTTTCCGCTCTCCGGGAGGTCCTGCTCCGCCGGGTCCGTCCCCGCCGGGGACGGCTGCCGGCGTCCCACCACACGCGCCAGGGCGTCATGCGCCGCGTGGAGGTATTCAAACACCTTGTCCACCGCGGCCGCGGGCATGGACCCGTAGTCGTGCTGCTCTGCGAAACCCAGCCAGGGCGCCAGGGAGGGTTCATCCTGCGCGGCGGTGACCGCCGCCCACAGGCAGTGTTGGACGGGTGCGGCCTCGGCGTCGTACGGGAGGAGGCGGCCCTCCGTGTGGCTGTAGGGGGTGGGCATCGCCGCGCACCCCGCTGCGCTGAGGAGACCCGGCAGGGCCAGGCGGACCGGGAGGTGGTCCGAGCTGACCACCTGGGGGTGTGCCATGCCGCGAGCCCAGACGCTTTCCCGCAGGGACCACGGCAGGAGGGGCTCGTTGACCAGGAAGGTGTCCACCCTGTGCCGGGACGGGTGGAGCGTGGGGGTCATGTCCTCCTCGCCGCCTGCCGCGGCCCTTCGGAAACCGCAGGCCTCCCAGCCCGCTCGGAAATGCTCCGTGGCCGGGTTGGTGGGGACATCCATGTAGATGTTGGTGTCGCCAGCGATGACCACCGGGTGCCTCCCGCCGAGGCCGCGTGCCGTGGCATACATTTGTATGTCGGCCCAGAACGCCGCCAGTCCCGCCCACGGGGAGCAGCCTGCTTGCGGCCCGTGGACGTTGATGAGGGTGAGGCCTCCTCCGTCCGTGCGGATCTCCAGGGCCGCGGCCTTCCCGGGGACAATTTCCGTGAAACTGAGTACCTCGTGCTCCGCCACGTACTTGCTGCTGACCGCGGTAAGGAGGCCCGCCCCTCTCGAGGTGGAGGTGGCTCCCGTCTCCGCCAGCCAGCTGCTGAAGAAGGCGGTGTACCCCTTGTCCCGGAGCGCCGCGGCCACGTGCATCTCCTGCGCCCGGGTGGCGATCCCTGTTTCCTCGAGCATGATGGCAAAGCCCCCCTCCTGGGGCAGCATGCCGGTGATGAGGTGCTCCTTGTCGGTACAGGCCGCCGGCCCCCGGCGCCGTCGGAGTGTGTCCCGGAGGGACCGGTCTGGCGGCACGAGGCCGTTGCGCAGGTTCCACGAGAGGAGCCACAGGGCATCGCCCGCCATGTCCTCCTGGAGTCAGCTATCCCGCATCGGCATCGCCGCTGGGTCCGCTGGTGCAGCCAGGGCATCCGGGTGCGCCGCATCCGCTGAGCCCATTCCCAGCGGGGCCTACAGGGGGGCCCGGGGGACCGGGGGAGCCAGGGGGGCCAGGGGGGCCAGCCCCGCGGGGATGGACATGGACCCTGGTGGGGCCGCACCGCCGGCCCCCGGAGCCGCTCCGGGTGCCTCCTCATCTCCGTCTGCGTGGTCGGCTGCCTGGGGCGGGGGGCGCTGGGTGTACGGGGCGTGCCATGGGGACCTCCGTGCTCTCCCCTGCAGGATGTTGGTGGCCGCCTCCTTGTCGTCCGTCGGGGCTGCAGCGTGCACCGCGTGCCACGCCAGGTGTTCCAGCATTGCCCCGCTTGTGTAGTACTTGTCTGCACACAGGGGGCTTTTCGTTGGCTCCGTGGCCCCTCGCGCCGGGGGGAGCGGCACCGACTTCCGAATGGCGCCCTCCGCCGCTGGTTCGAAGGGCAGGTTGGCCAGTGGCACCGTGTGTGGCGCCAGTGTGCGGCCCGGGGCCGCCGCATCGGGGGCTCGTGTCGCGGGCACGGGCCCGAGACCCCGGATGGCATCGCGCTGCGCGTCTGCTTGCAGCCACGTTTGCCAGTGCGTGGAGCCCATTTGGCGGTCGGGCTTGCCCCTCCATCGCAGGTCGTGGAAGGCCTGTAGCCAGTGGTACACTGCGGTCGGGACCGCCAGCTGGAGCTCTAGGTCGGCGGGGTGCGCCGCTGCCGGCCACACCCCCGGCCTCGCCGCCTTGGCGTTGTCCTTCAGACTGACCTGGAGCCGGAGGGCGTGGTGTTCGCCCTCCCGTAGCGCCTTGATGATCATGCGGGTGCAGTCTGCCACGCGGATCACGGCTTCGGGCCCCGGCAGCCGCTCGGGGTCGCAGACGACGATGTGCGCGTCCGCCGGGCTGAACATGCAGACCACCCACTGCGGGTTCTGCTGTCCCCGTTGGGCCACCCCCAGGGTAGCCGCTGGGCGGGCGTGCGTGATTGGCCCCGCGTGGAGGTCCGGGACGTCCGTGGCCCTGATGGCGTCTCCCTGCCACGCGGCCCGTAGATGCTCCTCCTGGTCGGGGCTCCACACCAGTGTGGGGGGGTTGACCCACCCTGGTTCCTGCCTCTTGTTGGGGGCGCTGACGGTGTGTAGCAGGACCGCCAGCGGCCAGGGGTCCGCCGACATATAGTAGGCCTGAGTGGGCCCCTGTTGCCAGTCGACGTGGGGCAGGGGCGGGAATGCCCCTTGCCTTGTGGTGCTGTGCCAGACAGTCCAGCGGCCTCCGGCCAGGACGTGCGACCGGTACCCTCCGGCGTGGCCGTGTAGGATGGCCTGGTAGCCTGCCGCTTGCAGCACCAGTGCCTCCCCCTGCTTAGGCCCGGGTGGGGGTGTGCCATCGCCCGCATCCCAGACGCGGGTGCGCCCGCGGAGTGTGGCATGCCACGGGTCTGGTGCATCGCGCTGTGGCCCTTGTATGCTTCCCGCAATCTGCGCCGGGCCGTGGTGGTGGACGAAGCTCTCCCCGCCGTCCGCTAGCAACGCCGCCGCGACGACGTATAGCTGCTCCGCCGTGAGGGGTGCCGTCGGCGCGTGCGTTGCGGCCGGCCGGCGGGGCTGCGTGTCGCGGCAGGGGACGTGGGGCAGCAGTTGCGCCGGCCACGCCGCCACGGGACCCATGGTGACGGCCGCGACCGCGGACGCCAGCGCCGTGCGGTCCGTTGGTCTGTACTGCCGGAGCCCCGTGGTATCTCGGGCGAGGTGCCTGCAGGCTGCCATCCAGGCCACCGCTCCGCAGTTCGTGACGTCCGGTTCGGCACCGTCCGCGCCGTCGCGTCCCCTTTGTTGTACGGTGGTGGCGGTGTCGAGCGGGGGGCCCTGCTGTAGCGCCTCCGGGTCCTGCCCCGGCGGGAGGGCGGGCGGGACTGGCTGCGGGAAGTCCTGCGCGCCTCGGCGCTCCGGATGCGTGTGGTATGGGTTTTGCCGGCGGTGTTCCGGGGCTGCCCGGGGTTGGAAGAGGAGTTGGTGCAGGTACCAGTGGCCTTCTGCGGTGGACGGGTTGCGGAGCGTTAGCCACTGTTCCACCACGCCTCCTGGGTGCGCGGCCTCGACGCGGCGCTGCAACCCCAGGCGGCCTAGGCGGTTGGACGTGCCCGCGGGTGGGATGTGGGTTTGCGGGTAGAGCACCCGCAGCGGCTCCAGCGCCAGGTCAAGCACTTCGTCGTTGAGCTGCTCCGTGAGAGCCCACACCCTGTGCAGGGCGTGGAGGACCCCGGGTGTGGGGGCCGTGAGCTGTTCGAGCACCGGCCCCGGCGGGTACCGTGCACCCGGGTTCGTTAGCCTCTCCCTGGTGTGGCTCAGCACGGCCTTCCACACGTCCCTTGTAAAGGCGTGCTGGGGGGCCAAGGAGGGGACCATCCGTAGGAGGCCGTGGCACGCCGGCGGCGATCGCATGGGCTGTGGGGCGGCCGCTGTGATCCACCTGCACGCCGTGCCGGGCACGATCGCCCCCCATTCCACGGTCCCCATGCCCTCGGCGTGGATCAGCGCCTGGCCCTGGACCAGGGGGAAATAGGGGGTCGAGCGCCCCTTTCCTTCCCTCCACCGTACCCAGGCGGCCCCCGCCTGCAGGCTGCGGAGCAGGGCCACGCCGGGGAGGAGCGGCTGCGGAAAAGCCCCCTTGACAGCCTGGGTGGCGTGGGCCAGGGTGCCCATGGGCAAATACCACAACGGGAGGGTCCAGGGGCCCGGCAGCGATTGCGCCACCCCTGCGTCCCACCGCCACTCGGAGTCTGGTGGGGTGGCCGGGACCGTGCCTGTCTGCAGGAAGTGGCGTGCCTTCTTGTCGGGGTGCCGTTGGAGGGTTGCCGCGAGGCTGAGCCCCTCTGCCGCGGGTGCCACCGGGAGGCCGCCCCGGGGCCTGCGCCAGGGGTAATCCTGGTCGGCCGGCCAGGTGTGGAGGTCCCGGGCGATGTCCTCCGCGGTCCCTGTGGGGGCGTCCTCCGGTGCCAGGTGCCACATGACGGCGAGCACTGCCCACGTGGAGAAGGGCCACGCCCGCGGGGGGGTGTACACCTGGATGGTCCACCGTGGGCACGCCCGCCGCACGCGGGACGCGTGGAGCACCCCTCGGACCATGTTCGCCGCCAGGACCAGCACCATTCCCGAGGGTTCCACAATGATCCCCTCTGCGGGTCCGCCGTGGCGGCCCCGGGTGTGCAAGGCCACTGCCGCCTGTCCCGCGTGGGTGACTCGGTCGACGGCCTCCTGGATGTTCACGCTGCCGCGCGCGGTCTCATCCAGGATCCAGCCCTGCGCCACCCCGTAGCGTAGGGCGGCGCATGCGGCTGCGTGTTTCACCTCGGGCAGCGCTCCGTCATCGGGGCCGGGCTGGGGGTGCTCTTTGGGGCACCAGCCTTCGCCGGTGCAGTGGCCCCGTTTCCACGCGGGGCAGAGCGCGGGCACGCTGCTCGCCGGCGGCGCAGGTTCCGCGGGCACGCCTCCCGTGGGGGGCTCCGGTACTGCCTCCAGGTCGGAGTCCATGCCCGCGTCCCCTTGTGGGGGGTTCACCTTCGCCGTCTCTGAGTCCCAGCGCCCTGATGACCTCTGTGCTTCGTCCAGCGTCGGAGATCGGGGGCGTGTTTTGCGTGGGGCCGCGGGTTCCGCCATTGTTGTGTCGCTGTGCCTAAGAGCAGGGGGTGGAGTGCGGATGTCCCGTGGCTGGTGCGTTGGTGCGTTGGTGCGTTGCTCGTTGCGGGGGTGGCGGATGGGCGTCCCCGGGGGGGGCGCTTTCCAGCATTGCGAGGGGCGTCTGGTGTTAGGCGCTGTCCCTCCCCCGGTCGCCCGTCCTCTGGAGCGGGCAGCCAGGGTTCCGTGACCCACGTGTCCTGGGCGCGGTCGGTGCGGGCGTGGGGGCCCAGCACCGGCCCCACAGCGTGCGCCCTTGCGGGCCGGCGTTGCTCGCTGTGGGGGTGGCGGAAGAGCGTCCCCGAGGGGGGGCGCCTTCCACCATGGTGAGGGGAGTCTGAGGTCAGGCGCTGTCCCTTCCCCCACTGCCCGTCCTCTGGAGCGGGCAGCGAGGGTTCCGCGACCCGTGTGTCCCGGGTGCGGTCGGTGCGGGTGTGGGGACCCAGCACCGGCCCCACAGCGTGCGCCCTTGCGTTGCCCGCTGTGGGGGTGGCGGGAGGGCGTCCCCGGGGGGGGTGCCTTCCACCATTGCGGGGGGCGTCTGAGGCCAGGCGCCGTCCCTCCCGCGACTACCCGCCCGCTGGGCGGGCTGTTGGGGTCCGCCACCCACGTGCTGTGGGCGCGGGTGTGTGGGTGTGGGGGCCCAACACTGTCCCCTCGGCCTGCATGTCCTGCGGGGGCTGCATGCCGCGGGGGTGATGGGGGGCCGTCCCCGGGGGGCTGGCCTGCCAACGTTGCGAGGGGCGCCTGGTGTCAGGCGCTGTCCCTCCCTCGGCCGCCCGTCTTCTGGAGCGGGCAGCCAGGGTTCCGCGTCCCGTGTGTCCTGGGTGCGGTCGGTGTGGGCTTGGGGACCCAGCACCTGCCCCACAGCGTGCGCCCTTGCGGGCTGGCGTTGCTCGCTGTGGGGGTGGCGGAGGGGCGTCCCCGGGGGGGGTGCCTTCCACCGTTGTGAGGGGCGTCTGAGGTCAGGCGCTGTCCCTCCCCCGATTGCCCGCCCATTAGGCGGGCTGTTGGGGTCCACCACCCATGTGCTGTGGGCGCGGGTGTGTGGGTGTGGGGGCCCAACACTGTTCCCTTGGCCTGCATGCCCTGTGGGGGCTGCGTGCCGCGGGGGTGGTGGGGGGCCATGCCTGGGGGAGGTGGCCTGCCACTGTTGTGAGGGGCGCCTGACGTCAGGCGCTGACCCTCCCCTAGCCGCCCGTCCTCTGGAGCGGGCAGCCAGGGTTCCGCGTCCCGTGTGTCCCGGGTGCGGTCGGTGCGGGCGTGGGGAGCCAGCACCGGCCCCACAGCGTGCGCCCTTGCAGGCCGGCGTTGCTCGCTGTGGGAGTGGCGGAAGGGCATCCCCGGCGGGGGTGCCTTCCACCATTGTGAGGGGCGTCTGAGGTCAGGCGCTGTCCCTCCCCCGACTGCCCGCCCACTGGTCGGGCTGTTGGGGTCCGCCACCCACGTGCTGTGGGCGCGGCTGTGTGGGTGTGGGGGCTCAACACTGTCCCCTTGGCCTGCGTGCCCTGTGGGGGCTGCACAACGCGGGGTTGGTGGGGGGCCGTCCGGGGGGGGGGTGGCCTGCCACCGTTGTGAGGGGCGCCTGGTGTCAGGCGCTGTCCCTCCCCCGGCCGCCCGTCCTCTGGAGCGGGCAGCCAGGGCTCCGCATCCCGTGTGTCCCGGGTGCGGTCGGTGCGGGCGTGGGGGCCCAGCGCCGGCCACACAGCGTGCGCCCTTGCGGGCCGGCGTTGCTCGCTGTGGGGGCGGCGGAAAGGCGTTCCCGGGGGAGGTGCCTTCCACCATTGTGAGGGGCGTCTGAGGTCAGGCGCTGTCCCTCCCCCGACTGCCCGCCCATTGGGCGGGCTGTTGGGGTCCGCCGCCCACGTGCTGTGGGTGCGGGTGTGTGGGCGTGGGGGCCCAACACTGTCCCCTTGGCCTGCATGCCCTGTGGGGGCTGCATGCCGCGGGGCTGGCGGGGGGCCCCCCCCGGGGGGGGTGGCCTGCCACCGTTGTAAGGGGCCCCTGGTGTCAGGCGCTGTCCCTCCCCCGGCCGCCCGTCCCCTGGAGCGGGCGGCCTGGGTTCCGCGACACGTGTGTCCCGGGTGCGGTCGATGCGGGCGTGGGGGCCCAGCATCGGCCCTACAGCGTGCGCCCTTGCGGGCCGGCGTTGCTCGCTGTGGGGGTGGCGGAAGGGCGTCCCCGGGGGGGGTGCCTTCCACCATTGTGAGGGGCGTCTGAGGTCAGGCACTGTCCCTCCCCCGATTGTCCGCCCTCTGGGCGGGCGGTTGGGGTCCGCCACCAACGTGCTGTGGGTGCGGGTGTGTGGGTGTGGGGGCCCAACACTGTCCCCTTGGCCTGCATGCCCTTTGAGGGCTGCATGCCGCGGGGGTGGTGGGGGGCCGTCCCCGGGGGGGGGTGGCCTACCACCGTTGTGAGGGGCGCCTGGTGTCAGGCGCTGTCCCTCCCCTGGCCGGCCGTCCTCTCGAGCGGGCAGCCAGGGTTCCGCTTCCCGTGTGTCCCGGGTGCGGTCGGTGCGGGCGTGGGGACCGAGCACCGGCCCCACAGCGTGCGTCCTTGCGGGCTGGCGTTGCTCGCTGCCGGGGTAGCGGAAGGGCGTCCCCGGGGGGGGTGCTTTCCACCGCTGTGAGGGGCGCTTGGTGTCAGGCGCTGTCCCTCCCCCGGCCGCCCGTCCTCTGGAGCAGGCAGCCAGGGTTCCGCGTCCCGTGTGTCCCGGGTGCGGTCGGTGCGGGCGTTGGGACCCAGCACCGGCCCCACAGCGTGCGCCCTTGCGGGCTGGCGTTGCTCGCTGTGGGGGTGGTGGAAGGGCGTCCCCTGGGGGGGTGCCTTCCACCATTGTGAGGGGCGTCTGGGGTCAGGCGCTGTCCCTCCCCCGACTGCCCGCCCAGCGGGCGGGCTGTTGGGGTCCGCCACCCACGTGCTGTGGGCGCGGGTGTGTGGGTGTGGGGGCCCAACACTGTCCCCTTGGCCTGCATGCCCTGTGGGGGCTGCGTGCCGCGGGGGTGGTGGGGGGCCGTCCCCGGGGGGGTTGGCCTACCACCGTTGTGAGGGGCGCCTGGTGTCAGGCGCTGTCCCTCCCCCGGCCGCCCGTCCTCTGGAGCGGGCAGCCTGGGCTCCGCGACCCGTGTGTCCCGGGTGCGGTCGGTGCGGGCGTGGGGACCCAGCACCGGCCCCACAGCGTGCGCCCTTGCTGGCCGGCGTTGCTCGCTGTGGGGGTGGCGGAAGGGCGTCCGCGGGGGGGGTGCTTTCCACCGTTGTGAGGGGCGCCTGGTGTCAGGCGCTGTCCCTCTCCCGGCCGCCCGTCCTCTGGAGCGGGCGGCGAGGGTTCTGCGTCCCGTGTGTCCCGGGTGCGTTCGGTGCGGGCACGGGGACCCAGCACTGGCCCCAAAGCGTGCGTCCTTGCGGGCCGGCGTTGCTCGCTGTGGGGGTGACGGAAGGGCGTCTCCGGGGGGGGTGCTTTCCACCGTTGTGAGGGGCGCCTGGTGTCAGGCGCTGTCCCTCCCCCGGCCGCCCGTCCTCTGGAGCGGGCAGCCAGGGTCCCGCGTCCCGTGTGTCCCGGGTGCGGTCGGTGCGGGCGTGGGGACCCAGCACCGGCACCACAGCGTGCGCTCCTGCGGGCTGGCGTTGCTGGCTGTGGGGGTGGCTGGAGGGCGTCCCCTTGGGGGGTGCCTTCCACCATTGTCAGGGGCGTCTGAGGTCAGGCGCCGTCCCTCCCCTTACTGCCCGCCCGTTGGACGGGCTGTTGGGGTCCGCCACCCACGTGCTGTGGGCGCGGGTGTGTGGGTGTGGGGGCCCAACCTTGTCCCCTTGTCCTGCATGCCCTGTGGGGGCTGCGTGCCGCGGGGGTGGTGGGGGGCAGTCCCCGGGGGGGCTGGCCTGCCACCGTTGTGGGGGGCCCCTGGTGTCAGGCGCTGTCCCTCCCCCGGCCGCCCGTCCTCTGGAGCGGGCAGCCTGGGTTCCGTGACCCGTGTGTCCCGGGTGCGGTCGATGCGTGCGTGGGGACCCAGCACCGGCCCCACGGCGTGCGCCCTTGCGGGCTGCCGTTGCTCGCTGTGGGGGTGGCGGGAGGGCGTCCCCGGGGGGGGTGCTTTCCACCGTTGTGAGGGGCGCCTGGTGTCAGGCGCTGTCCCTCCCCCGGCCGCCCGTCCTCTGCAGCGGGCAGCCAGGGTTCCGCGTCCCGTGTGTCCCGGGTGCGGTCGGTGCGGGCGTGGGGACCCAGCACCGGCCCCACAGCGTGCGCCCTTGCGGGCCGGCGTTGCTCGCTGTGGGGGTGGCGGAAGGGCATCCCCGGGGGGGGTGCCTTCCACCGTTGTGAGGGGCGTCTGAGGTCAGGCGCTGTCCCTCCCCCGACTGCCCGCCCACTGGGCGGGCTGCCGGGGCTCGTTGGGTGTGTGCGGTGTGTGTGGTGTCTGTGCCGTTCGTGTCGTGGTGCGTGGTGCCGCTCTCCCCTTGTTCCTCTGGTGCTCCCCTCTCCGGTGTCTCGGTGTGGTGTTGTGTGCGCCGTGTGCCTGCCGTGTCCCTTTCCCTGTGCGCGCCCCTTGCTCGGCCGCTGGCTACCCCTTGTTCCTTTGGTGGCTTCGTTGCTCTTTACCCTTTCCTCTACCCTTCTCCCTGACATGCACTTTTTCCCTGCCTCCGCTTTGTTGCGTGTCTCGGTCTTTTTCCTTGCCGGCTCGCCATGCTCTCTCGTTGGGCTTTCTCCTTTGAACCTGCGTAGAGAGAGGGTGTAAACGGGCGTGCGGCGGCGGCGGTTTTGTCGCGACACGGCACCTCGAGCTGGCTGGTACATCATGCGACATGCGTGTGCGACAGGCGTGTGCGTAGGTTTATTTCCTACTTGCTCTCGTCTTGGCTCCACACACCTCTTTGGCCGCTACCTTTGCTGGTTGCCCGTTCCGCGCGCGCGGCGTGACATGCAACATACTTGTTTCTTTCCCTGCTACCTTAATGTGTCGTAGTCCTCTCGCCTTGCCTATGTGTGTATGGCGCGGGCCGGGCGTTCACGAATGAGAGACGACGGCACAACGCAAAACATGCCTAAGCGTCTAAGACAACCCTACTTTAACGCCCAAACGACGCAAACACGAGCATACACTTCTCCTTGGGACCTGTAAGGGGAAGGGAACGTGGGTGCATGCACAAGGTAGCGTAGCAACGTGTGTTCGTCGGAATCCGGCAAAAGACGACGCTATGCTAGTTGTGTGTATGTTCTAATCAGCGCAACAAAAAGGGTGGTTGTGCTGTAAGAGCAGTTGTCACGGTTGCCCCGCATTGCACCGCAGGGCAGGACCGTTAGCCCCCCGTGACAACCACTCCTTGGCCGAAGGCCATTTCTTTTTTCCCCGTCTCGGTTGGTGGCGCGGGCCGGGCAGTTGGCGGCGTGGCACGACATGGTAACATACTTGCGTTCTTGGTGGCGGTGTGTGGCTTGCCTACTGTTTGTTTGCATGCGCCGGCATACCTTCTGTCCCCTTTCGCTCCCTTTCGCCTCCTACGTAAGCGGGCGTGCGGGTGGGGGGTGGGCACGTCTCGGTTACGCCTCGTGGTCACCTTTTGCTTTTGTTGGCGTGGTCGCCGTCCTTATCTCGTGTTCGTTGCGTAGCGTAGCATAGCATGTAACATACTTGGATCCAACTAGCCACGTGTGCACGTTGTGTATGTTTAGTTTTTGTTTGTGTGCTTTTTTGTGTGTTGTGCTTCACCTCGGTGGTGTGTGGCCTCCTTCCCGCGTTCTTCTCTCCTTTGTTGGTTTTTTGTTCCCCCGTCGTGTCCCTTCATACCATTTTGCTCGTCAGTGGCGGTGATGATCTTGCGGCGATCTGGGCACGCACGTACGGGCATACCTTTCTTTCCCTATGTGTGCGGGGGTGAGCATAGGCATTCATTCGGTGTCACCTCTTGTTGGTTTTCCTTGCCGGTGCAGTTTTCGTTGCGCTTTTCGTGGCGGTGCACTTCGGCGTTGCTTGACACGTAACTTCCTTGTATTGCGTTTGTTACGGCGTTATGCATATAACATATGGCATATATATTATACTTGATTTTCGGCGGCCGGTGGCGTTGTTGTTGCTTGTGTATATTATTAATGCATGACATGCAACATACTTGTGCGGCTTCGATTTTCTTTTGTTGTGATCTCCTTCGCGTGTTACGGCGTCGTCGTATTCCCTATGCGAGTGGGCTTGCATTGCTTGGTCGTGTACTTGTGGTATATCTCCACCGTGGTGCGGTTCGTTACATACTTGTTCTCTCCTTGTCTACCTCTTACCGCGTTGTGCTTGTTTAGTTGGTCTCTAGCGTTGCGCGGCATATAACATGCTTGTTTGTCGGCGGCCGGTGGCGTTGTTGTTGTCTATGTGTGGTTTGTTTTGGGGCGCGCACAAGTCCCTAGCGCCTAGGGCACGCACTTTGCTAGGTGGTTTGGGGCAAGCAACGCTCAGCTTCTTCGCCGTCGCGACTCTATTGTTCGTCTTTTTTGATGAGTGTCCTAAATTTTGCGACCTCGCCAAACAGCGGCGTAAAATTGTTGGGGGGGTTTCTGAGGTCGGAAAAGACAATTTTTCGCTTTATTTCTTCTGGCGGTGCGTCATCTTCTTGGTATTTTATTTTTCTTCTGCTTCACTTCAGCAAATGCATTCGCAAGTAACCTTGGGCGGTAAAGGAACGGCCACAGCCTTGTGGGCAAGGAAATGACTTCGAGGTCTCGTCATCTTTCTTCTTGGTTGGTGGCTTGATAGGGTGGTCGTAATCAATCCCATGCTGTGCATAGAGGTGAACCAAGTGAGCATGTGCCCTATCATAGCCATTCAAATGCAGCATATATTTGACCACCATGACTTTTGGAACCAAACATAACAAGCGATGCCTCCAATCATCACCCGATGACCGTTCTTGGAGCCGCAACACGCGGATATTCTTCCCCTCATGTACTCGAGAAATTCCGACGCATAGGGCATTGTACGTAAGAGCCGGTCGACACTTCTGGTCCACACAGAGGATAATTTTCTCCATTGATCGACATTGAATTCCGTGGTATGTACATCCAAAAGTGAGTCGGAAAGGATGAGCAGAAGTCATGAAGGCTGCCTTCCCCTTCTTGTTACGGACACTAATATAGCGATGAACGTCGATCTTGCGTGCCATTGGCATCAAAGGAATAAGAACAGTATGCTCATTGCTCCCCTCCATACCATCAGCGGTTGTAGTGCTGCGCGGCACTGCAGCAGTCACACAGAATGGTGGATGTTCAAGGTAAATGACTTGGCCTGGTGCTGCATCACGAATCTCATCAGCACGAGAGGAGGGCTCGTTTGGACTTAGAAGGAGGGAATGCAACTTAGCTTGAGTACCATTGGACAGCCCCTTCTCGGGACGCAAATTTGCGGTCAACGAGCAAGGTGTCCCCTGGACAAAGAACACAGTCATGTCCTTGACAGTACCATACAAAAACTCGGACTGTTCACCAAAGCGCCGTTCATACTTATCGGCCATTGGTAAGCGCCCAGCCACCACCGGAACACCCGTGCGCTTTGCATATTGTTGCACCATAACCTGGTTGACAGCATGCACCGTTCTTTGATCCGTACTCACAATTGTTGCTTCCTCCAAACCCTCGTCCTTGTCCGCGAAGTCGCTCTTGGTGACCTACTTCAATCGCCAAAAAAACTTCTTTCGAACATCCATACTCTTGGGTGTCCACTGGCGAAAGGCCGTGACAGCCCGAGCATGTTCCGGGTCGGTTGCGCGGTGTTGCTTGGTAAGGCACACTTCGCGAAACAACCCAAAAAGCTCACGCCCCTCCTGATCCACAAGGTCTTGTCCTCCTTGTTGACACTTGACACCCCCATACAAAGGAAGCTGTGCCACGGGTTCAAGTTGAACAAAATCACCCATGAGCAAAATGCACAATCCTCCAAATGGTGCTTCATAACACTGGGTGATCTCGCGCAAACGTGAATCAATCTCCCTCAACATTCCACATCCGACCATTGAAACCTCTTCCACCACTAGCACCTTACATCCGAGAAACAAACGTCGCAAGCGGTCAAACGTTGCTCGTTTATTCTCCACATTGGCACGCACTTCGTCAGCATCGTATACTTTGAGGCCCATGCCATGGTGACAAGTGGAACCATTGACAGATTGCTCGCAGCAATACCGGACGGAGCCACGTACTTCACAACATTGTTTCCGTATTGTCCGCACAATCGCTTTGAAATTTCACGTGCCATCCAACTTTTCCCCGTTCCTCCACCAGCATGCACGAACAGCAGGGGTGCCACCGGTTTGCAACACTGGTCTGAGCGTGCATCCAAATGGACGTAATCAATGATGGTTTGTAGGATTGCTTCTTGTAATGGGTCACCCTTGTCAATTGTGGGACTTGCTGGGGCAGGCACAAAGGAAGAATAATCCCCAAGAGCTTCATCCTCACGCTTGATAGCATCGGCAATGCGTTGCGCATGTGCATAAATGTCATCACCGCTCTCGTATTGTCCGTGGTCATTAAGGTCATGCACGAAATTGATATCATTGGATGGCGCACTGCTGGTTGCGGGATGGTCCGGAAGAAACCCTGGAAGAGATGCACAAATGCCATTGAACTCTTCTGCATTGTCGTCTCGTTTTTCCTCTGCCTGTGCACGATTTTTCGCATCCTGAATATCCTCAACAGCTTCGACAAACCGCGTATTTTGGACGTCCTTTTTAAGGTCGCTCACCTCCTGCATCTCCTTCTCAAAATCGAACTGCACGTCCAAAGCATGGTGGACTCCCCAAAGCTTGCGATTTCGCTTCCGCACTTGATCGAAAATAGTTTTTTGGAGACGTTCATATTGACCATGACGAATAATCCTCTTCACCATGGCAAATCGGCTGCGCTCCAAATAGCTGGCAAGCTCGCTTTGACAATGGGTAGCCCATTCAACATATGCACTCCACGTCAGCTTTGGAGGGCATTCAATATCCCAGGGAACGAAAG
Source organism: Eutreptiella sp. 'Long Island Sound 2002' (assembly GCA_964036045.1). Lineage (NCBI taxonomy): Eukaryota > Euglenozoa > Euglenophyceae > Eutreptiales > Eutreptiaceae > Eutreptiella > Eutreptiella sp. 'Long Island Sound 2002'. The sequence continues at coordinate 376,099 of OZ038394.1, forward strand.
CACACATTACAAATGTAGCCCAATTTATTTTGAGCTTCATGCTTCCATCGTCACCGGGATAGACGGGCAGCTTCTTTCCAGCAAAGATGGGGCACCGTGATTGTGATACCAAGTACTGCACATAATCATCCTGGCACAAAATGTGACGCGGATGAAAATCGAAGCTTGCATTTTCCGGACGGCCATCGTCATCTACTTGTGATGGTGTGGCTCGTGCACGTTGGTGTTCCACCTTAATTAATCAAGCGTATTCCAACGCACACAATCGCCGTAGGCGTGTTCCACGACAAGCGTAATGCAATGCCGGCGATACAGGAAATTTTTTGTATGGTGTCACCACTGCCAATCGTGTAGAGTTGGGAGTGACACGGTGCTTCAAGATCCTGTTGCATGGCACTCATGGTCAACTCATTAAGCTCACCAGAAACAAACGATGCTTCTAGGGCTTCAAACTCGGCATCGTCGGACGCAACTGACCCTGCCTCGGATTCACCATCTTCTTCTCCATTGTCTAATAGCTCTTCCGCCAAACTATCGTCATGAAGCTCATTGGTATTGGCTTCATTGTTGGCAACGAAATTTGATTCGTTACTATCGGTGCCATCCTCCTCGTACTCGTCATCACTGCACGTAGCGGCATCATCTGGGACAAGGCCTTCAACGTGGGAGAACATAGTTGGCAATGCACCAATGAGCCCCCAAGGATGGAATACAATAAACTTGTGAGAACAATGCCAAGATGGGTAATCAAGAGAGATATGGCCGCCATCTGTGCACTAAACTCCACTTTCTTGTCCAAGGAATTGATAATGCGCTTGAGGAGGAAGGTTGTTTCGTCCTTCATGCTGCTCGCACCTCTTTCCATTTCCTTGACTTCCCGAGATACCTGCCAAATGGTACTCATTACGTTTGCCACCTGCACCGGATTCTTGCTGCAATACCCAACCACGTACTTGGCGACCGCAATCAATACATCTTCACCACCGAGATGTTGTACGTTGGTGTTGCTCGCGAATAGATAGGCCATAAACTTGTTGCCCTCAACAACACGCCCATCTCGCGGATCCGGTAGTTTGAGCTCCCATACAACAAGTACGCATGCAACGGACTCCTCATGTCGGTCCAATTCTTCTTCCGACTTGTATACCTCAATGGTGTAACGATTTCCGGTTCCTTTGCGCGCAACGAAGAAGTATGGCCGTGTCTCACTGTAGTACTCCCCCGCCGCACGTGGCAGTGTAAATTGACACCCACATTTTCCTCCGGGAGGCTTGGCGCAACTGGAGATCAAACATCTATGAATGTACAAATGGCCAAACACTTCATCGCTAAATTGCTCTATAATTTTGGCTGCCGCCCGCGGGTCATCGGGTAACTCTCCAAGTAACTGTTGCTTCTCCAGCATGCGTGGTGCTCTCACTCCTTCTCTGGTGCGGTGTTCCCATGCATCATGCAATTCAGCATCCAACGAAGCACAAATTTGCTGGTCCAATGCCGCGGCCACGGCACGAATTACATCACCGTTCCCCCGCACCATATTCAAAAGCCAAGGTGGTATTCCCCCCCAAAACAACCCGTGAAAATGCAAGCTTCCACGACCTTGACACTCGTAGCAGGTGCAGTGCGCAACACAAGTACCAAATAGGCCTTTCCTGCGCGTACATACAGGACGATCCTTCCGTGTTACGCTTGCGGAAGGTAGTCCAAGAAGTACTTCCAAAAATGCGCGCACTTGGCGTTCAAATATGCGTGCCACAGCCACCGGATTCTTTGCCAAAGATGCGAAACGCTGCGACACACCGGGTAGTGGGACCTGTGCACTAGAGCCTCCAATGGACAAATGAAGGACCAACTGATTATCAATGTCATTGGGAGCCACGGTGTAAAACAACGTTGCCATTCCAAAGAACAACAATAGACTGTTCATCTTGCCCATCACTACATATCGCTCAGAGGTACTAAAGGGCACGGCAGCATGACAACTTCTCAATAACGGCAAGAATTGCCCGACAAGCCGTTGTGCTGTAGCTCCGCGTGGATTAGCATGTGCCTCTGCCAAATCCGTATCCAATGTCCGACTATTCATTGCCTTCTCAAAGGCTTTGAGTTTTTCTGGATTGGAATACACGGAGTCCGACACGGTGCGTAGCGCAGTGTGCCAAAACCTTTGATTGAAAAGTACAAGGCAAAAATCACGGTTTTCTGCAATGCGGTTGTCATGCTGTAGCAGCAAATCACGAGTATCATCCACACCAAGGCCATAGCAGCGCGTTATGCCAACCCCAAACATGAAGAGTGTTGGGAATGACAAATGAAGCAAGCGATCATTCGCTGTGAACCCATTCACCGCGCGTGCCTCTCGGCCTACGACAGTGTTTCGCTTATCGGCCAACAGCTCCTTGATGGACTGCAAAACTTGGGTGCAGTCATCTCCATCGCGGCCCACCAAGCTCCCATCTGACAACATCACGGCATCCAAAACTGTAGCTTCCTCGGTACGCTCTGGATTGGCAATGTCAGCACCCGACATCCGTTCGCTAGCCACCACGTCCGGGTGCTCACCAACAGATATGGACTCGAACAAACTGTTCATGTACTCGGAAACCTCTACGGGCTCAATCTCATCAATAACAATGTTTGCATACAACGGGTCTACCGCCTTCAACACGCATAACCACTGCACCAAGGCGTCCCAACGCGGTTGAAGGACCCGTTCAACTTGCTGCCTTGTCTTGGGGTTGCGACGAACAGCATCCAACTCCGTTTGCTTTCCCACAAATATGACCTCCGTGCCCGTCAACGCCTTGACATCAGGTAACCGAGATGCAAGAACCTCGGGTCCCTCATGGAGAATGGATATGGTGCGTCCTCGGATACCCCATTGTGAAGCCGCACCACTAGTGGTAGACACAAGCTTCACAGTATTCACGGTGGTTCGAACTCGAGCGAGCATGCGTTCCTCCATGTCCGTCAATGCAGGTAGATCACCCAAGCGCCCAAAATGCTTGCCAGCCGCAATGGAATGAGGAGGCATGCATGGCCGCTTCTTCTTGCTAAAGAGCTGTCTATGAGAACCTACGCAAATGGGCACAACTTCTTCGTCCACCAACTCTGGAATGAGCCAGAACAGTTGGCCACCATGTTCATGTACACAAAAGTACTTGCGAAATTGCGCTGCTGTGTTCCGATACCGAGTGGCGTCATGCGCGCTTAGCTCCAAGAGCTTCCAATCCTCCAAACAAACTTCTTTGACTTGATGAAAGTCACGTATACCACAACAACCACAACTTTTTACATCTTCACAACGCCCAACCTTTGCAAACCATTCTCGTGCAAGCGACACCATTTCCTCGGGTGACACCTTTTCATTCTCAATCTCTTTGACAAGTTTTGCCACTAACTCTGCATCAACAAGGTCGTCCTCCTCAAATGGTGTAAAACGATCATGGCCACCTTGCTCCCAGAAGCTTCGGACCGTGCATGATAAGGACGTTCCAACCAAGTTGCCCTTGAACTCGTCGGCGCAAGGATTTTGTTTGCTACACAGCAACGCATCCTCCTCATCATCCAAATGATACGCTCCACCCTCTCGCTCCTTGTGGTTCATCCACAGATACTTAACGGCCGTGGAAGCGGTACCTACAATCTTCTGTCTTGCATAATTCAGCGCACGTGACCAATGACCTGTTTCTGCTGCACGTTGCTTGTCCTCCTTGCTTCCTGCCTTTCCTGCACGCCGCTTGTCTTCGTTGCTTCCAGTCTCTCCTGCACGCCGCTTGTCTTCCTTGCTTCCAGTCTCTCCTGCACGCCGTTTGTCTTCTTTGCTACCTCCTTTGCCCCCAATATGTCCTGCACGCTGCTTGTCCTCCTTGCCTCCTGCCTCTCCTGCACGCCGCTTGTCTTCCTTGCTACCTCCTTTGCCCCCAATATGTCCTGCACGCTGCTTGTCCTCCTTGCTTCCTGCCTCTCCTGCACGCCGCTTGTCTTCCTTGCTTGCAGACTCTCCTGCACGCCGCTTGTCTTCCTTGCTTCCAGTCTCTCCTGCACGCCGCTTGTCTTCTTTGCTACCTCCTTTGCCCCCCATATGTCCTGCACGCTGCTTGTCCTCCTTGCTTCCTGCCTCTCCTGCACGCCGCTTGTCTTCCTTGCTACCTCCTTTGCCCCCAATCTCTCCTGCGCGCCGCTTGTCTTCTTTGCTTCCCTTCTCTCCAGCACGCCGCTTGTCTTCCTTCCTTCCAGCCGCTCCTGCACGCCGCTTGTTTTCCGTGCACCTTGCTACGGTAACGCCAATGGCTGCGGGTTCATCGCATTGACTTTCACGCTGATGCCGCGCAAGACTACGTTGGTCCTTGTATGAACGCCCACAGGAGCTACACGTGAAGTCTTTTTTCTGTGACCCACACAAATGTGCCTCAGGACCACGCTCACAAAAATGATGATACTCCCGGTCAAACGCATGCCCACAACCTCCACACTGCCAACGCATTGCCACACCATTAGAACGAATTTTGTCAGCATCGTTCAAAAGAAGGTCCCTACCAGGACCGGCCCCCGCTGTGCCCCTTCCGCCTGTAATCCCTGCTGACTTGCTCCTGATCAATGCTTGCATTCCTCAAAATCCAGGGTCCAAAATCCAAAAATATAGAAAATAAAATCCTCCTTCAACCCTGAACAGCAACCAGATCCCACAAATACAGCAATAACCCAATCCACAATCCAATCCAAATGGCGGGCTTTCGTTCAGCACATCGATGGTCTCACAATGGCGGGCATGTACAAGAATTGCACCAAGGAAAAAAGCCCTGAAATTGGCATATGAACACCAATAAAGCAAAGTTGGGGAAAGATGGGAACGTACACATTCAAAGCCATAGACCCCTCATTCCCTGGACTCAAGACCTTCCCTTGACTCACCAACATGATGCCCTGAACCCAATCAAATAAGATGGCTAAATGCCATGTGTCACAAGTCACTACATAAACCCCAAAAATGTGTTCACTTCCAAGCCTATATATCCTAGCCCAATAGGGGAGGTGGCGTGTCATGGCCTAGAGTGGCACTCAGGACCATGCCCTACCCTGACATAACCTTGGTTGGACTTGGAGTCGAATGGGCTTGGAGATATGCCCCATGAGTTTGAACTCATAACATGCTAAAACACTGCCAATTCACACCATATTGGCCATATATCAAATATATGCTCAAAATTGAGGTTACCACTTATCCGAAGGCTCAAAGCATGCATGGAATCGAAGTCTAGTATTCATGGAGGATAGAGACCAAAAGCCAATGCCCATGTACATCCCCACTTTACCCTCGAAACCCCTTCGGATATGGGCGCCACGCACTGCCCAAGTCAGCCCATGATCTTGAGACCAATTCTTGTGATCCTTCGTGCGCCAAGCCCAATGAAGTACACGATCCGGCATATGGGGGTGTTCAACTCCAAAGCATATGCCAACATATGAACAACATACCATGGTTGGACTCTCCATAGGCTTCTTGCTGTTTGCCGACAAGGTAAGTACGCAAAACGCAAAAATGAGCAAAAATTGAGGTCAAAAACATGAAAATATGACCAAATACAAAGTTGTCATGATAGTATATCTCTATGCTCACCCATGATATCCGCTCATGATTCAATACACAAATGATTGGAACCATTTGCGAACAATTCCCCCACTTGGATCCCCAATCGGGCGCATGGAGATACCTTCGCAACTCATATCTACATGCCCCATGAAAATGGGAGTGCACTCATGGATCTCTTTGCCAAACATACCATGAGCAATACATACGCGGTAGACTTAGTCTAGCGCTTTGAATTCCACAATTGGGACATCCGCAAAGCCCTTGTCACGTATGGCTCCCCATCTCTTCGGCCACACAAAGATATATAACATGGGCGTGAGCATATCAAACATATACCATGCATATAACACATACCCTCAAAATGTGGCTCCCACCATGATATGCCATGTCCCTCCATGGACATAACTTCACGTTAAAAATAGGTAGGAACCCAAGGAAAGTATCTATGCAATCCCAACACTCATGCGGTACACTCGAAAGTCGCATTAAAATGTTCGGTTGCACGGTCCAAGAGTTATATATCACTTTCTACCCTCTTGACCAATATCCCTTGCTATACCGGGCATGTGTACACACCAAAGGCGTTTGATGCTTCCCAAATTAAGTTGAGACCAAGGCGCTTGCAACCCAACCTTCCTTATTCTCTTTCCTCACACTCGCGCGTAGATATGGCCCTTCAAAGTGGTCCCACGATTCACTTTTGTTTCCCTTATATCTCCAAGTCAATTGGGTGGCAAGTATAAGGGAAACCTGATTCGGGCATAGGGAAAAGAGTATGACCACTCGAAGAAGACCAAATCAAGTGCGGCGATGTCGAAGTCGAAAATCCGATTTCGACATCGCGAAAAATTCAGAATAAAATTTTGAGTGCATATTTAGAAAATTGCGGAAGCAACGAACCCTTTACTGATGAAATCTGACCCTTCATCGGGGTTTCCGCCAAAATATCTGGAAATAACAGTTAACCAATCGGTTAACGCAAAATCGCGAGCCAACTGACAGTCGCCGATACATTGACCATCAGAACGAAAGGCTGAAAAATTACGGAAACATTATGATAATAAAACCCTGTTGATTCCTGATATTCTGATATATAAATCTCCGAACCGGCTTCACCCCCCTTCTCAGAGCGTTGTTACCGCTCGGAAGTCATTGAAGAGAGGACGGAAGGACCCCAATGGGCTCCAACCCCCCCCCATGTCCCAAGGACACACGGAGGCCCCACACACGTCGTAGGCGTCCCCCATGCCCCAAGGGAGGGGTGAGGACACTGATAATCAGTGCCCTACGCCATATTCGGTCTCCTCTTGATCTACAACATGGACCAAGGGGATCAAAGATAGAGAAACGTCGTCGGTCGACCTAAATAAGTATACCACAATGAAATATATATGTGGAGATCGAGTGAAGGGGGTATATGGCCGATCAAGGCCGAAAAATCCCCGGATGAACGCCCTCACTTGTCTGCCAAGCACAGAAACAAACAAAATGCCAAGGGAGACCCATTACGGTGCTACAGCAGCAACCAAATGGACCAACACGTCCTTGACATCCAAAAAAATATTCGCTTTCTTCAGGTAGTCCATCCAGACCGTGGTATACCTCGGCAAGAAACTGCTCGGAGGCTCCCACGAATCCCTGGATGCGGCGAATCCCTTCCAACGGACTTTATAAAGCCTACCCCCAGGCGTCCCCGCGTCCGGCTTGTCCGCCAGGATTCTCTCGGCGGTGAAGTCGTCATCCTCACCCTCGTCGTCCGAGTCCACATCGCCGGCCGTGAACTCGAAGGTGACGGGACGTCCGCTGGGGTCTGGTGCTCGAGGACGAAGCTGGGCATGGTCGCGGTCCAGTATCTTGTTATCCCCCACACGAACCGCATACACGTCCTGCCCGACCTTCCGCACGATTACCCCCGGCACATACCAAGATGCCTGCCGATGCCTGGACAGGACATCCTTGTGGTGCCGCTCCACCCACACGGTGTCTTGGAGAGCATACTTTTGGACTTTTCCCTGCTTGAAGTACTTGGCCCTCTTGTCATGCTCGTCCCGAAGTGCCTTGCACACCTTGGCCGCCGTGTCGTCCGCCTCAGCCATCATGGCGTTCGCATCCCGGGCCACTTTGCCATGGTTCAACCACGGGAGAGTGCGTGACACTCGATCCCGTAGGAACGGGATGCGATGGGGCGACAGTCCAGTGGGTCCCGGAAGGTCGTGATACGCTTGGAGTACTCTCCACAGCGAATTATACCAATTCCGGCCCGGTTCGTCCATGTGCAGCTGGCGGAACTTTTCGAACATCTGCCGCCCGGCCACCTCAGCCCGGCCATTCGACGGGCTGTGGTATGCCACGGTCTTGGCGTGCCGAATTCCCATGTGCTTGCACATCGTCTTGAACCACGTCCCCACGAATTGACTGCCCCGATCGCTGCAGATGACAGCCGGGACATCAAAAATCGTCAGCCAATGCCTGATCATGGCATTAGCGACGGTCTTGGCCTGCAGCCCCACTCCATGCTTGTCCTTCTTGTCCTTCTTCTTGGACTTCTTGCCAGGGACCGCCACGATATACCCACTGTGCCTGTCCACCGCCAGGATGACACAGTCGTAGGTCTCTCCTTCCACGGTGACCTCAGGCATGGCGAATACATCCATGGCTACGGACCGCATAGGGGCCTCCGGTATAGCCGTATACACCGGGTTGCCCGCTGTGGAGTGGTTAGGGCTCTTCGTGGCCCGACACACGGCACAGTCGCTGCAGTACCTATCCAGGATGGCGTAGTACCCCGGAGGGAACTTGAAACGCCACTCCAGGTCCTGCTGCATCTTGTCTCGGCTAGGATGCATGAGCTGGGCGTTGTGCCAATGGTCAATGAGCTCCTCCACTCGGTTCTCGGGCACCAGCAGCTTGTCCTTGAGGAACAACTTGTCCCCATCCTCGGTTAAGCCCTCGGGCCATTCGTCGTCCGACGGGGCGCTCACGGCATTCCAATACTTGCTCCAGTGCTCGGATGCCGCGTAGTCATCCGACCAGTCCTCTGTGAGCACCGACCTGACTAGCTCTACAGGGGCCACCATTCATTGCTCGAGGGTTTCCTCCCGAATAGCTTGGACGCAGGCACCCCGGAACTTGGCCAGGTCCGTACGGTTTGCCATCACCACAAAGCACTCGACCCCCTCTTGCTCCATGGCCTTCTCCATCTCGATGATGCGCTTGGCCTCCTCAGTCTCCTCGGCGTCCCCATGGCTGGATATGTCCATCCAAGCCTTGCCCGCGGGGTAGGCCCATCGACTGAGGCAATCTGCCACAGTGTTGTCCTTCCCCGGGACGTATACGACGCTGAGGTCGAACTTGGCGAACGTCTCATGCCATCGGGCCCTCCTTGCCGCCGGTGCCGAGGTGGTGTCGACGTGCTCCTGGTGCCAGCTCTGCAGGGACTGATGGTCCGTACAAACCACCACCAGTTGCAATCCGATGTGGCCAGACCACTTCCTGAGCGCACAAACAATGGCGTACGTCTCCTTCTCCCTCGCGGTCCAGGTTCGGCGTTGGCCCTCGGCCAGAATCCGGCTCCAGAACGCCACGGGTACATGTGACCCGTCGTCCCGGATCTGCTCGAGGACTGCCCCTACAGCATAGTCCGAGGCGTCCGTCCGTAGCACGAATCCCTTGTCCGGGTCCACCAGGAATAGCCCCAACTGCCCCAGGAGTCGCTCCTTCAGGCGGTTGAACGCATCTTCGGCCTCAGGGGTCCAGGCAAGCTTCTTCTTGCTCCCCTTCCGGCCGTCGAACTTGCCGACTTGCAGCATCCTGTGCAGCGGCCCCGAGAGTTCTGCATACATCCGGACATAGCCCGAATAGTAATTGCAGAACCCCATGAAGGACCGGAGTTCGCTGATGGTCTGGGACTTCTCCCAGTGGTGCAGGGACGCCAGCTTCCCAGGCATGGGACGGCGTTGCCCGTAACCAACCACGTGACCCGCGAACTCCACTTCCTTCACGAAGAGTGAGGCTTTGGTGGGCTTGCACACCATGTTGTGCTTGTCCAACTCGCTGAGCACTCGGCGCAGATCCTTCTCATGCGCGTCGATGAGCTCGTCCTCAGTCATGTTCTCCGTGCCGGACCCGATGATGATGTCATCCACGAAGGAATCGGCACAGTCCCGGACAGGACCGAGTAGGTCCTCCATCATGCGCTGGAAAGCGGCGTTGCCATTCTTGGCGCCCATTGGCACCACTTTCCACTGCATGGGCCCCAGCGGCGTCGACATCGCTGTGCGGGGCCTGCAGTCCGGGTGTAGCGGCATCTGGTGATAACCGTGTTTCAGGTCTAACACCGTGAAAATCCGCTTTTTCTGTTGCTTTTGGAGGATGGAGTCGATCAGGGGAAGGGAGTACGAGTCGTGCTCGGTCTGCTCGTTCAAACCTCTGTAATCAACCACCAACCTCCACTCGCCCTTCTCCTTCTTGGGCACGATGAAGGCTGGGCTGGCCCACTCACTGTCGGAGGGTTGGATCCATCGCCGCTCAATGAACTCGGCCAACAGCTTCTTCATGGCCTCGGCCCAATCGCCCTGAAGTTGGTACTCCCGAGTACGATAGATCTTCGGGTTCGGCTTCAGCTTGATCTTCGCTGTACCAAACCTCCCGCGATCTGGAGGGTTCTTGTTGGCGACGCCACTGAATAGCCGCGGATAGGCCTTGATCAGCCTCTCCTTCAGCTCGGCGACCTTCGGGTTCTCCTGGGCCTCTTCAGCCGCTTGCTTCGGTATAGACACAACCGACCGCACTGCGGTATAGGCCTCTTCTGGGTCCGATTCCGACTTCTCCTCGTCCGATATGCCGTCTTCATCGTCGTGGGGAGCTCTTCCCACCGATAATCTTCGGAAATTTGCGGCCTCGGGCTGGTGACTGTCGCTATCGGCACCCATTCTCGGAAAATCCCATGTTGGTGGGTCCGACCAAACCGGACCATCGTATTGGTCCGCGATGTGATCCATGACCCTCGCCACGAACTTGTCCTTCTCGTACTTGCCGGTAACCAACCTCTTGTCATCCCACCAATGTGGAGATGTGACCATGGCTCGCCTCTTCTTGGCTGCCACACGGTCGTGCATCCCCATCCGCATGTAGTTGATGACGTCGTCGATCTCGGCGTGGGACAGGACGTCAATGCCATCAATTGGCTGATCCGTCCCCTCCTTGGCCTCAAACATTACCTTCATGGGCACCGCCTCCACCCTACGGACGAATGCTTCATCACCCGTGGGCTGGGCTTGCGCCCCATCCACCAGGAAAGCCTTGGTACCCCACGCTTGACCCGGGGAGGGCACTGATACACCCTTGGCGTCGATGAACAGCTCCTCATCCGGCCCGAATGACATCTCGTTCAGGGTGATGGAGTCCAGCGTCGACTTGAGACCCTCCAGCGGACATGGGGTGGATCCTATGCCGGTTATGACCAGGATCCCCTTCGCCCTATCCGCGATGATCTTCTCCACCGTACGTCTGGTATTGTCCAGGGAGCCATGCCAATACATGGGTCCCCACTCCTTCAAACCCCAATGCCTGTGCCAGGCTGAGTCTCCTCGATGCCAATGCCTCCTACATTTCCGCAGAAGTGGGGCATGCCGGGAAGCGAAGACGTCCGTCTCGGGCGCTTCGGCTCCCAGCGTCTGGATCATCCTGGCATACACTTGCGGCGCCATTCCATACTCCGTGAGCTGAACTCCACGGTCTCCTCTGGACTTAGCACCCACAGCTTGCACCGCTTGGACGATCTGATCCTCTTCCTCAGCATTCCATTGGGATGATCCGCATGCATAGTCCGTGGACAGCCATGGGAGGCATTCATCATCCTCCCGGACCAGCGTTGCACGATGGGGAAGGGCTCCAATGGCATTCGCCACCATGAAGTCATACCCCATGATCATATCCCAATCAGTAATGTCGGCCACATAGAAGGTCCCGGATAGAGTGCTTCTCTTCGCTAGATCAGGGCGGTTCAAGCGCTCATGTTCCCAGAATTCCATACTGATAATGGCCTCATGGGTACCACCACCCATGATCTCTCCATTGGCCACCTTCAGGCGCACCGGTCTACGGCTGGGCTGCAGGGATTCCTCCTTGAACAACCCTCTCCGGACCAGGCTCACCTGGGCACCCGTATCCACCAGAACATCCACCACCAATTCCTCTTGTCCGCACCGTACACGCACCTTCAAGTGCAACTGCCGCTCGTCGCCATGCGGTGTATGGACGACTCTCACGGCATGCAACTCTAGCACGTCCGGGTGCATCAGGACTTCGAGGGTATGGTCACGGATGGTGTAGATCTTGGGTTGGTCTTGCCCATCCACGGGGCTCTCCGTGGTCGCTCCTTCCTTCTTGCCACGTCCCTTGCCCACATAAACTTCCCTTGGCAGGGCGCTCCAGGGATTGGGAGTGGCGAAGCTCAGTGGTTTTGGCTCTTCTGGAGCCTTCTTCGGCACCCGATGTGCTTTCGCTTTCTCTGGGATTCCACTGATTTTCGGAGGAGAGACCTCCGAGGTCCCACTCCCGTGGGGGCTCCTCTAGACTTGACTTCCCGCAGCCCCTTCCGGCTGCGATCCGCCAGGACTTTGTCCACCACATTGCTGGGCTTTGAGTTCCTCCAACGTCCTCAACATGTCCTCAGCAACTTCCTCGATCGACCTCACTCGTCGGTCTTGGCCAGGTCCACCACCATAGCCTCTTCCTCCGCCTTTTCCTTGGCCTTTACCTTGGCCTCTTCCCCCGTCTCCGCCCTTCGCCTTCCAATCGGAAATCCGCTGCTCCTTGGGCTTCTTCTCGGGGTGGGCGGCGAAGTAGGCCTTCTTGTCCGCCTCATACACATTGCACTGACGGTGGTCATGTGCATGGTTGTTTCCCTTGCCATAACAGACCCAGCACCCGTCGTGCTGAGACCTGTACTCCCGGAACGAGAGCCGTGGGTTCCCGATCCTCCTCGGCGCGTTGCCCTTCTTTGGTCCCACCCGGCTCCATCTGGACCGATCCTGCCCATGGTCCCTCACGTTGTGCGCCACAAACGCGAAGAAATGGGCCTCCTCCTGATCCTCCCGGGACCAGTGGTCTTGGCCACTTCCACTACCATCCTCCGCGGAGTTGGCCGTGTCCTCCTGGGTCTCCCGATGATGGCGGTCTTCTCGGTGGCCTCGTTGTCCATGACCATGTCGATCCTGCACGTGGGCCTCGTTCTTCGCATTGAGCTTCAACTCCACCGTGATGTACTTCACGATCTCGTCGAGGCTCATGCGGGCGAAGATGACTTGCATCCTCAGCGGCTCCCCGCGCCTCCACTCCACGTTGTTGAGGCGCAGCAACCTTTGCCCCATGGAGTCTCCAAACACCTCCACGTACACGGCGTTCTTCAGTCCCAACATCCGGTTGGGTTCGCCCAGGTTCCTCCTGAAGAACTCCATGATACCCGCATGGGTATCCTCCGCCGCCATGATCCTCACCGCCACCCGCTTCTTGGCGCGCTTCTTCTCCTCGTCCTCCAATCGCCTCTTCCACTGGCCGGAGAGGACGTCCTTCAGGAGGTGGCGGATCTCGCTGGCCTCGTTCCAGTCCTCCACCAGCTTGAGGCATCTGCGGTACTTCCGCAGATACCGGTTCCACTCCCGGACCCGCAACTCACCGCGGTCCAGCGGCAGCGGGATGGACCACAAGTCCTCCAGCTTCTGGTTTGGAGCGTCCACCTGCTCCTCATCCTCCAACCACTGGAGGCAGGCCTGCTCCGTACGGATCAATCCTTCCCGGATCTGATCCCGCAGCTCCTCCTTCAGGTCCTGCGCCAGCCGGTGTGGGAATGTCCGGCATACCCACTTGTCCCGCGGCGCTCCCCGCATCTCGCCGACGACCACCTCGGCGAAATCCTCCCAATCCAGGATGAAGTCATCCAGGTTGGAGGGGTTGCCATCGTAGTAGGGGATTTTGATTCCCCTGAGGTCGTCAATCCTGATGGCGTCTCTGACGTCCCCAGCCACCATTCCACCGAGACGGATACCACCTGTGGCCGGGGGGTGTGAGTACACTCCCCGTACATCCCTCTCCTCCATGGAATGCGGTCCAGTTGGGCCTGAGCCCATGGGGTTTGGAATGCGGGAAGGACTTGCTCCGTCGGCCGTCCATATCCCCGTATTGGGGTCCTTCGCCCACAGGTTTCCGCCTGGATGACCTCGACCATGTCCGTCGGCGCTTCCCATGGTTCGCCCCTGCATGGTCTGGCTCTGGATCTCCTCCTCCGCATAAACTACCATATTCGTCGTGATCGGTACACCCTGGGCGGCATGGGACATCTGTACCGTCAGGCTCCTCGGGTCCGTGGTTACGTGCCCTTCCCGCATGGACCCAGCCGGTGCCGTGTGTTCCCCGAGCATTGTGGATTCGCTGAACATGGGAACAAACGGCAGCAAACCAGGGTCAACGCGCGGAGGCGCGTATGGTGCCTCTGCAGGGCCGCCCATGGGTTTATCCATGGCGCTCCTGAGGGTCTTAACCCGCTCCACCAGCTCTGCCGCGGACGGCTTTGCCGGGAGCTTCGGACCCGAGGCGAGGGGCTGTAGCTCCTCTAGCCTTTTCAGGGGTCCCGACATGTCCTCCACCAGGTGGAGGAGGCTGTCCAACAGTTGCTGCTGCTTCTCCAGGGCCAGCTCCAGATTCTCCCGGTACCGGTCCCGTTCCGCTCGCAGTCCCTCCATGTCTTTCTCCGCGGCCGACTGGTCATCCAGGATCCCGGCGACGTCCGTCTCTAGGCCGTCCTTCGCGTTGTCCAGGCTGTCGAGGCGGTGCACGATGGCGTCCATCCCCATCTTCGGGTACTTGCCCATGAGGAAGGACACGTGCTCGCAGTGGCACGCGGCGTGCTTTCCGCCTGATCCAGCGCATCCCGCGGTTCCCGGCGCCTCAGACTCATCGCCCATGGGCGTATTGACTATGGCGTCCGTCTCTGGTCCCGTGTGCCGGGGCACAGGTGCCGTCCGGGCCCTGGCTGGCCTCTCCAAGCCCTCGGCGTCGTGCTTCAGGGCGGGCTCGGGGGCCGTATTCGCCCTTGTGGACGGTCTGGCCGTCTCCTCCGGCTCCGAGGGTGGCTCATAAGCTGTCCGATAGCCCTCGGAGTGCTCGGAGTCCCACAGCCTGACCGGGCTGGGGTCCGTATCTATAGCCCTGGCGTCCTCTGCCGCGGACTTGGGTGACCCGCGCTTCCGGTAGCGCCGGGCCCGTCCTCCACTGCTGCCTGAATGGCAGGCCTCATCAGAGTCCTCCGCGGCGGAGCGGAGGTTGCATGCCTTTCGGCAGCGACGCTCACACATGGAGACCAGGTCCTCCATCACACGTCCTCCTCTTCCCGAATGTCGTACTTCTCTTCGGGCTTCAACTTCCGGAGTCTGCCATGCTCTTGGACGTCTCGGTTCTTCTATGGCTCCAATCTCTGGCGTGGTCTCCACCGAGTCCACAATACGCACCCGGTGAAGCCGGTTCGGACCCCCGTGGCCATCTTGGGGTCACTTCGGGTGTGTATCTATGTGCCGGCAAGCCGCCATTGGCTGATATCATACTCTCCCGTCCACCTGATCTAACCCGATGTGATAGTGTGATAGGTTTGGCCATTCCGGCTATGAGCGGCCATATTCAGAACCGAGGCACCGCCAGCGGAGATTTATATATCGGAATATCAGGAATCAACAGGGTTTTATTATCATAATGTTTCCGTTATTTTCCAGCCTTTCGTTCTGATGGTCAATGTATCGGCGACTGTCAGTTGGCTCGCGATTTTGCGTTAACCGATTGGTTAACTGTTATTTCCAGATATTTTGGCGGAAACCCCGATGAAGGGTGAGATTTCATCAGTAAAGGGTTCGTTGCTTCCGCAATTTTCTAAACATGCACTCGAAATTTTATTCTGAATTTTTCGCGATGTCGAAATCGGATTTTCGACTTCGACATCGCCGCACTTGATTTGGTCTTCTTCGAGTGGTCATACTCCTTTCCTTATGCCCAAATCAGGTTTCCCTTATACTTGCCACCCATTTGACTTGGAGATATAAGGGAAACAAAAGTGAATCGTGGGACCACTTTGAAGGGCAATATCTACGCGCGAGTGTGAGGAAAGAGAATAAGGAAGGTTGGGTTGCAAGCGCCTTGGTCTCAACTTAATTTAGGAAGCATCAAACGCCTTTGGTGTGTACACATGCCCGGTGTAGCAAGGTATAATGGTCAAGAGGGTATAAAGTGATATATAACTCTTGGACCGTGCAACCGAATATTTTAATGCGACTTTCGAGTGTACCGCATGAGTGTTGGGATTGCATAGATACTTTCCTTGGGTTCCTACGCATTTTTAACGTGAAGTTATGTCCATGGAGGGACATGGCATATCATGGTGGGAGTCACATTTTGAGGGTATGTGTTATATGCATGGTATATGTTTGATATGCTCACGCCCATGTTATATATCTTCGTGTGGCCGAAGAGATGGGGAGCCATACGTGACAAGGGCTTTGCCGATGTCCCAATTGTGGGATTCAAAGCGCTAGACTAAGTCTACCGCGTATGTATTGCTCATGGTATGTTTGGCAAAGAGATCCATGAGTGCACTCCCATTTTCATGGGGCATGTAGATATGAGTGGCGAAAGTATCTCCATGCGCCCGATTGGGGATCCAAGTGGTGGAATTGTTCGCAAATGGTTCCAATCATTTGTGTATTGAATCATGAGCGGATATCATGGGTGAGCATAGAGATATACTATCATGACAACTTTGTATTTGGTCATATTTTCATGTTTTTGACCTCAATTTTTGCTCATTTTTGCGTTTTGCGTACTTACCTGGTCGGCAAACAGCAAGAAGCCTATGGAGAGTCGAACCGTGGTATGTTGTTCATGTGTTGGCATATGCTTTGGAGTTGAACACCACCAAATGCCGGATCGTGTACTTCATTGGGCTTGGCGCACAAAGGATCACAAGAATTGGTCTCAAGATCATGGGCTGACTTGGGCAGTGCGTGGCGCCCATATCCGAAGGGGTTTCGAGGGTGAAATGGGGATGTACATGGGCATTGGCCTTTGGTCTCTATCCTCCATGAATACTAGACTTCGATTCCATGTATGCTTTGAGCCTTCGGATAAGTGGTAACCTCAATTTTGAGCATATTTTTGATATATGGCCAATATGGTGTGAATTGGCAGTGTTTTAGCATGTTATGAGTTCAAACTCATGGGGCATATCTCGAAGCCCATGCGACTCCAAGTCCAACCAAGTATATGTCGGGGCAGGGCATGGTCCTGAGTGCCACTCTAGGCCATGACACGCCACCTCCCCTATTGGGCTAGGATATATAGGCTTGGGAGTGAACACATTTTTGGGGTTTATGTAGTGACTTGTGACACATGGCATTCAGCCATCTCATTTGACCTGGTTCAGGGCAATATGTTGGTGAGTCAAGGGAAGGTCTTGAGTCCAGGGAATGAGGGGTTTATGGCTGTGAATGTGTATGTTTACCTCTTTCCCCAACTTTGCTTTATTTGTGTTCATATGCCAATGTCAGGGCTTTCTTCCTTGGTGCAACTCTTGTACATGCCCGCCACCGTGGGGAGACCGGTGTGCTGAACGGAAGCCCGCATCGTGGATTGGATTGTGGATTGGGTTATTGCTGCATTTGTGGGATCTGATTGCTTTTCAGGGTTGAAGGAGGATTGTATTCTCGATTTTCTATATTTTTGGATTTTGGACCCGGGACTTTGAGAAATGCAAGCATTGATCAGGAGCAAATCAGCAGGGATTACAGGCGGAAGGGGCACAGGGGGCCGGTCCTGGTAGGGACCTTCTTTATGGTAGCAGAGGCGTACCTGCTGCCCCTACCTGGGGCCGACCCGGGGACTTGGGCCCTTATGAGCCCTGCCCAAGTACGCCCCGGGTGCGTATTGTGGACACGGTGGAGACCACGCCGGAGATTGGAGCCATAGAAGAACCGAGACGTTCAAGAGCATGGCGAACTCCGGAAGTTGAAGCTCGAAGAGAAGTACGACATTCGGGAAGAGGAGGACGTGTGATGGAGGACCTGGTCTCCATGTGTGAGCGTCGCTGCCGAAAGGCATGCAACCTCCGCTCCGCCGCGGAGGACTCTGGTGAGGCCTGCCGTTCAGGCAGCAGTGGAGGACGGGCCCGGCGCTACCGGAAGCGCGGGTCACCCAAGTCCGCGGCAGAGGACGCCGGGGCTATGGACACGGACCCCAGCCCGGTCAGGCTGTGGGAATCCGAGGGGCACTCCGAGGGCTATCGGACAGCCTACGAGCCACCTTCGGAGTCGGAGATGTCCGCGCCGATTGCCAGGGCGCATACGGCCCCCGAGCCCGCCCTGAAGCACGATGCCGAGGGCTTGGAGAGGCCAGCCAGGGCCCGGACGGCACCTGTGCCCCGGCACACGGGACCAGAGACGGACGCCATAGGCGATACGCCCATGGGGAGGGAGTCTGAGGCGCCGGGAACCGCGGGATGCGCTGAATCCGGCGGAAAGCACGCTGCGTGCCACTGCGAGCACGTGTCCTTCCTCATGGGCAAGTACCCGAAGATGGGGATGGACGCCATCGTGCATCGCCTTGACCGCCTGGACAACGCCAAGGACGGTCTAGAGGAGGACGTCGCGAGGATCCTGGACGACCAGTCGGCCGCGGAGAAAGACATGGAGGAGCTGCGAGCGGAACAGGACCGGTACCGGGAGAATCTGGAGCTGGCCCTGGAGAAGCAGCAGCGAGTGGTGGACAGCCTCCTCCACCTAGTGGAGGACATGTCGGGACGCCTGAAAAGGCTAGAGGAGCTACAGCCCCTCGCCTCCGGTCCGGAGCTCCCGGCAAAGCCGGCCGCGGCAGAGCTGGTGGAGCGGGTTAAGACCCTCAGGAGCGCCATGGATAAACCCATGGGCGGCCCTGCAGAAGCACCCTACGCGCCTCCGCGTGTTGACCCGGGTGCGCTGCCGTTTGTTCCCATGTTCAGCGAATCCACAATGCTCGGGGAACACACGGCACCGGCTGGGTCCATGCGGGAAGGGCACGTAACCACGGATCCGAGGAGCCTGACGGTACAAATGTCCCATGCCGCCCAGAATCTACCGATCACGACGAATATGGTGGTTTATGCGGAAGAGAAGATCGAGAGCCAGAACATGCAGGGGCGAACCATGGGAAGCGCCGACGGACATGGTCGAGGTCATCCAGGCGGAAACCTGTGGGCGAAGGACCCCAATACGGGGATATGGACGGCCGATGGAGCAAGTCCTTCCAGCATTCCAAACCCCATGGGTTCAGGCCCAACTGGACCGCACTCCATGGAGGAGAGGGATGTACGGGGAGTGTACTCACACCCCCCGGCCACAGGTGGTATCCGTCTCGGTGGAGTGGTGGCTGGAGACGTCGGAGACGCCATCAGGATTGACGACCTCAGGGGAATCAAAATCCCCTATTACGACGGGAACCCGTCCAACCTGGATGACTTCATCCTGGACTGGGAGGACCCCGCCAAGGAGGTCGTCGGCGAGATGCGGGGAGCGCCGCGGGACAAGTGGGTATGCCGGACATTCCCACACCGGCTGGCGCAGGACCTGAAGGGGGAGCTGCGGGATCAGATCCGGGAAGGACTGATCCGTACGGAGCAGGCCTGCCTCCAGTGGTTGGAGGATGAGGAGCGGGTGGACGCTCCAAACCAGAAGCTGGAGGACTTATGGTCCATTCTGCTGCCGCTGGACCGCGGTGAGTTGCGGGTCCGGGAGTGGAACCGGTATCTGCGGAAGTACCGCAGATGCCTCAAGCTGGTGGAGGACTGGAACGAGGCCAGCGAGATCCGCCACCTCCTGAAGGACGTCCTCTCCGGCCAGTGGAAGAGGCGAGTGGAGGACGAGGAGAAGAAGCGCGCCAAGAAGCGGGTGGCGGTGAGGATCATGGCGGCGGAGGATACCCATGCGGGTATCATGGAGTTCTTCGGGAGGAACCTGGGCGAACCCAACCGGATCTTGGGACTGAAGAACGCCGTGTACGTGGAGGTGTTTGGAGACTCCATGGGGCAAAGGTTGCTGCGCCTCAACAACGTGGAGTGGAGGCGCGGGGAGCCGCTGAGGATGCAAGTCATCTTCGCCCGCATGAGCCTTGACGAGATCGTGAAGTACATCACGGTGGAGTTGAAGCTCAATGCGAAGAACGAGGCCCACGTGCAGGATCGACATGGTCATGGACAACGAGGCCACCGAGAAGACCGCCATCATCGGGAGATTCAGGAAGACACAGCCAACTCCGCGGAGGATGGTAGTGGAAGTGGCCAAGACCACTGGACCGGGTCCCGGGAGGATCATGAGGAGGCCCACTTCTTCGCGTTTGTGGCGCACAACGTGAGGAACCATGGGCAGGATCGGTCCAGATGGAGCCAGGTGGGACCCAATAAGAGCAGAGCGCCAAGGAGGATCGGGAACCCACCGCTCTCGTTCCGGGAGTACAGGTCTCAGCACGACGGGTGCTGGGTCTGTTATGGCAAGGGAAACAACCATGCACACGACCACCGTCAGTGCAAGGTGTATGAGGCGGACAAGAAGGCCTACTTCGCCGCCCACCCCGAGAAGAAGCCCAAGGAGCAGCGGATTTCTGATCCGAAGGCGAAGGGCGGAGACGGGGGAAAAGGCCAAGGCAAAGGCCAAGGAAAAGGCGGAGGAAGAGGCTATGGTGGTGGACCTGGCCAAGACCGACGAGTGAGGTCGATCGAGGAGGTTGCTGAGGACATGTTGAGGACGTTGGAGGAACTCAAAGCCCAGCAACGTGGTGGACAAAGTCCTGGCGGATCGCAGCCGGAAGGGGCTGCGGGAAGCCAAGTCTAGAGGAGCCCCCACGGGAGTGGGACCTCGGAGGTCTCTCCTCCGAAAATCAGTGGAATCCCAGAGAAAGCGAAGGCACATCGGGTGCCGAAGAAGGCTCCAGAAGAGCCAAAACCACTGAGCTTCGCCACTCCCAACCCCTGGAGCACCCTGCCAAGGGAAGTACATGCCGGTACGGGACATGGCAAGAAGGAAGGAGCGACCACGGAGAGCCCCGTGGACGGGCAGGACCAACCCAAGATCTACACCATCCGTGACCATACCCTTGAAGTCCTGATGCACCCGGACGTGCTAGAGTTGCATGCCGTGAGAGTCGTCCATACACCTCATGGCGACGAGCGGCAGTTGCACTTGAAAGTGCGAGTACGGTGCGGACGAGAGGAGAAGGTGGTGGATGTGTTAGTGGATACGGGTGCCCAGGTAAGCCTGGTCCGGAGAGGGTTGTTCAAGGAGGAACTCCTGCAGCCCAGCCGGAGACCGGTCCGCCTGAAGGTCGCCAACGGAGAGATTATGGGTGGGGGCACCCATGAGGCCACTATCAGTATGAAATTCTGGGAGCATGAGCGCTTGAACCGCCCTGATCAGGCGAAGAGAAGCACTCTATCCGGGACCTTCTATGTGGCCGACATTACCGATTGGGATATGATCATGGGGTATGACTTCATGGTGGCAAACGCCATTGGAGCACTTCCCCATCGTGCAACGCTGGTCCGGGAGGATGATGAATGCCTCACATGGCTGTCCACGGACTATGCATGCTGATCATCCCAATGGAATGCTGAGGAAGAGGATCGGATCGTCCAAGCGGTGCAAGCTGTGGGTGCCAAGTCCAGAGGAGACCGTGGAGTTCAGCTCACGGAGTATGGAATGGCGCCGCAGGTGTATGCCAGGATGATCCAGACGCTGGGAGCCGAAGCGCCCGAGACGGACGTCTTCGCTCCCCGGGATGCCCCACTTTTGCGGAAGTGTAGGAGGCATTGGCATCGAGGAGACTCAGCCTGGCACAGGCATTGGGGTTTGAAGGAGTGGGGGCCCATGTATTGGCATGACTCCCTGGACAATACCAGACGTACGGTGGAGAAGATCGTCGCAGATAGGGCGAAGGGGATCCTGGTCACAACCGGCATAGGATCCACCCCATGTCCGCTGGAAGGTCTCAAGTCGACGCTGGACTCCATCACCCTGAACGAGATGTCATACGGGCCAGAGGAGGAGTTGTTCATCGACGCCAAGGGTGTATCAATGCCCTCCACGGGTCAAGCGTGGGGTACCAAGGCTTGACTGGTGGATGGGGCGCAAGCCCAGCCCACGGGTGATGAAGCATTCATCCGTGGGGTGGAGGCGGTGCCCATGAAGGTCATGTTTGAGCCCAAGGAGGGGACGGATCAGCCAATTGATGGCATTGACGTCCTGTCCCACGCCGAGATCGACGACGTCGTCAACTACATGCGGATGGGGATGCACGACCGTGTGGCAGCCAAGAAGAGGCGGACCATGGTCACATCTCCGCATTGGTGGGATGACAAGATGTTGGTCACCGGCAAGTACGAGAAGGATGAGTTCGTGGCGAGGGTCATGGATCACATCGCGGACCAATACGATGGTCCGGTTGGGTCGGACCCACCAAAGTGGGGTTTTCCAAGACCGGGAACCGGTAGCGACGAGCACCAGCCCGAGGCCGCAAATTTCCGAAAATTATCGGTGGGAATCGCGACCCACGACGATGAAGACGGCATATCTGACGAGGAGAAGTCGGACTCGGACCCAGAAGAGGCCTATACCGCAGTGCGGTTGGTTGTATCGATACCGAAGCAAGCGGCTGAAGAGGCTCAGGTGAACCCGAAGGTCGCCGAGCTGAAGGAGAGGCTGATCGGTGCCTATCCGCGGCTATTCAGTGTCGTCGCCAACAAGAACCCTCCAGATCGTGGGAGGTTTGGCACAGCGAGGATCAAACTGAAGCCGAACCCCAAGATCTATCGTCATCGGGAGTACCAACTTCAGGGCGATCGGGCCGAGGCCATGAAGAAGCTGTTGGCCGAGTTCATTGAGCGGGGCTGGATGGAACCCTCCGACAGTGAGTGGGCCAGCCCAGCCTTCATCGTGCCCAAGAAGGAGAAGGGCGAGTGGAGGTTGGTGGTGGATTACAGGGGTTTGAACGAGCAGACCGAGCACGACTCGTACTCGCTTCCCCTGATCGACTCCATCCTCCAAAAGCAACAGAAAAAGCGGATTTTCACGGTGTTAGACCTGAAACACGGCTATCACCAGATGCCGCTACACCCGGACTCCAGGCCCTGCACAGCGATGTCGACGCCGCTGGGGCCCATGCAGGGGAAAGTGGTGCCTATGGGCGCCAAGAATGGCAACGCCGCTTTCCAGCGCATGATGGAGGACCTACTCGGTCCTCCATCATCCTCATGGAGGCCAGGTCCTCCATGTCACGTACTCCTCTTCCCGAATGTCGTACTTCTCTTCGGGCTTCAACTTCCGGAGTTCGCCATGCTCTTGAACATCTCGGTTCTTCTATGGCTCCAATCTCCGGCGTGGTCTCCACCGAGTCCACAATACGCACCCGGGGCGTACTTGGGCAGGGCTCATAAGGCCCCAAGTCCCCGGGTCGGCGGTAGGTAGGGGCAGCAGGTACAAATAAAGCAAAGTTGGGGAAAGAGGTAAACATACACATTCACAGCCATAAACCCCTCATTCCCTGGACTCAAGACCTTCCCTTGACTCACCAACATATTGCCCTGAACCAGGTCAAATGAGATGGCTGAATGCCATGTGTCACAAGTCACTACATAAACCCCAAAAGTGTGTTCACTCCCAAGCCTATATATCCTAGCCCAATATGGGAGGTGGCGTGTCATAGCCTGGAGTGGCACTCAGGACCATGCCCTGCCCTGACATATACTTGGTTGGACTTGGAGTCGAATGGGCTTGGAGATATGCCCCATGAGTTTGAACTCATAACATGCTAAAACACTGCCAATTCACACCATATTGGCCATATATCAAAAATATGCTCAAAATTGAGGTTACCACTTATCCGAAGGCTCAAAGCATACATGGAATATATATTCATGGAGGATGATGACCAAAGGCCAATGCCCATGTACATCCACATTTTACCCTCGAAACCCCTTCGGATATGGGCGCCACGCACTGCCCAAGTCAGCCCATGATCTTGAGACCAATTCTTGTGATCCTTCGTGCGCCAAGCCCAATGGAGTACACGATCCGGCATATGGTGGTGTTCAACTCCAAAGCATATGCCAACACATGAACAACATACCATGGTTCGACTCTCCATAGGCTTCTTGCTGTGAGCTGACCAGGTAAGTACACAAAATGCAAAAATGAGCAAAAATTGAGGTCAAAAACATGAAAATATGACCAAATACAAAGTTGTCATGATATCATATCTCTATGCTCACCCATGATATCCGCTCATGGTTCAATACACAAATGATTGGAACCATTTGCGAACAATTCCCCCACTTGGATCCCCAATCCGGCGCATGGAGATACCTTCGCCACTCATATCTACATGCCCCATGAAAATGGGAGTGCACTCATGGATCTCTTTGCCAAACATACCATGAGCAATACATACGCGGTAGACTTAGTCTAGCGCTTTGAATCCCACAATTGGGACATGGGCAAGGCCCTTGTCACGTATGGCTCCCCATCTCTTCGGCCACACGAAGATATATAACATGGGCGTGAGCATATCAAACATATACCATGCATATAACACATACCCTCAAAATGTGACTCCCACCATGATATGCCATGTCCCTCCATGGACATAACTTCACGTTAAAAATGCGTAGGAACCCAAGGAAAGTATCTATGCAATCCCAACACTCATGCGGTACACTCGAAAGTCGCATTAAAATATTCGGTTGCACGGTCCAAGAGTTATATATCACTTTATACCCTCTTGACCATTATCCCTTGCTACACCGGGCATGTGTACACACCAAAGGCGTTTGATGCTTCCTAAATTAACTTGAGACCAAGGCGCTTGCAACCCAACCTTCCTTATTCTCTTTCCTCACACTCGCGCGTAGATATGGCCCTTCAAAGTGGTCCCACGATTCACTTTTGTTTCCCTTATATCTCCAAGTCAAATGGGTGGCAAGTATAAGGGAAACCTGATTTGGGCATAAGAAAAGGAGTATGACCACTCGAAGAAGACCAAATCAAGTGCGGCGATGTCGAAGTCGAAAATCCGATTTCGACATCGCGAAAAATTCAGAATAAAATTTCGAGTGCATATTTAGAAAATTGCGGAAGCAACGAACCCTTTACTGATGAAATCTGACCCTTCATCGGGGTTTCCGCCAAAATATCTGGAAATAACAGTTAACCAATCGGTTAACGCAAAATCGCGAGCCAACTGACAGTCGCCGATACATTGACCATCAGAACGAAAGGCTGAAAAATTACGGAAACATTATGATAATAAAACCCTGTTGATTCCTGATATTCCGATATATAAATCTCCGCTGGCGGTGCCTCGGTTCTGAATATGGCCGCTCATAGCCGGAATGGCCAAACCTATCACACTATCACATCCGGTTATATCAGGTGGATGGGAGAGTATGATATCAGCCAATGGCGGCTTGCCGGCACATAGATACACACCCCAAGTGACCCCAAGATGGCCACGGGGGTCCGAACCGGCTTCACCCCCCTTCTCAGAGCGTTGTTACCGCTCGGAAGTCATTGAGGAGAGGACGGGAGGACCCCAATGGGCTCCAACCCCCCCCCCCATGTCCCAAGGACACATGGAGGCCCCACACACGTCGTAGGCGTCTGCCACGCCCCAAGGGAGGGGTGAGGACACTGATACTCAGCGCCCTACGCCATATCCGGTCTCCTCTTGATCTACAACATGGACCAAGGGGATCAAAGATCGAAAAACGTCGTCGGTCGACCTAAATAAGTATACCACAATGAAATATATATGTGGAGATCGAGTGAAGGGGGTATATGGCCAATAAAGTCCGAAAAATCCCCGGATGAACGCCCTCACTTGTCTCCCCAAGCACAGAAACAAACAAAATGCCAAGGGGGATCCATTATGGGGCTACAGCAGCTACCAAGTGGACCAACACGTCCTTGACATCCAAAGAAATGTTCTTTTTCTTCAGGTAGTCGATCCAGACCGCGGTGTACCTCGGCAAGAAACTGCTCGGAGGCTCCCACGAATCCCTGGATGCGGCGAATCCCTTCCAACGGACTTTATAAAGCCTACCCCCAGGCGTCCCCGGGTCCGGCTTGTCCGCCAGGATTCTCTCGGCGGTGAAGTCGTCGTCCTCACCCTCGTCGTCCGAGTCCACATCGCCGGCCGTGAACTCGAAGGTGACGGGACGTCCGCTGGGGTCTGGTGCTCGGGGACGAAGCTGGGTGTGGTCGCGGTCCAGGATCTTGTTATCCCCCACACGAACTGCGTAGACGTCCTGCCCGACCTTCCGCACGATTACCCCCGGCACATACCAGGACGCCTGCCGATGCCTGGACAGGACATCCTTGTGGTGCCGCTCCAGCCACACGGTGTCTTGGAGAGCATACTTCTGGACCTTTCCCTGCTTGAAGTACTTGGCCCTCTTGTCATGCTCGTCCTGAAGTGCCTTGCACACCTTGGCCGCCGTGTCGTCCGCCTCAGCCATCATGGCGTTCGCATCCCGGGCCACTTTGCCATGGTTCAACCACGGGAGAGTACGTGACACTCGATCCCGTAGGAACAGGATGCGATGGGGCGACAGTCCAGTGGGCCCCGGAAGGTCGTGATACGCTTGGAGTACCCTCCACAGCGAATTGTACCAATTCCGGCCCGGTTCGTCCATGTGCAGCTGGCGGAACTTCTCGAAAATCTGCCGCCCGGCCACCTCAGCCCGGCCATTCGACGGGCTGTGTTATGCCACGGTCTTGGCGTGCCGAATTCCCATGTGCTTGCACATCGTCTTGAACCACGTCCCCACGAATTGACTGCCCCGATCGCTGCAGATGACAGCCGGGACATCGAAAATCGTCAGCCAATGCCTGATCATGGCGTTAGCGACGGTCTTGGCCTGCAGCCCCACTCCATGCTTGTCCTTCTTGTCCTTCTTCTTGGACTTCTTGCCAGGGACCGCCACGATATACCCACTGTGCCTGTCCACCGCCAGGATGACACAGTCGTAGGTCTCTCCTTCCACGGTGACCTCAGGCATGGCGAATACATCCATGGCCACGGACCGCATAGGGGCCTCCGGTATAGCCGTGTACACCGGGTTGCCCGCTGTGGAGTGGTTAGGGCTCTTGGTGGCCCGACACACGGCACAGTCGCTGCAGTACCTATCCAGGATGGCGTAGTACCCCGGAGGGAACTTGAAACGCCACTCCAGGTCCTGCTGCATCTTGTCTGGGCCAGGGTGCATGAGCTGGGCGTTGTGCCAATGGTCAATGAGCTCTTCCACTCGGTTCTCGGGCACCAGCAGCTTGTCCTTGAGGAACAACTTGTCTCCATCCTCGGTCAAGCCCTCGGGCCATTCGTCGTCCGACGGGGCGCTCACGGCATTCCAGTACTTGCTCCAGTGCTCGGATGCCGCATAGTCATCCGACCAGTCCTCTGTGAGCACCGACCTGACTAGCTCTACAGGGGCCACCATTCATTGCTCGAGGGTTTCCTCTCGAATAGCCTGGACTCGGGCGCCCCGGAACTTGGCCAAGTCTGTACGGTTTGCCATTACCAAAAAACACTTGACCCCCTCTAGCTCCATGGCCTTCTCCATCTCGATGATGCGCTTGGCTTCCTCGGTTTCCTCGGCGTCCCCATGGCTGGATATGTCCATCCAAGCCTTGCCCGCGGGGTAGGCCCATCGACTGAGGCAATCTGCCACAGTGTTGTCCTTCCCCGGGACGTATACGACGCTGAGGTCGAACTTGGCGAACGTCTCATGCCATCGGGCCCTCCTTGCCGCCGGTCCCGAGGGGGTGTCGACGTGCTCCTTGTGCCAGCTCTGCAAGGACTGATGGTCCGTGCAAACCACCACCGGTTGCAATCCGATGTGGCCAGACCACTTCCTGAGCGCACAAACAATGGCGTACGTCTCCTTCTCCCTCGCGGTCCAGGTGCGGCGTTGGCCCTCGGCCAGAATCCGACTCCAAATGGCCACGGGTACGTGTGACCCGTCGTCCCGGATCTGCTCGAGGACTGCCCCTACAGCATAGTCCGAGGCGTCCGACCGTAGCACGAATCCCTTGTCTGGGTCCACCAAGAATAGTCCCAGCTGCCCCAGGAGTCGCTCCTTCAGGCGGCTGAACGCATCCTCGGCCTCAGGGGTCCAGGCAAGCTTCTTCTTGCTCCCCTTCAGGCCATCGAACTTGCCCACTTGCAGCATCTTGTGCAGCGGCCCCGACAGTTCTGCTTACATCCGGACATAGCCCGAATAGTAGTTGCAGAACCCCATGAAGGACCGGAGTTCGCTGATGGTCTGGGGCTTCTCCCAGTGGTGCAGGGACGCCAGCTTCCCAGGCATGGGACGGCGTTGCCCGTGACCAACCACGTGACCCGCGAACTCCACTTCCTTCACGAAGAGTGAGGCTTTGGTGGGCTTGCACACCATGTTGTGCTTGTCCAACTCGCTGAGCACTCGGCGCAGATCCTTCTCATGCGCATCGATGAGCTCATCCTCAGTCATGTTCTCGGTGCCGGACCCGATGATGATGTCATCCACGAAGGGGTCTGCACAGTCCCGGACAGGACCGAGTAGGTCCTCCATCATGCGCTGGAAAGCGGCGTTGCCATTCTTGGCGCCCATAGGCACCACTTTCCCCTGCATGGGCCCCAGCGGCGTCGACATCGCTGTGCAGGGTCTGGAGTCCGGGTGTAGCGGCATCTGGTGATAGCCGTGTTTCAGGTCTAACACCGTGAAAATCCGCTTGTTCTGTGGCGTACTTGGGCAGGGCTCATAAGGGCCCAAGTCCCCGGGTCGGCGGTAGGTAGGGGCAGCAGGTACGCCTCTGCTACCATAAAGAAGGTCCCTACCAGGACCGGCCCCCGCTGTGCCCCTTCCGCCTGTAATCCCTGCTGACTTGCTCCTGATCAATGCTTGCATTCCTCAAAATCCAGGGTCCAAAATCCAAAAATATAGAAAGTAAAATCCTCCTTCAACCCTGAACAGCAACCAGATCCCACAAATACAGCAATAACCCAATCCACAATCCAATCCAAATGGCGGGCTTTCGTTCAGCACATCGATGGTCTCACGATGGCGGGCATGTACAAGAATTGCACCAAGGAAGAAAGCCCTGAAATTGGCATATGAACACCAATAAAGCAAAGTTGGGGAAAGATGGAAACGTACACATTCAAAGCCATAGACCCCTCATTCCCTGGACTCAAGACCTTCCCTTGACTCACCAACATGATGCCCTGAACCCAATCAAATAAGATGGCTAAATGCCATGTGTCACAAGTCACTACATAAACCCCAAAAATGTGTTCACTTCCAAGCCTATATATCCTAGCCCAATAGGGGAGGTGGCGTGTCATGGCCTGGAGTGGCACTCAGGACCATGCCCTGCCCTGACATAACCTTGGTTGGACTTGGAGTCGAATGGGCTTGGAGATATGCCCCATGAGTTTGAACTCATAACATGCTAAAACACTGCCAATTCACACCATATTGGCCATATATCAAATATATGCTCAAAATTGAAGTTACCACTTATCCGAAGGCTCAAAGCATGCATGGAATCGAAGTCTAGTATTCATGGAGGATAGAGACCAAAGGCCAATGCCCATGTACATCCCCACTTTACCCTCGAAACCCCTACGGATATGGGCGCCACGCACTGCCCAAGTCAGCCCATGATCTTGAGACCAATTCTTGTGATCCTTCGTGCGCCAAGCCAAATGGAGTACGCGATCCGGCATATGGGGGTGTTCAACTCCAAAGCATATGCCAACATATGAACAACATACCATGGTTCGACTCTCCATAGGCTTCTTGCTGTTTGCCGACAAGGTAAGTACGCAAAACGCAAAAATGAGCAAAAATTGAGGTCAAAAACATGAAAATATGACCAAATACAAAGTTGTCATGATAGTATATCTCTATGCTCACCCATGATATCCGCTCATGATTCAATACACAAATGATTGGAACCATTTGCGAACAATTCCCCCACTTGGATCCCCAATCGGGCGCATGGAGATACCTTCGCCACTCATATCTACATGCCCCATGAAAATGGGAGTGCACTCATGGATCTCTTTGCCAAACATACCATGAGCAATACATACGCGGTAGACTTAGTCTAGCGCTTTGAATTCCACAATTGGGACATCCGCAAAGCCCTTGTCACGTATGGCTCCCCGTCTCTTCGGCCACACGAAGATATATAACATGGGCGTGAGCATATCAAACATATACCATGCATATAACACATACCCTCAAAATGTGGCTCCCACCATGATATGCCATGTCCCTCCATGGACATAACTTCACGTTAAAAATACGTAGGAACCCAAGGAAAGTATCTATGCAATCCCAACACTCATGCGGTACACTCGAAAGTCGCATTAAAATATTCGGTTGCACGGTCCAAGAGTTATATATCACTTTCTACCCTCTTGACCATTATCCCTTGCTATACCGGGCATGTGTACACACCAAAGGCGTTTGATGCTTCCTAAATTAAGTTGAGACCAAGGCGCTTGCAACCCAACCTTCCTCATTCCCTTTCCTCACACTCGCGCGTAGATATGGCCCTTCAAAGTGGTCCCACGATTCACTTTTGTTTCCCTTATATCTCCACGTCAAATGGGTGGCAAGTATAAGGGAAACCTGATTCGGGCATAGAGAAAAGAGTATGACCACTCGAAGAAGACCAAATCAAGTGCGGCGATGTCGAAGTCGAAAATCCGATTTCGACATCGCGAAAAATTCAGAATAAAATTTCGAGTGCATATTTAGAAAATTGCGGAAGCAACGAACCCTTTACTGATGAAATCTGACCCTTCATCGGGGTTTCCGCCAAAATATCTGGAAATAACAGTTAACCAATCGGTTAACGCAAAATCGCGAGCCAACTGACAGTCGCCGATACATTGACCATCAGAACGAAAGGCTGAAAAATTACGGAAACATTATGATAATAAAACCCTGTTGATTCCTGATATTCTGATATATAAATCTCCGCTGGCGGCGCCTCGGTACTGAATATGGCCGCTCGTAGCCGGAATGGCCAAACCTATCACACTATCACATCGGGTTAGTTCAGGTGGACGGGAGAGTATGATATCAGCCAATGGCGGCTTGCCGGCACATAGATACACACCCCAAGTGACCCCAAGATGGCCACGGGGGTCCGAACCGGCTTCACCACATCTCCGTCACTTACAACTCCAAGCCATTCACATTTATACTTTTGCGCAGCCACCAAACACTCAGCCTTTCCAATCTTGCTTGGCCTTCCTTTGCCAGGGCCATTGCCATTCAAAGCATGCATAGTATGGTTCAAAGAGGAAGCCACAACAGCCGCCCACCCCACCATGGTAGCCGCCAACGCAACCGCAAAAATGATCGGTAAAAGCCAAGACATCAAGACAGCCATCCACCTATGGTGCCGCGTTAATGCTCTGCTCCTTGTTCTCCGTCTACATCGTCGATGCGCAAGCCGTACATGATGGGGAAGGCGCTTTTGCGAATGGCAATGCCCACACCCACAGAAGAAGAAAGCGCCATCGCTTTGCAACCATTCCCTTGTGGTTCCTGGCACAAGGCAGCGGAAAGAGCTTCTGCGAGAAGGCTTTCTCCGCCATCGATGCGCACCACAACCACACGCTGGAGTGCAAACAGGGCGACGCCCCCCATAAATATGAACTTTGGGATAACCTTGGGCACTTATAACATCCATTGGCCGAAGAAGGACGACTTCTACAACCAGCAAAAGCCAAAGAAGACCTCGTAAGTGACGAAGCACCACATCGGCACTGTAAATCATATGGTAAATGATAGCGGGACCGCGGTGAAGCGGAAGCCGTTGACAAAGCAATAACAAAATCCTGTGTAGAAGAACATGCATGAAATGCAATTGTGACACACAAGAGTCACAAGCCACACAAAACACACAACAACTACCTTGCAAAATTTTGTCACGCAGCAACCTCCCTTATATTCATGTTGGCGCTGCAGTACCGCGACCGAACTTAATGCGGCCGCTGTCAATCAATCACATACATGCAACCACCATGAACCTACTCTCAATCAATGACATACATGCAACCATCACTAACCTACCCGAAGCACAAAAGCAAATATCCGGTGGATAGGGGAACACTAAACACACACTGACAAAAAGCAAACTTTTTAACTATTTTATCTACCCATCACGCACAAGAGCAAATGTTGGAACTCATGCAGTCGAAAATGAATGGGATCGCGGTGAAGCGAAAGCCATGTGCAAACACATAAAGGGGGAGGGGAATACAAAACAGACAGTGACATTCGTGCGATAATGGGATCGCGGTGAAGCGAAAGCCATTTGCAAACTTAAAAGGAGGGAGGGGAAGACAAAACATACAGCGACATGCATGCAATAATGGGATCGCGGTGAAGCGAAAGCCATTTCCAAACACATAAAGAGGGAGGGGAATACAAAACGGACAGTGACATTTGTGCGAAAATGGGATCGCGGTGAAGCAAAAGCCATTTGCAAACTCAAAAGGAGGGAGGGGAAGACAAAACATACAGTGACATTCACGCAGTAATGGGATTGCGGTGAAGCGAAAGTCACTTGCCAATGCAAAAAGAGGGGAGGGGAATACAGAACACACAACCACATGCATGCAACCCTCAATCGCCATCCCCCGACCCCAGTTGCAACCCCCCATGGAATTTCCTCCACCCTATTACGTACAAAGGCATAGGCACTACCCCACCAGCTCGGTCCCAATATTCAGTCTTGATTAGGGTTTCGGTTACTGGCATACGGCAGGATACGGCAGGGAAAGCAGGATACGGCAGTATATGGCAGATATGGCAGGATACGGCAGGATACGGCAGGATACGGCAGGGTACGGCAGGATACGGCAGGATACGGCAGGATACGGCAGGATACGGCAGGATACGGCAGGATACGACAGGATACGGCAGGATACGCGTATTACAGGAATACGGTCGTATTAGGGAAACCCCAATGGTAGCTCTGCCCCATAGGGGCATTCTACATGTGAAGCGCAACACAACCCGCTGCTTTGGTTATGCAATTTTATTTCCATGTAAAAAAGGTGTTAGACTGACTGTGAAAAGACCGGGTGTTGAGCAAGGTGGCATGCCGGCAAACTCCTCCGCATCATCACGTGCAATGAACAAGCATTTGGGCGAATTGACAACCGCAGTGCACAGTTTGAAGCGAAAAGCTGAAAAAATGTACATATCTGACGACGCGCATCAGACTCTCAAATCACTTGCAGACCAGCTAAAGGCACTTTGTGAATGCGCAAAGAATATTTCACAGAATCCACCCTCGCACTCGCAAGCACAAGCAGTGTCACAGGGTCCCATGCAAGAGGCACCATTCTTTGATATGCCTACTCGATGGCAGCAGTGAGGCTCTGACTGGATACACTGCTCATACAGCGAATCACTGCATTATACACAGTTAATTGTGCTGCATCCGTTTATTGTGCAGTTTGTTGTGCAGGATGCGTGTTAGCTTGCATTGCAATTCGTGTGGTACAACACATTTCTGATGCAAAACGAGTTTTCAAAAATTTTTCAGTCACCATTCCAAACGTATTGGTAAAAAGAATCCAACAAAATGCTCACACCGCAGTCATTGGGCAACCAAACACGGGTATGCAGTTAGCATGCAGCTTGACGTGCACAACGCAGGATAGCTCGCATGTCAACATCATTGGTGTCAGAAAAAGTGACATTTGCGGCAGCAAGCGGGAAGAAACTAACAGCAATAGTCGTGAAATCTACGGATAAAGTTTTTAGGGCCGAAGTCCAATGGGATCTACCCCATGGGGGAAAAAAAGAGCATTTGAGGAATATTCTGGGAATGTTCCCCCCCCTAAAAGCCTAGGTGGTGGGTGCTTCAGGGTCACAGGCACAACATGTGCTTGGCATGCTCTGGTAGTCGTGGGGGAACTTCGATAGGCCTCGGGCGGTCATGTGGTGCTTCGGTATGCGCCATTTTGCCCCATGGTGGATGACGGTGGTCTGCGTGGGTTTGGCTTCGTTCGGGTCCAGTAATATGATTAGCGGTGGGACTGGGCCCGGCAACGGGGGGACGGGTTCGTGTTTCCAGCCGTTGGGTGTGGAGGGTGGTGTCGCTGGGATGCGACGGGGGTGCTGCTTTTCGAAGTCCCGGTAGGCTGCCTTCATGTCTTTGCTTCCTGGCAGAGTGTGCCCCGCTGCTTGTGCCGTCTGTGTGAGGTACTGGTGGAAGAGGCGGTATTGAGGGCATTCGGGAAGTTGTACCAAGGGGGTGTGGTGTGCCCCGCCGCGGTGAAGGACCCGCATTTGGGGGAGGGTGACGTATACTACGGTGATGGAGGCCCCGACGAAGTCTATGGTGTTGATGATGCCTTTGGGGTGATGGTGGAGGTCCCCGCAGAGGACCGCCAGGGGTCCTTCCTCCGGGCATGTGTGGTTGGTGAGTATGGCGTGGTGCAGGGAAGGGAGGAGAAGGTGCAGGTGGTTCCGCAGGCGCGCGTTCATGTTGGTGGGCATGCCCATCTGGTAGAGTATCCAGCGTGGGCATGTGTTGCGGGCCCGTTGTGCGGCTTGGAGGCAGATTGTGGCCACTTCGCGGACTTCCGGCGGGTGGTTGTGGGTCATGCGGTGAAGGAGTAGGGCGATGTGTCTGGTGCAGGCTGCTTTCACCTCGTCCCCTATGGCGTCCCCATAGTGGGGCCATGCCGCCCGGATGGTGCGAGTGAGTAGGGAGGTGGGCCAGCCCCCGTGTGCTGCCCATGCCTTGGTGACGGCGCGTGTGGCTGGCTGGAGGGCGGTGGTGGGGTGTGTCAGGTGGAGTGCCTGGAAGCCTATGGAGGCATTCAAGACCCCGGTGAGGTAGTACGCCAGGCTCTGGTGGGATAGGGAGAGGGCCTTGGTGGCCGGGGACACATATCTGGGGAGATGGATCAGGTGCGACTGCAACTTGGGAGGGAGGGTGGTATCCTCAGGGTTGGCGGTCTGGATCACCCCCAGGTGGGTGGCGGTTTCCA
This sequence comes from Eutreptiella sp. 'Long Island Sound 2002', assembly GCA_964036045.1. NCBI lineage: Eukaryota > Euglenozoa > Euglenophyceae > Eutreptiales > Eutreptiaceae > Eutreptiella > Eutreptiella sp. 'Long Island Sound 2002'. Next base: position 410,822 of record OZ038394.1, read on the forward strand.
CGACTTGCATGGGGGGCCCTTGTGGCCGTAGGGTGGGGGCTGTGGCAGACCCCTTGATCATGGCCACCGACTTTGTGGGGTGGACGATGAGGTTGTTGCGGGAGAGGTAGGAGATGGTCACGTCAAGTAAGTCGTTGGCTTGCTGGGTGACTGCTGGTCCGGGGTCTGGGGTGTGGGGTTCGTGTGGGGTGTGTGCGACCGTGAGGTTGGTGTCGTCCGCTAAACCCACCAGGGGGGAGAGGAAGCACATAGGTTTTTAAAGGCAAAAGTGTTAGTTTATTCCGAAAACTACGAAAATGGCGGAGTGACTTGTTTTGGAGCTCAAATATCATGCCAAACATGGTGCGAAAGCTAATTTGGTGCGTTGGGCACCTGCAAAATAGGGTGCGGGGGCCTTGAAAGGAGCCCCCAAGCCTAAAACATACAGATTTTTTGCAAAATATTGGCAAATTTAGGCCATTTTTTACACATAATGTCCTTTTTCAGGTCAAAGAGGCCTTGAAAAACCTATTTGCTGTCTCCAATAATTTTGAATAGATGTTTTTATGCGTCAGGCATCTGCAAAAGAGGGTGGGGAGGGCTTGACCGGCCATCCGAGCCCAAAAAACAATGTTTTTTTCCCAAAATTGGCGTTTTTGGGCCATTTTTGCGCAAAAAATGGGCATTTTTTGAGGGGAGCGGCCCTGAATCACCAGTTTTCTAGGATTCTAACCCTGCAACACATTTTTTCTTTTGTCGGGCACCTGCAAAATAGGGTGGGAGGGTGTTGAAATGACCACCAGAGCCCAACAAACACTGTTTTTGGCCCAAAAATGGCATTTTTAGGCGATTTTTGGGCAAAAAATGGCCATTTTCCGGGGGGGGGGGGCTGCATCACCCATTTTCTGAATCCCTAATCCTGCAACACAGGGTTTTGTGAGTCGAGTACCTGCAAAATAGGGTGGGGGGGCGTCAAACTGACCACCCGAGCTCAAAAAACACTGTTTTGGCCCAAAATTGGCATTTTTAGGCCTTTTTTTTGGCAAAAAATGGCCAATTTTTTTGGGGGGGGGGCCTGAGTCACCCATTTTCCGGCTCCCTAACCCTAAAACACACGTTTTTTTTAGTCAAGCACCTGCCAAATAGGGTGGGGAGGCGTCAAACTGACCACCCGAGGCCAAAAAACACTGTTTTTCGCCCAAAGTTGGAATTTTTAAGCCATTTTTGGGCAAAAATGGCCATTTTTTAGGGGGGCGGCCCTGATTCACCATTTTCCGGCTCCCTAATCCTGCAACACATTTGTTTTTAGTCGAGAACCAGTGAAATAGGGTGGCGGGGCGTCAAACTGACCATCCGATCCCAAAAAACACTGTTTTTGGCCCCAAAAATGGCATTTTTAAGCCATTTTTGGGCAAAAATGGCCATTTTTTGGGGGGGGGGGGGAACGGCCCTGAATCACCTATTTTCTGGGTCCCTAACCCTGCAACACATGTTTTTTTGAGTCGAGCACCTGGGAAATAGGGTGGGAGTGAGTTGAACTGACCACCCGAGCCCAAAAAACACTTTTTTTGGCACAAAAATGGCATTTTTAGGCCATTTTTGAACAAAAAAATGGCCATTTTTTAGGGGGGACGGCCCTGAGTCACCCATTATCTGGGTCCTTAACCCTGCAGCACATCTTTTTTTGAGTCAAACACCTGCAAAGTAGGGAGGGGGGGCCTTGAACTGGCCAGCCACGCCCAAAAAACACTGTTTTTGGCCAGAAATTGGCATTTTTAGGCTTTTCTTGGGCAAAAAATGGCCATTTGGGGGGGGGGGGGCCTGAATCAGGGTAGGGTGCGTAGGCCAGGTAATCCTGTTCGATTGTGAGGGCTAGGGGGAGTGTCACGAGGAGGTACAGGAAGGGCCCTTCCGCTCCTCCTTTGGGGACCCCGCTGCCTGGCTCCAGGAAGGGGTCGAGGCCTGCTCCAGTGCGGACTGTGTATTTGCGGGTGCGGATGTAGTCGGAGGCGAAGTTGTAGATCGTCAAGCTCTCCCTCAAATTCTTCGCCCACGCCTTCCAATTCAACTCCAATCCAAAAGGATTCCCATGGTTCATATCAAAATGCCCTCACCAACACAAAATCCCGCTTCCACATTATCAAGCAAATCCACACCAAAGAAAAACCGCCCCACCACACCGTCCGACAAGGAAAAACCTTCAACTTCATTGAGAGAAACAATACCATCTTTGATGTGAAAGGTTACACCACCCCGGGCCCCATCCTCGACAAGGTGTACAACGAAGTCAAGTTTCAAATTGATCTCTTTGGAGACCGTGTGAACAACATCTACAACAACAAGGATCAATACAAATACCACGAAGAAGGTATTGGCTATTGTGCACAAGGTGATGACGACCTCCCGTTCCAAGCAATCCAAGCCGGTTTCAATTTTTGGGCCTTCCCACCAAAAAGCAATCGCCGCCAATTCGAAAAAGAAGATCGTGAACCTTCCCTCACCACAAACATCAAAAAAATGATGGAAGCAATGAGAGTATCCCACGAAGAAGTACAAGGTGCAATCGCCCTAACGGTCAATGATCCACTCATAAATGAAAAAAACGCTTTTGATATAGACCATCGAAGAGCTCTACAAGCAATGGCGGAGTTTTGCACCCACACATTCCTTTTTGAACACGTCCACTTCATGAAACCAACACCGCAAAAAGATGATCCATGTTGCCTCACCCAAAGTAAGTAGGTAAGTAAGGGCGGCCGCGTCCGCAGCCTCATCTGACATCTCCTTCCTTGTTTTACATGGTGGCCGCCTCTGGCGGGAAGGAGAGCTCTCCACCATCAGTTCCCCTGGCGACCCCTTTCTCAACTCACGGCCGAGAACTTCAACCAGGTTCCCTTGGGGCATGACCAGCGGTAGGTGTCCTTCAGTCGCTGCCCTCACGGTCTCAGCTCCATCCGGTCACCCATCGAAGGACCCTCCGGCCTTCCCCCCCTAGCACAGCCTTTCGGGCGCCTGCAGGCGGGTTTCCTGTCGATAGCCCTCGCCGACAGCGGAGCATTTCTCTCTGTCAACCACATTCCACCACTCCCCATCCCTCACGGGCTGGAGTACCCACACGGCTCCCGGATGCACTTGGGTGTCGTCCATCCGCGGCTGGAGGCCAGGGGGCGACCCTTTCCACGTTCGCCCAGGTCCCGCTCACGCGTGAACCTACGTGTACTTAGGCCAGTGACCCGGGGACCTCAGGGTCAACCCTCACCCCTGCGGACACCTCACGGCCGTCCCGGAGTTCAGGGCATTTTCCCGACTTCCCGTGGCCAGGCTCCCCATGGTTGGCCCATGGTTTACCACTCCATGGCGACTGTTTTCCCAATCCCACGGGGCTGTTGCTTGGCGCTTTCGGCCTCCCTTCCCATCCCATGTCCCGTTCCCCTTCGCCACATACCGTCACCGGCCCAATCCCCGCTTCCCATGGTTTTCCGATGCCTTGGGGCCGTTGTGTGGCCTGTGCCACACCCCTGTCCTAGCCCCGTGCCCCCATCCCACCCCTCATCCCGTGTTTATACCCCACCGGGCCGCCAGCAACCCCGTGGCGCGGGCCCACAGGATCCTCATCCATCCGGGGACCGTTTTGTGCTCCTTGCACGGGTCGCTCCTATCCTCTCCCCTGCTTCCGCGCACTCGGCGCGCTCTTCTCCGCACGTTCCTGTCCGGGTCATCTGGCCACTGTTTCTATGTCATGGCACCTTTGGCCCACCTATGCTTTGGCACGAGAACACAGCGTGACCAGGCGGCTGTGGCCTAGCAGGGACGCCACCACACGTACCCCCAGTAGGGCTTGGAGGGGAGTTGTGTTCTGTGTTCTGTATGCTTGCACCGCCTGCTGTCTTGCCGTCCTTGACGTCTTCTTGTCGCGGCAGGGGCAGGGGCAGGGGCAGAGGCAGGGGCTGGGGCGGCAAGGGCAGGGGCAAAGGCAGGGGCAGGGGCAGGGGCAGGAGCAGGGGCCGTGGGAGGGGCAGGGGCAGTGGCAGGGGCAGTGGCAGGGGCAGGAACATGGGCAGGGACAGTGGTTGGTGCAAGGGCAGTGGCAGGGGCAGGGGCAGGGGCAGTTGCAGGGGCAGGGGCAGGGGCAGGGGCTTGTGCAGGGGCAGAGACAGGGGCAGTGGCAGGGGCAGGGGCAGGGGCAGAGGTAGGGGCAGGGGGGGCAGGGGCAGGGGCAGGGGCAGTGGCAGGGGCAGGGGCAGGGGCAGGGGCAGGGGCAGGGGCAGGCGCCGGGGCAGTGGGAGGGGTAAGGGCAGTGGCAGGGGCAGGAACCGAGGCAGGGGCAGGGGCAGGGGCAGGGGCAGTGGCAGGGGCAAGGGCTGGGGCAGGGGCAGGGGCAGGGTCAGGGCCAGTGGCTTGAGCAGGGGCAGTGGCAGGGGCAGGGGCAGGGGTAGGGGCAGGGGCAGGGGCAGGGGCAGGGGCAGTAGCAGGGGCACAGGCAAAGGCAGGGGCAGGGGCAGGGGCAGGGGCAGAGGCAGTGGCAGGGGCAGTTGCAGGGGCAGGGGCAGGGGCAGTGGCAGGGGCAGTGGCAGTAGCAGGGGCAGGGGCAGGGGCAGGGGCAGTTGCAGGGGCAGGGGCAGAGGCATGGGCAGGGGGGCAGGGGCAGGGGCAGGGGATGTGGCAGGGGCAGGGGCAGGGGCAGGGGCAGGCGCAGGGGCAGGGGCAGGGGCAGGGGCAGGGGCAGGGGCAGTGGGTGGGGCAGGGGCAGTGGCAGGGGCAGGGGCGGGGGCATGGGCAGGGACAGGGGCAGGAGCCGGGGCTGTGGGAGGTGCAGGGGCAGTGGCACGGGCAGGGGCAGGGGCAGATGCTAGGGCAGGGGCAGGAGCAGGGACTGGGGCAGGGGCAGAGGCAGGGGCAGGGGCAGTAGCAGGGGCAGAGGCAGGGGCTGAACAGGGGCAGGGGCAGGGGCAGGGGCATGGCAGGGGCAATGGCAGTGGCAGGGGCAGGGGCAGGGGCAGTGGCTGTAGCAGGGGCAGGGGCAGGGGCAGGGGCATGGGCGGTGGCAGTAGCAGGGGCAGGTGCAGGGGCAGTGGCTGGGGCAGGGGCAGTGGCAGGGGCAAAGGCAGGGGCAGAGGCAGTGGCTGGGGCAGGGGCAGGGGCCGGGGCCAGGCAGGGGCAGAGGCAGGGGCAGGGGGGGCATGGGCAGGGGCAGGGGCAGTGGCAGGAGCAGGGGCAGGGGCAGGGGCAGGGGCAGGGGCCGGGGCAGTGGCAGGAGCAGGGGCAGTGGGAGGGGCAAGGGCAGTGGCAGGGGGGGCAGGGGCAGTGGCAGGAGCAGGGGCAGGGGCAGGGGCAGGGGCAGTCACAGTTGCTGGGGCAGGGGCAGGGGCAGGGGCAGGGGCCGTGGCTGTGGCAGGGGCAGTGGCAGGGGCAGATGCAGGGGCAGGGGGGGCAGGGGCAGGGGCAGGGGCAGTGGCAGGGGCAGGGGCAGGGGCAGTGGGCGGGGCAGGGGCAGTGGCAGGGGCTGTGGCAGGGGCAGTGGCAGGGGCTGTGGCAGGGGCAGGGGCAGGGGCAGTGGGAAGTACAGGGGCAGTGGCAGGGGCAGGGGTACGGGCAGTTGCAGGGGCAGTGACAGGGGCAGGGGCAGGGGCAGAGGCAGGGGCAGGGGGGCAGGGACAGGGGCAGGGGCAGTGGCAGGGGCAGGGGCAGGGGCAGGGGCAGTCGTAGGGGCAGCGGCAGGGGCATGGGCAGTTGTAGGGGCAGGAGCAGGGGCAGTGGGAGGGGCAAGGGCAGTGGTAGGGGCGAGGGCAGGGACAGGGGCAGGGGCGGGGCAGTGGCTGGGGCAGGGGCAGTGGCAGGGGCAGTGGCAGGGGCAGGGGCAGGGGCAGGGGCTAGGGCTGTGGCAGGAGTAGGGGCAGTTGCAGGGGCCGGGGCAGGGTTAGGGGCCGTGGTAGGGGCAGGGGCAGGAGCATGGGCAGGGGCCGAGGCAGGGGTAGGGGCAGGGGTAGAGGCAGTGGCAGGGGCAGGGGCAGGGGCATGGGGAGTGGCAGGGGCAGTGGCAGTGGCAGGGGCAGGAGCAGGGGCAGGGACACTGTTTTTGGCCCAAAATTGGCATTTTTAGGCCTTTTTTTTGGCAAAAAATGGCCATTTTTTTGGGGGGGGCGGCCCTGAATCATCCATTTTCCGGCTCCCTAACCCTAAACACACGTTCTTTTTAGTCAGGCACCTGCCAAAAAGGGTAGGGGGGCGTCAAACTGACCACCCGAGGCCAAAAAACCTTGTTTTTCGCCCAAAGTTGGAATTTTTAAGCCATTTTTGGGCAAAAATGGCCATTTTTTAGGGGGGCGGCCCTGATTCACCATTTTCCGGCTCCCTAATCCTGCAACACATTTGTTTTTAGTCGAGAACCAGTGAAATAGGGTGGCGGGGCGTCAAACTGACCATCCGAGCCCAAAAAACACTGTTTTTGGCCCCAAAAATGGCATTTTTAAGCCATTTTTGGGCAAAAAATGGCCATTTTTTAGGGGGGGGGACGGCCCTGAATCAACTATTTTCTGGGTCCCTAACCCTGCAACACATGTTTTCTTGAGTCGAGCACCTGGGAAATAGGGTGGGAGTGAGTTGAACTGACCACCCGAGCCCAAAAAACACTTTTTTTGGCACAAAAATGGCATTTTTAGGCCATTTTTGAACAAAAAAGGGCCATTTTTTAGGGGGGACGGCCCTGAGTCACCCATTTTCTGGGTCCTTAACCCTGCAGCATATCTTTTTTTGAGTCAAGCACCTGCAAAGTAGGGAGGGGGGGCCTTGAAATGGCCAGCCACGCCCAAAAAACACTGTTTTTGGCCAGAAATTGGCATTTTTAGGCTTTTCTTGGGCAAAAAATGGCCATTTGGGGGGGGGGAGGCCTGAATCAGGGTAGGGTGCGTAGGCCAGGTAGTCCTGTTCGATTGTGAGGGCAAGGGGGAGTGTCACGAGGAGGTACAGGAAGGGGCCTTCCGCTCCTCCTTTGGGGACCCCGCTGCCTGGCTCCAGGAAGGGGGTGAGGCCTGCTCCGGTGCGGACTGTGTATTTGCGGGCGCGGATGTAGTCGGAGGCGAAGTTGTAGATCGTCAAGCTCTCCCTCAAATTCTTCGCCCACGCCTTCCAATTCAACTCCAATCCAAAAGGATTCCCATGGTTCATATCTAAATGCCCTCACCAACACAAAATCCCGCTTCCACATTATCAAGCAAATCCACACCAAAGAAAAACCGCCCCACCACACCGTCCGACAAGGAAAAACCTTCAACTTCATTGAGAGAAACAATACCATCTTTGATGCGAAAGGTTACACCACCCCGGGCCCCATCCTCGACAAGGTGTACAACGAAGTCAAGTTTCAAATTGATCTCTTTGGAGACCGTGTGAACAACATCTACAACAACAAGGATCAATACAAATACCACGAAGAAGGTATTGGCTATTGTGCACAAGGTGATGACGACCTCCCGTTCCAAGCAATCCAAGCCGGTTTCAATTTTTTGGCCTTTTCACCAAAAATCAATCGCCGCCAATTCGAAAAAGAAGATCGTGAACCTTTCCTCACCACAAACATCGAAAAAATGATGGAAGCAATGAAAGTATCCCACGAAGAAGTACAAGGTGCAAACGCCCTAACGGTCAATGATCCACTCATAAATGAAAAAAAGGCTTTTGATATAGACCATCGAAGAGCTCTACAAGCAATGGCGGAGTTTTGCACCCACACATTCCTTCTTGAACACGTCCACTTCATGAAACCAACATCGCAAAAGGATGATCAATGTTGCCTCACCCAAAGCACCCGCCCAAGTGGAGACAAACTTCTCGTGTGCTTCGTCTCAAATAAGTCATCCTACCGCAATTTCGACAAGTCCAAGTGCAAGATATTCAAAATGAATCCCCTGTGTAAAGACCAACACTCTCTATCCACCCAACTCTCTCACCATGGCTACGAAGATAAAAAGGTTCATCAAAAATGTTTTGTGAGGATCCACATCGACAAAAGCATCCTTGGAAACGCCGATGAACACACGAACATCTACAACTACATCAACACATTCTACGGATCAAAACAAGTACCGGAAGAAGCAGAAAGTGTCCAATCGGAGTTCGCTACCTACCAAAGATCACAATTCCACCCGAGATGGTCACCGCTCAAAGACTGGGCCCGATGGGACATTGAGGTGCCGCCCGACGAAGCAACAGCCCTCTCGGAAAAAGTTTGGTATCAACAAGCTCAACAAGTAAGCCGCACAATTCTTGCTTTCCCTTCGATCCTATACGAGGACGCCAACACGTTCATGGCATTCCCATCAAAGCTGGTAAAGAATGCCTACACAAAAGGCATACCATTCGGTGAACTAATTAACATGCTTGATTTTGAATCAAACACGGGAACAATCTTACATGTGGCCCCGAGATCAGCAAACTCTTTATTTGTGCATGTATCTTATGAAATCGCAATTGATCCGGAGAGCTTAACCCTCGAAGAAAATTTCGCGACAACCGAAAAGCGTGGATTGATTTTTGTTCGTACAGTTGACGGCAAATACTGCTTACAAGTGGCTCCCACATTGGATGCCTCTTTTGATGAATTGGCGAATGTTCACCCGGCTGAAATACCCAACATCGTGCTAATGATCGCTCGTTCCCACACGTCCTTCAGAGAAGCTAACTATGCTGCACCCCTTTTCGGCTCCTTTTCGGGGGTCAAGCACTACCAATCAGGACCCCGCATTCACTACGAATTTGTGTATGACAACCGTGAAAGTGCCATCATCGCAGACAACTCCATCGTTGATTCTTTCTCTTTCAAATACTATGACGCCGAACCCAACATTCGTGCAAACATCATTGCCACACACTCTAAAGGAAAACAAAAATCTGACCAAGTTCTTTTCACCATTGGTACCGTTTTTGGAGCCTCCAAACAATTGGAAACGTTTCAGAAAGACCCCCTTCTAAAAATGCGCTATGACTGAACCAAATTTCATGCACCAACCCCCCACCCAAAAATTTCTTCCTCTATTCAGCCGCACATGCGTCTTCAATCCGTTCCGCACCTCGCCGCACCACGCGTGGCATCCAGCCCCTCTACCACTTCAAGACAAGCCATAGGCTTTGTGGTCCTCCAACGTCTTGGAACCCCCCGTCCCCGGTGACTTCTCAGAGCACATTCTGTGGACATGCCTGACTACGTGTGATACCCAGAAATTTCCGAAAGTGTCAATCCATACTCTACCGAAGACAATCCGTTGGAACAATTTGGGTGTATACCAACACCAGTACCAAATGCGGACTTTTCGCTGCTGCCCATGTTCTAGTATGATGGTGCATCTTTTCTCAGCTGTTCAACTACTAGCACATCGCCTCCTGGATCTACCGCATCGGAATCAACCTCTCCTTTCACAACAAGTGAAGCGGGTTCAGAGAGACCGCGATTTCCCGCTAACGTCGCCGCGCTCTGCTGCAGAACGCAAGCGCAGAATGGCGACATCATATGATTTTCAGAGATCTGCATGGCCTCAGCGCCTGGCAGTTTTACTGCTTTTGGCAAGGTTTTTTATAATTATTTTTATTAATTTCCGCATGTATCGATTTATTCTGGACAGAGTAGACATGTGTCCGTGAACGTGAAGAGCGGCCAAGAGCAGCGCCGCGTATGCATGTAAATACTCGCAAATAGTCTCTATTTGCGCCTGTCTGCCCTACATGTGTTTCATGTGCAGGAGACATGGTGCGAAGAGCCGGGCAAGGTTCTTAGAACTGTTTGTCAAAGCAATGCGTGAAAGCAAGAACGATCACGTGTCTTCGCCGTGTTGCCAGGGAGTTTGGGAGGAGCTCCAGTGAGAAGTTTTGGAAAAGCAACACTTGACGGTTTTGGAAATCATCGTGGATTTAAAACGTCGAAGGATTTTTGATGAAAACCTCACGAGTGCCGTCTAAAACTGGGAGCTCAGCAGCAATTGAACCAGCGACAAGACTAAGTGCTAAGGAGCAGACCCAGGCTCCCGCGTCAAAACAGTTCTAATACCGGGACATGTGAGTGTTCCCCCTCGCCTGCCCTTGTGTCTCAGTCGGAAGTCAATGCCGTGCAGTGCTTGTGAACAGGCCGGACGCCATGCTGCTGCGCAGAGTCAAGAAGACAGCAACTGCCACGGTGAAGACTGGTTCCGTCAAAGAGATGACCACCTCCAACGCAAGCGCGAGGCGAAGCGAGCGAAGCGTCAAGGAGCCAACTCCAAGCCAGCGCAGCTCAAGCCAGCGGAGCCAAAGCCAGAGCCGAGCCAGCAAGTGGGACCCCAGCCAGCGCCGACCACGTCCGCGGAGACCAAACCAGCGCAGGCTACCGAGGACAGACTCGTGTGCGCCGTGGCGGTACTACGGGAGCGCGCAACGGAGGACGTGGAGCGCCTGACCTGGAGTGTCATCGAGGACAATGTGGCCAGGTGGCTGAGGAAGAACCCGGGCGCGGATTTGAAGACCTGGTGGGAGCTACAGCGCTGTGCAGTGGCGCACCGTCAAAATTACAAGCAGTCCGTGAACTATCCAGTGCCAGGGACGCCGGACTACTTTCCTATGGCTACGGTGAACGCCCTGTATGAGGAGTGGGTCAAGCGTTGAAGCTTCGGCAACCGAGTGGAGACAACGAGAGCTTGCGCGACAGCTTCAGGAAGCGTGGGTCCGAGCTGGCGAACAGCAGAACGCCGAGTGAGCTTGCGCTGCCAGAAGCCACAGAGGCGTCCAGTGTGCCAAGAGCAGAACACCAAGTAGGAGCTCGCGCTGCCAGAAGCCACACCAACGCCGATCGTGCCGAGTGCAGAAGAACAGGTAGAGGCTCGCGCTGCGACAAGCCGGAGTACACAACCAACACTGGGGCAGCCGAAAGACAAGCCGAGGAGTCGTCACAAAGTTAAAAAACAAACTGAGGCGGAGACGCCACAAGGGGCCATACATCTGCCGTAAGTGTTTGGAACTGCCGGCCATGGCAAATCTCTTAAGGAGGGGGGTGAAGCGGGTTCAGAGAGACCGCGATTTCCCGCTAACGTCGCCGCGCTCTGCTGCAGAACGCAAGCGCAGAATGGCGACATCATATGATTTTCAGAGATCTGCATGGCCTCAGCGCCTGGCAGTTTTACTGCTTTTGGCAAGGTTTTTTATAATTATTTTTATTAATTTCCGCATATATCGAGTTATTCTGGACAGAGTAGACATGTGTCCGTGAACGTGAAGAGCGGCCAAGAGCAGCGCCGCGTATGCATGTAAATACTCGCAAATAGTCTCTATTTGCGCCTGTCTGCCCTACATGTGTTTCATGTGCAGGAGACATGGTGCGAAGAGCCGGGCAAGGTTCTTAGAACTGTTTGTCAAAGCAATGCGTGAAAGCAAGAACGATCATGTGTCTTTGCCGTGTTGCCAGGGAGTTTGGGAGGAGCTCCAGTGAGAAGTTTTGGAAAAGCAGCACTTGACGGTTTTGGAAATCGTCGTGGATTTGAAACGTCGAAGGATTTTCAATGAAAACCTCACGAGTGCCGTCTAAAACTGGGAGCTCAGCAGCAATTGAACCAGCGCCAAGACTAAGTGCTAAGGAGCAGACCCAGGCTCCCGCGTCACAAGAAAAGCCAACGGATTCACGGTATTCTGCTCTATGGGATCGATGGGATCGTGCACTACTCATGCAAACTGGGCCCAGCTTTTGCCTCATTGAAGAGTCCCAAAGGAGTCCTAGAACAAGCAACAGAACCCTTCCTTATCTGGTGGAAGCCCCAGCCTGGACTTCATTCAAATGCCGCCTACACCATGGAACCTGCTCCTGTCTTTTGTTATGGTACATATGCAAGAAAGTTGCAGCCCTCGCCTCAACAAAGATACTATACTGTTTCCAACCAGAACCTGAAAGCCTCCTGCCCCCACTGGTTTTCTGAGGCCAAAGGCCTCTACGCCAGTCCGGATCATATCCAATGGCCATCCGATCCGTGGAATCAGCTCACGCCCGTTGACCTGGTGTCATCCTCATTTTGGATTGCTGAAAATCTTCTGCTCCCGTGCTATCCCCTGTGTAAAGGCCTCTTCGCCAGCAGCTGCAAAGGACCTACCTCAAGTCCAGTTTATTTGGGTTTCAACCGCCGCCTGAAAAATTGGTCTCCTGCCAACACCAGCACACAGCTATGCACTCTGTCACAGAGCAATCGAAATACTCTCATCTCACAACACCCTCTCACAACCATCCTCCCCAAACACCCAGGTCAACACCCCCCCCCCCAACTCCGACTTTAAAAATGTGTAACCCACCCTCCTCACGTCCTTCCCTCTCCGACATTCCAACTTTAAAAACGAAAAAACACCTCGCTCAGCCACCGCCTCCTCAAAACACTGTCATCACCAAAACACATCTCAAACTCACAACTCACAACATACAAAAACGAAAGGACACAACAAACGCCATCATTGCGCAACACTTTCAGACACACACTGACATACTCTGCCTTCAAGAAGTCCTGGAAAAGCCCACCCCTCCACTCAACCTGGGCCTCACTACTTTTTACTGTGGCGCCACCACCAACTCAAACGGAACAGGAATCCTTGTCCCATCCTACATCAGCCCTTTCACAAAACTCATTTCCCACACACTCTCTGAAGGAACCATCACTGCCATCCAAATCTCTCTCCCTGGATACCCTACTTTTGCACTCATCTGCCTTTACAAGACATACCACGCCGCTCTCACAGGTAAAATGAAACGCATCCTCGACTCACTGTTAAACAAATTCCCTCTTCACATCATACTAGGTGACTTGAACTGCCACACCCAACCTCACCTCGACACCCAAAACATCAAACACATGAAACAATGGTCTTGGCTCCAAGACCAACTTCTTCCCAAAAACATCGTTGATGCCTCCCTCATCGACCTTTTTCGCAAAGAGAACCCAGACTCAACTCATTTCACACGGTACGCCTCAAGCCGTTTACCCAATCAATCACGCATTGATCTCATCCTCACTTCACACTCTTTCCACACCTCATTTCAACCTTTGAAAACCCACATCCACACCAACAATTTCTCCTCCGATCATCATCCTGTCTCCACCTATATCACTCTCGCCACCAACCCAATAAACATACACCACATCCCAAAACCCTCCATTCGGTTCAAATCACTTAACCAAGAGCAACAAAAACAGTTTTCTGACCTCCTCTCCCCGATTGACGCATGGTGCAAACAACACAGCGACATTCCCCGCGACACTGACCCAGACACTCTCTCCACTACGTCGAACTCCCTCCTCTCCTCCATCACTGAAGCCTACAGAACTGTCACGCACACACAACACTCCCACAAACCCACATCCTTGGAAAAATCCTTTTCCACCGACATCAACTCCATCGACTTAAGCAAGCCCATCACAACTCACACAACACAAAAGCTCCAGAACAAACTAAACACCTGGCGTGACAAGCTAAACCAGAAAAGAACGAAATACATGCACCACTGTCCTATAAAGGGATACAACTTAAAACGAGCCATTAGCAACCTCACCACTCCCCAAAGCCAGACTCCCATCACTTTGAAAGACGACAAAGGCAACATCATCACAGACCCCGAGCTCTTATGCCAGACGATGGGAGAAACATTTGCCACCCTTGGGGGACCGAAGGACTTCAACATCGATCCAAACCTTATCGACGAACTAATGGCAATCTCCCCCTCCGTTCCCGCAGACCACCAAAGCCCTTCTTTCACCAAGGACTTCTTCGACAACATCCTTGCCTCTGCAAACCCCACCACAGCACCAGGCCTAGACGAGACCAACGTTTTCCTCTTCCACATCTCCCGACCTCACATCAAACACTTCCTTTTAACAGTTAGCTCCTACTTCCTTCACAACCCAATACCAAACCAATGGCTTCGCGCCAAAGTCATCCCTCTCTTTAAGAAAGGGGACCCTCGAATTCCCTCCAGCTACAGACCCATCTCACTACTTACTTCAATATATAAGATTCTACCTTCCTACGCCACTCACGTTATTACTTTTCTCACCCTTGAACACTCCCTTTTATCCTCTTCACAATTCGGGGGGCTACCAAACCACCGCTGCATCGACCACATTTTCTCCATGATCTCCAACCTTTCTACCGACCCCGACCTATACCACCTTTACCTCGACCTCAACAAAGCCTTCAACTCCGTCCCTCATCAGGCCCTCTTCCAAATTTTACGCAACTACAACTTTCCCCCCTTTATCATTACTCTCATACAACAACTCTACAGCTACCCTGCCGATCTTGCCTCCGTTAACAATCACACCCTCCACGAGGCAATGAGCACCCGCGGACTCAAGCAAGGATGTCCCCTCTCTCCAATCCTTTTTTGTCTCTTCATCGACCCCATCATTCGCCACTTACTCACTCTTCTCCCCCCAAATCAACAACACCTATATGCTTTTATAGATGATCTCGCTCTTCAATCCTCCGACCCCAAAACCCTCCACACAATCCTATACTTCCTCTTCCACACCGGACCCAAATACGGACTACTTTTGAGCCAAGAAAACTCTGAACTACACGCACTTAACAACACCCCAGACGTTACCATCCGCATCTCCCCACACATACATTTCTCTACATATGACAAATCAGGTAACCCCCGCACACACTACAAATACCTAGGCACGTATTTCTTTAACAAAATCCAAAACAAACACATGCACTCTCTCCTCGCCAACACCATTTCTTCTTTCTTCCACGACCTTGCTCCTCTCCCACTCTCCTACCCTGAGCTTATTAAACTCAGCAACTCACAACTCATTCCCTCCCTCACCTACCGCCTAATTTACAATTCACTCCCAGAAAATGTACTCAACTCCCTTGACAGCGCTATTTGGTCTTACATTTCAAAACAAGATCATCTATCCAAACTCACTCCAACAAAAACCAAATATGGGAACTGCGCTCACTTTCAGCTGGGCATAACCTCCCTCAAATTAAAAATTAATCAGCAAACCGTCAACCATATAACTCAGTACCTCCTCAAAGAAGGACCTAAACCAACCAATGAAGCTGTCCTCTACGCTCTCTCTCAGCCAACCTCATCTCCAAACCTTCTCCAATCATTCTCTGTCGACTCAGCAAACTTCATCAACATATCTCTGCATAACGTCCCAAACTCAAACCCAGCCCCACTCACCATCATCCCTCTCTACACCACCGTCCAAGTTCAGTTTGAGTGCTTCCTCTCAACCACAACTCCAACCTCCTACTCCTATACCCGCACAAAGACTCACCCCACACCCGGCCAACGATGGGCAACAGGTACCATCATCAAACAAAACCCCACATCCACAGACGTAGACTTCGGAGACGCCATCATGGCCCTGAAATCACACCACAGGTTTAAAGTCCCCTCACGTAAAGCCCTCGACCCATCCCCTTTCTCCACCAGCCCACTCTCCAGCACACATTCTACCCTCTTCCCCTACCCCTTCAGTTTGACGCGCTCCACCAGAACATACATCCAGTTTGATCTCAGAGATGTTATTCCTCTACCTCCCAGTGGCACTCTCGACTATTGGGGCTGTCACGACTTCATCGAAGCTATTCAACATCACCCCACCGCCACCATCATTTACACTGATGGTTCCAACAACCCTACCAAACCTCCATTACCGTCCGGCTCCGCCGCCATTATCACCACCCCCTTATCAGCGCTAGCCATAACTTCCACGTGCCCCATTAAAGGCTCCTACCCCGCAGAAATCTACAGCATTCTCATGCTCACGACCTTTCCTCTACACTCATTACCTCAACCCATCATCATCCCAATCGACAACCTCTCAACCTGCAGTACCTTAAACTACATCATGTCACACTCCCACTTCCCTTTGTCCTCCTCCATCGATCCTTTCTCTTTTTGGTACTACCTGATTTGGTCCTCACTCAACCAATCTAAATTTGCTCCACTCTTTGTTTGGTGCAAAGGACACGTCGACATCCTGGGGAATGAAATCGCTGACTCTATCGCAAACTGGATTCCTCACAATCAATACCAACACCCCAACAACTACCTCCCATCAGTCACTTCCCCCATCCTTACCATCGGTTTCAGCATACTTCCCGGCAACATTTCCTACAAAAACTTGACCACTCAACTCCCTCAACATCATCATAACAACATCCATCTCTCACTCAGCAATGACTACTTTCTACACTCTTCATGGTTCTCCGTGTTCTCATTTAAATGGGTGAACGGCCTTTTCTCTTGTAAAGGCTACAAACCTCACTTCATCCTCAATGATTTTAAATGCCCGATGTGCTCCCTCATTCATCCTTTGGACCCCCTGTCAACTCTCTCATACTGCACCTCCACAATTTACCTTCGCGAACTCTTCAACAACACATGGCCACTACCCTTCCGCCACACCGTAACAAACTGGATCCCCACTGCTGCTAGGGGAGAAGTCCGCAATTATTTCAAAACCCTTGTCCCCAACTCTCTCAGCAACCTTCTTCGAACCCCACACAGAAACACCACTTATGCTCACCATATAAACACACTCACCAAAGCCCTCCAACATCGTCGCAAACCCCTTTCCAAAGCCTTGGAGTCTATCAGAGACTGGTTCATTACAAACCCTCTAAACCTTGATCACCTCAAGCCTCACGCCCCTGACAACCCCTGGTTTACACCAATGTCTGACCTGAGCACCTCCTCCAGCGCTCCAACAAAACTTACCTATCCAAAGAAACAACCACACAACAAACCCACCAACAAACACCCCTACCAAACTCGCTCCTCTCACAAAACAAAACCTTCATCGAATTTCCACCGCTTGAACCTCACACCTCACAACTTCCCTAACAAAACATCTTCTCCCTCAACTTCATCTCCACATTCCAATTTCACCAATTCTCGCCACCACCTCCCAAAACTTCTCGACTCTGCTCCAAAAAGACGCCGGCTGAACCCCTCCCCCCCTTCAGCAAGATGCATGAAAGCCCCCCCCGCCCCCCCCCCAAAAAAAAAACCATAGATCCCACCTGCCCCCCATTTTCCCATAACCACAGCTCCCCCCCCCCTCATATCACGTTCGCCAATTCAGTTCTTTTTCTTTTCGTGGTGCCAGCATACCCAGGTTTATATATCTGCTTATCTGTGAACTCTGTCTTCCTGGGATGATCCGTCTGTCGCAGAGCTCAGGTTCTTTTTCAGTCCTACAGACCACTGGATTTTTCTGACGATCCAGACAAACAGGCACCCCATTTTCACTGGAACCTGCATGCCATAGCCCTTATTTATTTTCTATTATTTTGTCTTTCTGCAGATGACTCTGTTTCCCAGTTTCAAGCCCTTTTACCCTGTTTGTATGTCTGCTTATCTGTGCACTCTGTCTTCCTGGGATGATCCATCTGTCACAGAGCTCAGGTTCTTTTTCAGTATTACAGACCACTGCATTTTTCTGACGATCCAGAAGTGTTACTCCAACAGGACTCTGGTCATGCCCTATCTCTTTTAGTTTCATCACGCCTTTCAAACTGCTTCCTCTCCTGTTGGTAGCCCAGCAATATTTGATTGCCATTTGTCACTCTCCCTAGGCTATTGGTGCCTCACTTGGCAGTGCTTTGCACCCAGGGTATTTTACAGTGGCATGATCTATTTGTACGGGTTCCATTCCCGCGGCTGTCCTTCGAGGAACCTCGCATTGTGAGCAGTTTGTGATGATGTTTTGGGCGGGAAACCGCCATGTCTCAAAACAAAAGTTGTAGAAGGGGAGGCCCAAGCGTTTCCACACCGCCTCCAGAAGGAGCCAGGGGGTGTTTGGGAAGGCTCCCTTGACGTCGAGAAAGGCGATGATGAGGTCTACCGGGTCCATGTCGGCAATGGTGTCCTGCAGGAAGATGGCCTCGTGTGGGGACCGGCCCGCGACGGCCCCCCGGAGGCTGGCGGGTATGTGGGGGTCCAGGTGGGGGAGGATGCGGCGCAGGAGGATGGTCCAGACGATTTTGACCTCCGTGACTGCACAGACTATGGGGCGCCAGTTGTCCGGGTTGGGCCAGTCCCCTTTTTTGTAGAGGGGGCGGACAACGTTTGCCCAGTCTGGTGGCAGGGGGGTTTGCCCCGGGACGATGTCCCAGAGGTGGTGGGTGAGGATGCGGAGGAGGTGGGCGGGGAGGTGGTAGTATGCCTCCGCAGGGAGGCCGTCGTTGCCTGGGGTTTTGTGTTGCCGGAGATTGTGGATGGCCTTCCGGACTTCGTGGATGGTGAAGTGGCACTTTTCTAGTTCCCTCCTCTGGGCGTGGTTGAAGACCTGAGGGAGGCGGTCGGCTTTGTCCTGGGTGTCCGTGTCCAATGTGTCTTGGGTGAGTGTGTGTTGATGGAGGAAGCTGTCTTGGGTGGCTTGGAGCACGGTGGCTGGGTCGTTGGTGAGGGAGCTGTCCTCCCGCCTGACCGTGGTGATGGTGCGGTGGCCGATGTCGGTCATGGCATCGTTGAGGTGGCGGATGGCCTTGTAGGGGAGTTCATGTTGCGCATACCGTTCGTGTTCTTGGGCGATGCGCTGTTGCGTGTGGATGTGCCACTGTTGCAGGTCTGCCCTGATGCGGGCTATCTGCGTCCTGCAGTGGTGGATGTGGCGGCTAGTTTGGGGGGTGTCGGTGTGGAGGAGGGTCGCCAGGTATTGCTTCGCATGCCAGAGGTCATGGAGCATGTCCCCCAGGGCCGTGGGCGGCCGGTCGTCCTCAGCGTGGGGGTGCTGCTGGAAACCGCAGGCGACGGCCGCTGTGCGCATGGCTCTGAGTAGGTCGGTGGGGTCCGGTTGGTTGCGCCGGGCGCGGTCTATGGCCCTGTGATATTGGGCCCAGGCTTGTTTGTCGTGCAGTGGGGGCATTTTCAGGGGGGGTGGTAGGCCTTGGTCCGCATCATCTGGGGGGCTGGGGGGAAGGTTGGGGATGGTGAGGTGGATATGCAGGGGGCTATGGCCCGTGGGTCCCAGCGGGAGGGGCTCGTATCGGGGATCTGCCCAGATGATGGTGGTGGGGTCGCCATAGCATACGTCGATGCGGGAGGGGGCCGCCTCCGTTTGGTCGGGGAAGTGGGATGGTTGGCCTTCGAGGTTGGCCGTCAGGTCCACGAGCCCCAGCATTTCGATGGTGTTGCGGACTGCATGGTCCTGGGGTGTGGCCTGCCCTCCTCGGTCCGCTGGGGTGGGGGCGGCGTTCATGTCGCCGATGATGATGATAGGGCGAGCATTGCCATCTGGCGGTTGTACGCTTTCTGGTCCGGGGTATATATGGGGGTGGTTTCTGGAGGGTCGTCGCATCGTAGGCCTTGTTCCTGGAAGGTGAGGAGGTGAGGAACCCACTCCGCCCCCTGTGCCGTCAGGAGCTCCTGGAGGGCGGCCGTGGCGTCCTTGGAGTATGTGATGGCCGGGTGGTTGAGGTCTAGGAGGTTGACAATGGCCTCGGTGGGGGCGGGCCGGGGCTTTGGAGGCTTGCGCCCTCGGCCCTTGCCCCATCAGGGAGGGGGATTGGGGCCTGGGGACCTTTTGCCTGGTGGTGGGCGTTTGGGTAGGCGCGGTGGGGGGAGGCCCTGGCTCCACTCAGGGGGGAGCTCCCCGGTGTACTTGGTGCCTCTGTGGGTCTTGTTCTCGGAGGTGAGGAGCCGGATGGGGTGGGCACTGTTGAGCTCCAAGGTGTGGCCTTCTGGCTTTTCCGGGGCGCTGTTGCCTTGGTCTAGCTCCTTTTGGCGGTGCCAGGTCACCCGGATTTGCACCCCATTGTTGGGGCCCAGTTCCCGGAGGCGGTACTGGATTGTGCCCTCACACCAGGTCCAGTCGCCCGTGTGGTCGTTGCGGAAGGGCTGCTGGACCTTCGCGACTTTTTTGAATTCTGGGTACGCTTTGGGTTGGGGCGGTGCTGGTGGCGGGAGGGAGGATGATGAGGATGCTTGGTCCGGGTGGGGCGGTGGTGGTGGTGGGAGGGAGGGTGATGAGGATGCTTGGTCTGGGTTTGCCGGGAGGGTCGAGGGGGGTGCGGGGGGTCGGGAGGTTGTTGCCCTGCCGTCTTTTCTGGCTTGCTAGGGGTTGGCAGCGGGTGCGCCTCTTTTCCGCCTCGCTCGCTTTGGTGGGCACCTTGGAAGTAGGTCTTAATCGGTGAGAGGAACTTGAACATCGGCACTTCCAAGTGGTGTGGATGACCGTTTGAAACTGGCGGTAACACAGGTGGTCCAGAGGATCCGGATGAAACAGGCCACTCGCGGCCAAACCGCTGGATTCGAGCTCTTCTCATTCGTATACATACAAATTTCCTCGATATGGATGAATTGGGCGCCAATAATGCCCATGGTCGTCATATCCACCCTTCCAGGGGGACATGAAGTACTTCAAAGTTCTGGGACGTCTGGTAAGATCTGAACAATTTTCAAAAGGAAGAAGGCTGATATACCTTTCGTCAATCGGCGGTAGGCGTGCAATGCTTTGGATCACCCTTTTGAAGTTGTGGTAGGTGACTCGTCACTGCTGATCTGATAGCATGTCGACAGCTGAACCAAATTGATTGGTGCCCTAGGGGTGACCACATTGTAGGGGTACGACCAGGTCCACTGTCCCAAGGGATGATATTCTTGCAACTCGACCAAGAGATCTTGGGTTCGAACCGGGGCACAATGGTACCTTTATGTACCCAATTCGAACGATACCTCAAACGCCTTGAAATTGATGCCGTCAAAGAAGCAGATCAGTCTCGTACGCAAGGCAGGGTGCTCGGTCCTCGAATAGCCAATCATCTGTTCGACAGACATTCCTAAGGTCTCGAATGAGCCCAAGAAGTGAGATAGCTGATGGGGCCGGTCGATGCGTCTTCCTCACTGTTCAAAAACGTCGATATCGAAAGAATAGGTCGATTCCGTCAACGACATGCATCAGGTCGTCAATCCCACACAGCTCTCGGTGCACGGGATTCAAGCGTCGGATTTGATTTGACAGGGTCTCGTCTTCGAGTTTATCACGAAACTAGAAATGGTAGGGGTGTCCTCCCTATTTTGGGGGTGCTGAGTCAGGAAAATAACCTATTAGAGGCCCTTCTCGTGATCGTGAGTTCAAGAAATCCCATTTTTGGTTTGGTAGCTGGTCTGGGTGGCAACCGGTTGCATGTGCTGTCTGGGCCCCCGCCGGGCCATTTTTGGACACATTTTGGGTATACGAGCGTTTTTAGGCGATTTTTATGAGCACTGAATGCACATGGACACATCGTAGAAGGATTAAAAAGCATGAAAGTAATTTCTAGGGGTTTTTTGGCACCAAAAAATGCTATGTTTTTTGGCTTTTTTCAAATTTTCCTGCGGACATTTTCAGGGGGTCAATTAAACCCTAGATGAGAGGAGCCCATGGAGTTGACCACCGCGGCCCAATCGCAGAGCCCCGTGGAGGACCCCTTGGACTTCAGCGATGTCGGCTCAGCGGTCAAGGAGGCGGAGAAGGATGCCCAATGCGCCCCCTCAGGGGCTGAGCAGGCCCAGGAGACGACCACCAACGAGCAAGGCACTGTGGCAAACTGCCCCTGCCCTGAGGAGGCCCGCAAGACCGTGCAGGACATGCTGGAGATCAACCCTAGCCCTGTGAAAGCCCCAAGTCACGCGCCACGACGCTTGCTCCATCGCCTCCAACACTTATAGGGATTCATCGCTCCAGAGTGCTACGACCTGATCTAAAGCCCTTCGGATCTGCCATGCGGGAGATGTCCCTGCGGCTGTACTTAGGTGCAACCGGATGACCTACGGGGACCGGCACTACCCTGCCAAGACGCGCATTACGTTATATGCAGGTCTAGTTTCTGGTTTTCTGCCCAGTCTGCTAGTTTCTAGGTGTCCCTTTGGGTAACAGGGATCCACCAGACTGCAGCGGAAACCAGCAGACTTGCAGGGTGTTACTTTTTGTGTTTGTCGGCAGGATTGATCCATGTTGGGCTTGAGCCGTCGCAACGGGCCTATGCCGCATCTACTATTGTACATAGGAATCAGTGCAATGGCCGATTCTGAGTGGCTATAGAGGTATGTCAGCCAATGATGGCCAAAGCCCCAGAAAATCTGCAGCTGTGCTGATGTGGGGCCTGAGCCGTTGCAGTTGGCGTGTGTCGAGATTCTTTCACTTTCTCTCTGAGTCCGTCGGTGAATAGAAATGCCCTTTATGGGTGGACCGCGACCGGAGTAGTTCGTGTTCGCGATGGGTAGCCAGCTTCAGTATCAGAAACTGCCCCCCCCCCCCCCCATTTCAAGTTCAGCGCCTCCGGCGACCAGACAGGTTAGTATGGTACCTGCGCTGGATTTTTCACTGCCCCATTGTTGCCATGGACTGAGTGCAATAGGCCTCCAACAGTGAGGGGCTAAGCAGGACGACCTACCCCTGTGGGGACCCTCCCCCTGGTGCATGTGCAAGCTATGGTGCCATGGGAATGCCAAGTGACAAAGTGGAAGGGAGCCCAACATCCTATCACCACTGGGACAGTACTGCCACACTGAGCCGGGTGCCGTGTGGGTATCCACACGGCACTTCCCCGCCCGGAGGCTACGCAGGATGTGGCCGATGCTGGGAGTAGTGGGCTAAGAACAACCGAAGCACATATCTGCGCAAGTGGGGCAACCTGGAACGAAGGGATCAGGGAAACCGTGAGCACCACGGCAAGGCACAGTGCCAAGGAGGGGTGGGATTGGCATGAAGCGCTAGAAACCGCTGGGGAGGGGACTGGGATCTGAGGATGAGAGTCGATTACTGCTGGTTAATGCAAGGGACGAGTGACCATACCATGGAGGGGGAACGCCTCCACTAGGGCAGCCCCAGCAATATCCTGAAGAAAAGTGGGTGATTGACCATGAGGAAGGGAGAGCGTGGCGCGCCCAGCGAGCGGACGTGTGTTTCAGGTGCCATTTTTGGACCCCGCGCAAGGACAGTACGCAGGCAGCGACCTACGGGTTGCGCCCGAGGAATACAGGTTCGTACGGCGGGATATACCCCGCGTGAAGGCGGCGCCAGGGGGTTGAACCCTTCGCGGTGCCAACCCTCCTTAAGGGAGGCCATGTTGGGACACCGCAGGGACAATACCTTGAGGTATGGCTAGGTCTATGATCTGAGATCAACGACCCTATGCCTTGGCCCTGTTGATTGGGTATAATATGCCTAGGATGCCATGGAGTGAGTGCCATGGACGTACCGATTGGGCATAAGATGGCATGCATGAGAAGGTAAGGGATGCTCGGTCGAGACCCCTGACTTTCAAGATGTCATAATATGCCAACCTTCCCAAGACCTGTTCTTTTTGCTCTTTTTTGCGTCTGAGTCACGGATGCCCAGCAAACGCTGGTGCCTACCCCAGCGGTTGGACGTCAATCCTACACACACACACACCTGTGAACCCAAGTAGGTAGGTAGGTGCACTTAGTCGCGGAGAGGCGCCCCATGGTTCCTGCTGGCGTTGCCGCTGTGATGTACCAGAAGAGGCTCCGCGCATGAAGAGGAGGTGTGGCTTACCTCCCGCTGGACCTGACTTGCGGCCCCCAACAAAGCGACCCGGGCAACACCGGGGGGGTTAATTGCCTCCACCGTGGGAACGTGTCACGCCGGGAGGGTGTGCTCCCGTGCTTGCGCACGTCCCCTCCTTTGAGCGGAACCCTAGGGGTTCACCGGACTTCCCGGCGTATCCCGTTCCCAAGGCATGCCAACAGCGTGGTTTTGGTACTTGGGTTCCAAGGTGCTTGTGTGTCGCACGCTCCGCCTCGAGTCCCAAAGCCGCGCAGGCTTTAGGATGCACCCTTACCCCCGGGCCCCGGGTCACGTTTGGCCGGGTCACCTGCATTGCACCGGCTGCCGCAGCGCCCGGGCTATGGATACTGGGCTTCCTACTGTTGTGAGGCGCGCGCGCTAGGGGGTAGGGTTTGCCGTTTTCGGGCCCTTCCTGGTTAGGGTCGGTGTTGTGTGTCCTCGGGTTTGGTTTTTCGCCATGTCTTGACCATTCCTGGCCGGGGCTTGCGGTTTGTGCGTGTGGGTACGGGTTTTGCCTTTATCTCGCCTTTCTTGGTTGGGTTTCGCAGTGTGTGCGTTCGCGTACCGGTTGCGGGGTTGGTGGTGGATGTGTGAGGGTACGGTGTCTCCTTGCCCCGCCCTTCTTGGCCGGGGCTTGCGGTCTCTATCTAGGTACGAGTTGGGACGTAACCTCACCTTTGTTGGCCGAGTTTGTGGTAGGTGCATGTGGGCATGGGTCTCCGACATACCCCGCCATTCCTGGCTTAGGTTGGTGGTGTGTGGTCCGGTACGGTTTCGCCTAAAACCCGCCTGTCGTGGTTGGATGGGGTCTGTTGGTTGGTGTTTCCCGCCTTTCCCGGCTGGGGTATGTTGCTACCTTGTGTGGGGTGGGTGGTACCTCGCCGTTCCTCGCGGGGACTCCTGTCGGGTGCGGTGGTCCCTCACCGATCCTAGTGGAGGGCGTTGTGGTTGTCTGTACCTACCCCTCTCGGGGGGCTGCTGGCGTGTGTGGTAGGGGGGCCTCCGGCCGTTCCTGGGGGGCTTATGTGGGTGTTGTTCTCCGCCTTTTTTGGATGTGGGCTGGCGTTGGCTGAGGTCGGGGCGGTCGTCGGACCCTCGTGGTGGTGGGCCTTGTGGGTGTTGCCTCCCGCCCTTCCCGGTAGGGACCCGTCGCTGGTTGCAGGGGAGATGGGGTGTTGGACTGTGCCTTCCGGTTCTTTCTTTTTGCGGGCCATTGGTGGCTGTGGTGGTTGGTCTTTTTGTTTGTTCCGGTCGGGATCTTCGTGTGTCATGCTCCCCGACGTGGTTGATTGGGGCTTCTCGTCTACTGTGATGGGATGGGTGGCGTCTTGTCCCTCCCGGCTGTGGTCCCCGTGGTTGCCGCCCCCCTTTTTTGCTTGCCCAGGGTTTACCGTTGGCGTCGGGTGGGTGGCTCCATTCCCTTGCCGGCAGCCCCTGCTGTGTCCGCGGCCCCGTGGTTGGTGGTTGCCCCTTTTCGTGGCGGGGGCCGGTGTCGGCCTATCCAGGGTGGTCTTTCTTCTGGCCCGGCGTCGGCCGCGTGGCCGTTGTGGTCTGCCTTCGCTCGGCGGAGTGGTCTCCCGGTTTCCTAGCGGTGGGCCCTAAAGGTGTTGTCCGTGGTCTCGCCTGGCCGGGTGGTTGCCTGCCTTGGTGGGGGGTTTGTTTGGCTTTGTGGGTTTGTGGCTGTTCCTTTTGCTGTCCCTTGCCTCCGCTAGTTGGTGGGTTCGTCCTATTGGGGTGGGGTGGGCAGCCCCTATGGCCTGTTCCGGCAGTATCCTGCTCGTTTGTGGGTGGGCTCTTCCCCCTTCTGTTTTTTTTGCGGTCTAGGGTGGGGGGTTTGCCTCGTCCTCTCTATGCTCTACCTTTGCTTGTGCATGCACCGGTGAGTGAACGGCGTGACCAAGTGGACTGGTGATTGTGCGGTGGTGTGTCGTTGTATTGTGTGTGGTTTATGTACACGCGTGGGCCGGCGGGCTCTTCCGGCTGGGCGGTTGCGCCACCCATTTCTCTTGCGCGCGTGGGGGTCAGGGGGGGGGGGGGAAGGGGGGCGGACGGGGTGACTCTCTGAGGATGGGGTTGCCCGGTGTTCCCCCCGCCCGTGTGCCGCTTGTTGGCCTTTGGCGGGTTTAACGTTCCTTTAGCCCGTGGTGGTTTTTGCGCGCGGGCCGTTGCGGGCCGTTGCGGGCGTGAGGGGAGGGGGTTGTGTGTGGTTTTTCCGGCCCCGTGAGTCGTGCTCTCGCTGGGGGGGGCAGGGGGGTTGCCTTGTAGGGAAGGTGGTGGTTGCCGCCTCTCCGCTCGTGTTGTGTGGTTCGGATGGTTAAGTTGACAGTTAGTGTGTGGCGGGCTGCTGTGTTGCGGTGTTCCGTGCCGGTTTCCTTCACTATTGGGGTGACACGCGGTTTGATCGGGTTAGGCCAACGGTTAGCTCTCCGTGGGTTAGTCTGTTCTGTACTCTCTGGTTTGGCGTGGGGTGGTGGCGGCGAGGGTCAGGCTAACGGCTTGGCTGTGGGGGCCTCGCGCGGGGGCCTTGTGCGGGCTCGGGTTATCCGGTTGGCTGGTGGCCGGTGGGTGTGATTCGTTGCGCTGGATCTGGCTCGCTTGTTGGGTGTTGTGGCGGGCCTGGGTGGGCCGGGTGGCCTGGTACAGCGCGCGTGCGTCGGAGGGGTTGTCCTCGCTTGGGGCGTGTGCCTTGGTGTGGTGGGGTGCCGTGCCCTTTGGGGGGTCTTCTTCCCTTGGACTGCAGCGGGCCTCGCGGGGTGGGGTGGTGTGGCCCTCTGTGCTTGGCTTCTTCTCCTCCCGTGGGTGTTTGCCTTTCTTCCTGTCCATGTGCCGTTTCCCGTCCCAGGTGTTGTGGCCCTTTCCCCTTCCCTCCCCTGGTGTGAGTGCCCTTGTGTCTCTGTGGTGGCTCCTTCAGTGACTGGGTCACCGCGGGGTGGTTGGAGTGCGGTGGTTATGGTTCCGGCGGCGCGCCGTTCTCGGTGCCCCCCTTTGTGGGTGTACCCCTCTCACCCTATGCAAGGCCGGTGGTTTGTGGGCGTGACTCGTCGTGGTGGATGCAGCTCGTGTGGTGCCGGGTCTGGGTGGGCCGGCCGGCTCGGCATGGTGGGCGTGTGTCCCTCGGTTTGCCCCTCTTTGGGGACTGTGCCCTAGTGAGGTGGTGTCCCATGGGGGGCCTTCCTATCTTGGAGTGTGGTAGGTCTCGCGTGGCAGGCTAGCCTGCGCTGAGTCCATGCGCGGGGGTGGGGCGGTGCCGGTCCCGCCGGTTTGGCGCATCCCCCCTCTGTGGGTGTTTGCCTTGGGGCCTGTGCCCTAGTGAGGTGGTGTCCCATGGGGGGCCTTTCTATCTTGGAGTGTGGTAGGTCTCGCGTGGCAGGCTAGCCGGCGCTGAGTCCATGCGCGGGGTTGGGGCGGTGCCGGTCCCGCCGGTTGGGCGCGTCCCCCCTCTGTGGGTGTTTGCCTTGGGGCCTGTCCTCGTACCGTTCCCCATCTCCAGCGTTATGGCCCCTTCCCTTTCCCTCTCCCAGTGTTGGTGCTTATTGTGTTGTAGCGGTGGTTCCTCGCTCTTGTGATGCGTTGTTCCCGGTGCCCCTTTCCCCGTGCGTGTATTCCCCTCACCCTACGCCTTTCCTTGCCCCTTTGCCGCGGGCCTTCCCTTTGCCCTCTCCTCTCCCGATGCCCTAGTGGTGGGGTAGTGGTGGGGCCTGGGGGGCGCCGATGGCCCATGCTTGGGGGTGGGTGGTGTGGAGCCACCGGCGGAGGGTTTTGTGGGTATAGGGGGGGAAGAGGCCCTGAGCCACGTCGCTGAGGAGCAGTTCCCATGCGCTCTGCGGCATGGCGGCCTCTAGGGGGTGTCGTCGGGGTCGTAGCGGGTGCGGGTGAGGAGTTCTTCGAAGGTGTGGAGGCGCCGGTGCCCCTCTCGCCTGCTCGCTCCCCCTGCCCACCTCACCCAGCGACGAAGCTCCCGCACGGCGGAGGCGGACCACCACGTGAGGTCGGCGGGGGGGTGGGGGGGGGGGGGGGCTCCGAGCTTGGGGTCCGGGAGCGGCAGTGGCGGGGGCCGGGGGCGGCGGACACGTGTCGGTGGTGTGGGGAGCGGGAAACGCGGGGCCGGGGGTGCCGTTCGTGCCGGGAGGGGGACGCGGACATGGGGTGGCGGTGGCGTGCGTGGTGGCGTTCCGGAGAGCACGAGTGGCGGGAGCGGGCCCTTGGAGAGTTATGGCGGCGCCTCGGGGAGCGGGAGCGGTGTGAGTGGGGCCTCGGGGTGGGAGAGGCGCGCTTACGCCGCGGGGACCGGGAGAGGCGGGGGCGGGAGCGTCGTTCGGAGGGGGAGGGAGAGTGGCGCCGTTTTCAAGAGCGGGCTTCCTCGCGGGGCGAGCCAGGCCATTTCGGGGGCAATGGCGGTGCCCGGGTAGGGGGGGGGGGGGGGAAGCTTTCTGCCCCATGTGGATCCGCTTCGTAGGGGGGTTACGCCGGCCAGGGTGGGTGCGGTGGTGGGGGTGGTACGTGGTACGGGTCCAGTGGTGCCCCAGGGGGCTGTGCCGGGCGCGGGTGGCCTTGGGGGGGCTGGCCTCCTCCGGCGCGGGCGTGGTGGCTGTGCGGATACGGTTCCTAGTAAGGGGGGGGGCGGTTCTTGGTGGTAGGCTGGGTAGTGGGCTTGGGCGTCCGGCGGGTGTTGCGGCCATCCCAAGTGGTGGTGTTGCCCGTGCATGGGGGGCTGTGGACCGGTAGGCTAGGGTGGCGGGCGGTGGTGGTGGTGGTGGGGTTGGTGGTGGTGGTGGTGGTGGTGGTGGTGGTGGTGGTGGTGGTGGTGGTGGTGGTGGTGGTGGTGGTGGTGGTGGTGGTGGTGGTGGTGGTGGTGTTGGTGGTGGTGGTGGTGGTGGTGTTGGGGCTGGTGGTGGTGTTGGTGGTTGTGGTGGTGCTCGGGGTGGTGGTTGTGGTAGTGCTGCGGGTCGCTTTAGCGCTTTGGATCGCCGGCACAGCGCTTGACGTTTGCGGCATGGTATGCAGCGCGTGCGTGGACGATGGCGGCGACCCGCGCACAAGTGCTTCGGCTACCGCCGCCACAAAGCACCCACAACTGGGGCAAAACCTGGATGCACATTGGGGGCAATACATAAACGGATACCCCTATGAGCAGTGCAACGTCAAGGGCAAAGTACAGCATGAAACAGCGTGATCGAGCACACATATGAGGGCGTATGGACTTCAAACAAACACGGAACCGCACGGGATCAATTTTCTGTAGCCTTTCAGGCAACTTGAAGCGTGCGGGAATACTCAAATACGGCTCTCATGCATCGCTGCAGGTTGCGCTTTTTTCTCAGACCTCACGGCAATTAATTCGTAAATCCTTTACCATCTATTTCCTACGGATTTAGCTATTGTACGCCATTTAAATCTCTTTGTAGGCTGAAACCTTTGGCGGCGATAAAATTGCGCGGCGATCTGCGCCGCCAGCTGTCAATTTCTATCACGCCTAAAGAATCCCGCAGACTGCAGCATTTTAACCTTAAGAATTGGCTAAGGAATGACAGGCTGGTAGCGGCTACCTATTTTCCTTAAAATGGCGTCCGACCTGTACTTGTCTTCGAATCAAAAATTGCTGCAAATGCAAGAATAAACGCACATACTCATGCAACTCCGTACCGGATCCCCTCCATATGTTCTTTATGATGCCCTAGTGCCACATGCGTGCGAACAAGTGCTCAATACCTGCCCCATAGAAACCATGAACATCATTGTACTCCTTTTGGTGCTCTGTCAACGTCTTTCAACCGATAAATGGCCATGCAGTCCCTAACCCCAACTCAAGAGACCACACACCAAAGCGTGGATTGTGAATCCCTAACCCCAACTCAAGAGGGCACGCAAAACAGCATGGATTGTGAAGCCCTAATTCAAACTCAAAAGACCACGCAACAAAGAGTGGATTGTGAATCCCTAACCCCAACTTGAGGGGCCAAGCAACAGAGCGTGGATTGTGAATCCCTAACCCCAATCGGAGGGGCCACGCAACAAAGCGTAAATTGTGAGTCCCTAACCCCAACTCGAAGGGCCACGCAACAAAGCGTGGATTCAGAGATTGTCCCGGTTTCCTCAATAGCAACGGAAGGTTGGGGCCCAAAAGAGGGCGCAAATGCTACGTCACCCCTGCATTCTCGGGGATCCCCAAACAAAAAGGGACAAAATCAGAAGTCAAAACCTCCGCTACAGGTCACCATGATTCCCCTAGGGGCCCCTAGTATCTCAAAGTATGGGTCTCTAGTACGGCCAGACGCCCAAATAAGTGCACTGCGCGCGCACTGCGCTTGGGGCACCACCTTGGTAAGTTCACATCCATAATAACTGCAACTTCCCCTTTTGGAATGCGCAATGCAATTACCCCACAAAAAAAACATAATTCAAACGATTCAACACCATGCAATTGAGGCAACAACATGCTTTGCTGTTAACAAACACACAAACACATTGCAAACGCAAGAAAAAGGCCACAGGGGTGAATTGCATTGTCCTCAGCACTTTTAGCTGCCTGGGTTGCTTGGTTAAAGTGCCATAATGTACAAGCATGCATTACTGTCGCCATCTGCACATCTGTAGAGACACAGCAATTGACATGCATGATTTGCTGCCCAAAAACAGACAGTGTGATTTAACCACAACAACACTGCTGAAGCATAATTTCAGACTCAATGACACTCCCTTCCTCATTATAGGCTGGGTGTGCCACAAAACACAGGGCAGAATGGCAGGTGTCCTACACTACAGAGAGTGCTGGGACTTGGAACACTGTCTGTGAACATAAGCCAAATATCCACCACTCTTGACCAGATTGCACAAAGCTCCTCATGCAGCAAATGCAGAAGAGATCAGAATGCGTCAGCCGATTGAAAATGGCAGTTGACTGCAAAAATGTCCAGGTGCTTTGGTTCAATGTAATGTGGTCCTGTGAAGCAGGCCAAATTCTCCAGGTACTGCCAAATGTGAAAGACTTAGCCAAATAGGGTCAGGATCCCAAAAGTGGTACTTTCTTCTGAGAAATACCAAATTCAGGTCAGTGCTGGCAACACTCATCACCCACTTATAGTGACACATGCAAAATTGTCGCAAGACACCCCCACTGCAGTGATACCAGTGTGACATGGAGTGCTCTGCTGGTGATGGGTAGTAAAAACCTAATTGAAAGGTAGAATGAGAACTGAATGAAATGACGCACACCTCGGTGCCAGCAACTGGTGGGGAGGGGGGAGGGGGGGGTCACAAATAAACGTAGATTGTCCACAACAGACTTAACTAATTAAATATACTGCCCAGCAAGAGCTATTGGATAACAACCATACGAAAAGAGATTGGGCAGGGGGGCTTAGGGGCCAATGATGGGTGCGAGGCACCATGTAGTACCATCCACACTGCACTGTTGGATGAAATTGTTGGATGGCATCACCATTATGATCGATGGGAATCAACATCAACAAAGGCTGACAATTGTGTCTCACCTTGCATACGTTTACAGTTGCAGCCCCCTTCATCCTTCTGGTGCCAGTCAAGATCAGTCCCCAGACCCCATTTGGATGGCCAAATGGTTGTGAGGTGAAACAACATTGCAAATCTGACTAAGATGCACTGACCTGTCACAGAAGGCGGGCTTTGTGGTGCCAGCCTGAAATGGCATACAAGGGTAAGAATGAAACTAAGATGCGAACAAACAAATGTGCCAGTGAACGCATAGGTAGCAGCCAGCAGACATGAAATTACGGCATCTGTATTTCAAACGTGCGCATCTATTTTACACACCGAGTGCACAACAGGACCCAAAGATGGGGGGAAACAAAACGCAACCGAACCATAGTTTGATAACAGCAAATTTCATCCATCCTGTGAAACTGTGGCCCTATCCAGGCAACACCCTTGGATTGAATTGCTATGAGGCACTCGGATCATACCGTCGCTCGCCTGCAATCCTGTGTTGATAGATGACAACCTTCGTAATCATCATGAGATGATGCTTGGACAATGCCAACAGTCGGGTCGTGCTCAGGGGTTATAGTGAGCAAATAGTGAGCCGCAGATAGTGTATACCATCCATAAGGGATAATGTTCAGTAACAGGCCTTACAAAGAAGAAAAAATCGAGATGACTGCACAGAAATGCAGTCAATCGTCCCACAGGGAAGAGGGGAACATGTGTGAAAGCACACCATACTCCAAGCATTGTTGGTGTCTTTGACACTTGGAGTGCGGAGATTCAGGAAAAGAAAAAATGCCGAGCAGCGTTGATGCATGCCAGAGGTAATTGGCAGAGTCACTCCACGCATCAGAGCAAACCGTTTTACAATCACGTTCCAATTACGCAAACCCCAGACGGCAACATTACAGCACCACCTGGGTTGCTGCATGTCTGCCCTCAAATATCCTGAGGATCCCCTCGCAGATGTGCAAATGTTTGTGGCTAAGGCGGTCGTGCTGTATGTCCAATTCACCCTGCTCGCTACCCTCAGAAAAAACAATTGCCTCGGAAACAATAAAAAATGACAGCCTCTCCCTTTGAAACTGCCCAGCTGGCGCACTATTGCATCCTTCTGCCTGGAACTTAACCACAAACCCATCCGTGTACCCCATGCATTCAATGCGATCCTTTGAGGACCTCAATAAAATGAAGCGCCGATGACATGGAACCCCCCCAGTGTCCTGCAGCTTTCCACATACCCCCATCCGTTGGTGATAGCATTTGCAATGTGATTGACGCTTGGTGGTGGCGGCTACGCCAGTTCGCGACAATCAATGCATTTGCTGTGGCGAAATATACAAGGGTTTCAGCTATACTGGACACTATGTCGGACGGCTTTACAGCTGCACCAGCACATCCTACAAAACATCATGCCCCTTCCACAGCTCTGCCAAAGCTTGCAACTTTCCTAATGCATGTCGCTCTGTCTCTTGTGAATCACCCCAAATGTGCGACCCCGTGTCCACATCTGATATTGACAAGGGGAACCTGACATCCTACTTAATTTGAATTGTTGAGGAAGAGGTAGTCAAATACCTGAAATCATAGGTGCAGGCAGAACCTTTGGTGGACTTACCGAGTTTCACAAAGCCACTGACCAAGAACTCCTGCGAAGGGCGGGAGTCTGCATATTAAGGAGGTATTATGGAGGTATGCCCCTAGCCATGGGCTGATGCTTGTACCTGTACCTCATTGTGACACGGTCATGCAGACAGATGTGAAATGTAGATTGACCATACAGCGCATGCAGCATACAAACACCCCTGAGCTCAGTGTCAAAGAAGCAGGTAAAATATCCAAAGGATACCACCGCAATGCTGAACCAATCTGCCCTAATCACCCGTTAGCGAACTGGACAATGTCTGGTAGCCCATGCCTCCACGTCCATTGGGGGGCGGTTGCAACAAGCCAAACCATGCTGTCCAAAGACGAAGGGCCAGAGCAACCCTGTAAGCGGCTCAGTTTCCAGTGGTCTGCATGTCACTGTCTAAGAGGGTTCAGATCGCCTGCTGCAGGATACAGGTACAGGTTCGCCGGTTCCCGTGGGGGCAATCCAACTCCCCGCACTTTCTCCCAACACTTCAGGGCGCGGGGTTGGGGTTGGGGTGTGGGAGAGGGGGCTGGGGACTGGCAGGGTCTGGCCTCTGGTAGGCCTTGGGCCGCCCTTCCAAACCAGCCCTTCAATAGGATAGGCGCCGCACGAAATCTCCAAAATGTGAGGGCAACAGGTAGAGGGACCTTGGGAACCGTGATACCCAGGGGTACAGGCCTCTGGCACCACGCAAAAGCTCCCCTTGGCAGATTCCAGGCAAACACGTGGAGGATAGGGTGGCTTGTTGGACGATTGGAGTTTAAATGCAGAGAAGGGTTTTCCCTGAGAAACTTTCACAAAGCAGCTTCCTCAACCGTTTCGAGGAAACAACAACCCGCAATCCCCGCCTTCCACAGCAGAGTTGGAGGGGAGAAGGTTGTTCAACTGGAGAGAGTACATCAGCCTCAACAACATCTACGCCCTGCCCAGCCCATTGACCCACGTTCGTAAGTTAAAGGTAACGATAAAATTCAGCATCTGGAATCCTCATGGTGCCCCACAGCATCCATCCCATCCTTCACCAGATGAATGCAGCACAGCACTGGGAAGCCTTCAATGCAATGAATGGAGATGAAAGCCGACAGCGCAGAGCTCGCACATGCTGGCACCACATTTACAAAGGATTGAACCATCACAACCAAAAACCTCCAAACTGAATAGAATACGGGGCTGAAAATCTCTCAGTGTTCCAGAGGGATACTGCAACGGCGGTGCAGCCAACACACACATGCAACAGTCAAAGCTTTGGTGTGGATATGCATTGGCCTTTGGACGCACAAAGAGACCGCAAATGTGCGCTACCACCTGATCTGCGTGCAGCGGTTGGCCAGATTGTTGAAGCCACAGCATTGTAGCAATATTTCATATGTGTGCTTTCAACAGCACACCGCTCAACACTGGCGGTACCAGAGAAACTGTCACTGTTAAACCCTGACATGGCATAGCTTGGCATTATCTACAGTCGAGATTCAAACATATGCACTGAAAACAAGAGCTTTATATGCATTCCGGTTTTTGCAGCCTTCCACAGTTCCAACAATTGTGCACTACTGGCATATGCTTCCGGGAACGCGGCGAGCTCCACCCTCCCATGGTAGCAACACGGGGCAGAGCCATAGGACACTTTCATAAAAATCCATTTGCTGTGTTCGTTGGTGTGCCACGGATGCGGTCGGGTACTGACGGCGGGCGATTGTGAAAATGGTACATGACTCTATTGGGCTGATTCATAATTGCAGAGGATGGCTGGACAGAGCGGAAAACAGACGGCTGCAGTCGCTCTGGGGATTGTGCATAGTGATTGGACGAATGCATGTAGCTTGGGGGGGTCGGCCGTCGGTTACGGGACGGCGAGACGGATCGGTGTCCCGCCGCCCGCTGCAACCAGACGCTGGGAGAGACAGAATGGGGGTTGGAATTGGAGTATGTCATGGTGTGCGGTGGCCCTTGATTTGCAAGCGGGTTCAATGCCGCCTTGGCACTGTGATTCACATGCGGTGAGGTCAAATTGTTGCCAGGTTGAGTGAATCCTGAGAGACGGCAATGGCAGGCGTGGAATGGGAAACGGGGCACCAAAAGGGGGTGGCCATGCACCAACGATCCCCATGAACATGCGGCAGCACGCGGCTCCCGTCAGTGCAGGAAGAGGCGCTGCATGCCCTTGGATACATGTGCAACCGTAAATTGTTGGGGGCACACTGTGACAAAAGAATTCAGCCGTGCCTCGAAATCGCGGCGCACTGTACATGAATTCAAACGTAATTCAAACGTGGCGTTGTGGAGAGCTTGGTTTCCCCAGTGGTGGTGGTTGGGATCGAACGCTTCACCCCCCAACAGCTGCCAACGCGCCACAATTGCGCCTCCTGTTCCTCCGCCTCCCTCAGGACCTCGGCACAGTGATTAACATCGGCTCTCGCCGTCTTTTGTGGGTGGTGGGTCGTCACTCGTCAGTCCATGCACCTCCGAACCGTTTCCGCCTGCCTAGTCCTCCCTGGCTCACTTCTGTGCGGTGATCCAACACCTTACAAGCACTCATTGGCCTCTGTTGCGGCCGTGTTTTTTCGTTGCGCAGGGCAGCGTAGCTGCCCCAACAATGTGCTGAAAGGTAAATGACAGACTTTCTCGAAGGACAGCCGCGGTATATACATAAAATCAGATCAGGATGAGATGGAGTAGCGAGCAAAGGCATGGGGCAGAGGGGATCAGAGGGTAGAGCAAAGGGTAGGTATAGGAAACGATGTGACAAATGGGTGAGTGGAGAACTGGGATGATGAGAGAGATAGAGAGCAGTCAATGATGTGCATGACAGGAAATGGCATGGATGTGATATGAAGTAGAAGGATGAAAGAGGGATGAGAAGCGCTCTTTGCACTTTCCTCCCTGTAACGCATATCTCTCTGGGACGCATAATTTCATGCCAACACGGAGCGTTTTCAGGGGTTGGTGCCTTTGTTGCCTCATTTGTGCCTGCTGAGTTTCCCAAAGGGGGGGGGGTATGTGGGGTATATTCGGAAAGCCACTGAAAGGGGCTATTTGGAACACCCCAGGTTTGCATGCTGTACTGACGACATGTTGGAGATTTCTGTCCATTTTGGACGGTGCCTGTGTTGCTTTCTGCCTGTATTTGTCAACAGGCAGGTACCATGTCCGCATACAAATTCACGCAGCGTGCTGTTGCTTCGCCCGATGCACCCCAGAAACCTTTGGTGCGCAAAAGGGCGCGTTCTGGGGGTGCAGAGTGGGTGTGTGTGACTCGGCGTCCTGCCAAGCAGACCAAGAAACCCCGTACAGGCGGGACACCGCAACCTGCCTGCAAGGAACACCAGATTCTGTCCACTGCAGAGGCCACTGCCTTTGCAGCCCAGTTTTGGGATCGTAAAGAGCACCCAAGCAAGGCTTCTCAGCATGAATTTCTGGCAACCTGCATCGACGTCGATTTGGAGCAAAATGTGAAACATGCAGGTCGCCAGAAGAACACCAGAAAGAGGGGCCGTATTCAGTGCATGTTTGCATGCCGGCTTTGCAGCAGCCTGGGGGTCAAAACTCTGAAAGACCGAAAATTTTGGCTTCAGTACTGAAAAATATGGTCAGCTACCCCCCCCCCCCCCTAAACCGTACATTTCTGAAACAGCCTTTTCTCACAGATTTCAAAAAGTACACACATACCCCCCCCCCTACAGAATGAAATTCTATTGCCTTCGGCAAGTCCACCTCGCAGAGAATCTACCCCATCTACCCCACACACACCCTAAATACGGTATAAACTACATAAATACGGGCTAAAACATGCTTTACATATCTTGGATGGTCATTTTAAGTGATCACAATATCAAAAAAATAAGTTTCGAAAACTTCGATTTTTGAGCTGGCCACGGTGAAAAACTGCATTAGCATGTTGTGTACGTATCCCTTGGGAGAGCCCCCCCCCCCCCCCCCCCCCGGACCTAATACCCAAATAGGGTGAAAAACACGTAAATACGGCCTAAAACATGCTTTACATACCTTGGATGGTCATTTTAGGTGATCACAATATCAGAAAAACAAGTTTCGAAAACTTCGATTTTTGAGCTGTCCAGGGGGAAAAGCTGCATAAGCAGGTTGTGTACCAACCCCTTGGGAGGACCCCCCCCCCGGACCTATTACCCAAACAGGGTGAAAAACATGTAAATACAGCGTAAAACATGCTTTACATACCTTGGATGGTCATTTTAGTTGGTCACAACGTCAAAAAAACAAGTTTCGAAAACTTCGATTTTTGAGCTGTCCAGGGGGAAAAACTGCATAAGCAGGTTACCAACCGATTGGGAGAACCCCGAAGGAATGCTGAGTTAATGCACGTGGGCACAAGACGCGGCCAGCACAAAAACGAAGAAAGAAAATCGGCTCGTCAGTGGCCTAACAGACCAGGGGGAGAACCCCCCCCCCCCGGACCTATTACCCAAACAGGGTGAAAAACATGTAAATACGGCCTAAAACATGCTTTACATACCTTGGATGGTCATTTTAGTTGGTCACAACATCAAAAAAACAAGTTTCGAAAACTTCGATTTTTGAGCTGTCCAGGGGGAAAAACTGCATAAGCAGGTTGTGTACCAACCCCTTGGGAGGACCCCCCCCCCGGACCTATTACCCAAACAGGGTGAAAAACATGTAAATACAGCGTAAAACATGCTTTACATACCTTGGATGGTCATTTTAGTTGGTCACAACGTCAAAAAAACAAGTTTCGAAAACTTCGATTTTTGAGCTGTCCAGGGGGAAAAACTGCATAAGCAGGTTACCAACCGATTGGGAGAACCCCGAAGGAATGCTGAGTTAATGCACGTGGGCACAAGACGCGGCCAGCACAAAAACGAAGAAAGAAAATCGGCTCGTCAGTGGCCTAACAGACCAGGGGGAGAACCCCCCCCCCACGGACCTATTACCCAAACAGGGTGAAAAACATGTAAATACGGCCTAAAACATGCTTTACATACCTTGGATGGTCATTTTAGTTGGTCACAACATCAAAAAAACAAGTTTCGAAAACTTCGATTTTTGAGCTGTCCAGGGGGAAAAACTGCATAAGCAGGTTGTGTACCAACCCCTTGGGAGGACCCCCCCCCCCCCCCCCCCCCCCCGGGCCTATTACCCAAACAGGGTGAAAAACATGTAAATACGGCCTAAAACAGGCTTTACATACCTTGGATGGTCATTTTAGTTGGTCACAACGTCAAAAAAACAAGTTTCGAAAACTTCGATTTTTGAGCTGTCCAGGGTGAAAAACTGCATAAGCAGGTTACCAACCCATTGGGAGGACCCCCCCCCCGGACCTATTACCCAAACAGGGTGAAAAACATGTAAATACGGCCTAAAACATGCTTTACATACCTTGGATGGTCATTTTAGTTGATCACAACGTCAAAAAAACAAGTTTCGAAAACTTCGATTTTTGAGCTGTCCAGGGTGAAAAACTGCACAAGCAGGTTACCAACCCATTGGGAGGACCCCCCCCCCCCCCCCGGACCTATTACCCAAACAGGGTGAAAAACATGTAAATACGGCCTAAAACAGGCTTTACATACCTTGGATGGTCATTTTAGTTGGTCACAACGTCAAAAAAACAAGTTTCGAAAACTTCGATTTTTGAGCTGGCCACGGTGAAAAACTGCATTAGCAGGTTACCAACCCATTGGGAGGACCCCCCCCCCGGACCTATTACCCAAACAGGGTGAAAAACATGTAAATACGGCCTAAAACATGCTTTACATACCTTGGATGGTCATTTTAGTTGGTCACAA